>OX122907.1:8814989-9224989 GCA_944738965.1 Nebria brevicollis | reverse complement strand
AAGTATATTTCTGTTAAAATATTGAGATCGATATACATATCCTCTAAATATCCAATTCTAATGTACATAATATGCAATAATTTCATATAAATGTAAAAATATTAATGATAGAAATAGTATCTATATATTTTTATCGATATTAAGTGATTTTGAACATGAGCAATACATAAAATTTACATTTTTAAATCAAAATTACAAAAAAGAGTATATCATCCAACATGATTTTTCTGCTGTAAGTGAATAACTTCAATCTAATTTACATTTATATTGACGTCTCGCGATAGCGGGGTATGACTGAAGCAACGATATTCTTTACGGAGGGAATATTTTAAAGAATTAGTTCTGGTCGCAAATCATTAGAGAAAACGGCTGCAATGAACTTGTTGTAATTTTAATGCATGAGTATAAAGTTTAAGCTTTAATTAAGAAAACTGATTAATTTGCAGTAACATTAAACTTACATCAGGGAGAGTAGAAAGTTCTAGTATTTACCAAAGTTAGTGGAAAGGATGTGCTCTATTGCAATGCTTGTACACGCTAAAAATTATCCACGAAGGTAACACCTTGCACATGTGTGCTCGTTCATTGGTGTTTAGAGGGAAAATTTAATAGTTTTCATTTTATCACCCAACAAATTAGAATAATTGGCAATTTCACATTTGTGTAATATGTAATTATATAATGTATTGCGCCGATATTTGCACGATTACCACACACATGATTGCACTTACCAAATTAATGAATTACTAGTAAATACTCGTGGATAAGCAATAGAAATTGGCATTTTTTGCACCGACCATAATTTTTGTTACAAATTTAGTATATTTGGTACCAAAGGTGTATGTATATTTATATTTTTGAAAATTATGTATAGTTTCCGAAATAAAACCGCAAAATTATATTCTCCTTCGAATGAAAATGAAAGAAAAAAGTTTATTTATCGTTTTGCGTTATTATTACTTTCTTACTCGAATATATTTAAGGAAGTTTAATAATCATGACAATTTTCTCGAGATTTTAACGAAAATGCACCTTTTGGCCTTCACTGGATATGTTTGTGTCTGTATGTGCCTGTGTGTGTGTCTCTATATATCTCTGTCTTTCTCTGTCTGTCTCTGTATGTTTCTGTCTGTCTCTGTCTGTCTCTGTCTGTATCTGCCTGTCTCTGTCTGTCTCTGTCTGTCTCTGTCTGTATCTGTGTGTCTCTGTTTGTCTCTGTGTGTCTCTGTCTTTCTCTGTCTCTGTCTCTGTCTCTGTCTGTCTCTGTCTGTCTCTGTCTGTCTCTGTCTGTCTCTGTCTGTCTCTGTCTGTCTCTGTCTGTCTGTCTCTGTCTGTCTCTGTCTGTCTCTGTCTGTCTCTGTCTGTCTCTGTCAGTTTCTGTCTGTCTGTATGTCTGTGTCTGTCTCTGTCTGTCTCTGTCTGTCTCTGTCTGTCTCTGTCTGTCTGTCTCTGTCTGTCTCTGTCTGTCTCTGTCTGTCTCTGTCTGTCTCTGTCTGTCTCTGTCTGTCTCTGTCTGTCTCTGTCTGTCTCTGTCTGTCTCTGTCTGTCTTTCTTTGTCTTTGTCTGTCTCTGTCTGTCTCTGTTTGTCTCTGTCTATCTGGCTATTATAATTATTGTAAAGCATTCACTTATTTATTGAATATAGAATTTTAACAGAATTCACATAAACATGTGTTATAAACTAATACTACTTTCATTGTAAAATTGTTCTTTGTGATGTTATTGAAACATATAGTAAAATTCCGCAAATTACCTACAATTTTTTCTAATTTCCATAAAATTATCGGAATATACAGTGAAGTTTATCATAAAACATCATGTAAATTTACACCTTTTTTCCTTGATGCATATAATTTCATACTCATGCTCGTCAAAGTTTATAAAACGCCTCTTTTAAACTAAGTATCAATTATATAATAGCGTAATAGTAAAAGATAAACCATATGAAAATTTGTACAATGGACAGTAATGTAATGCCTTTCTTATGTAAATTCACTTTATATAACTTTTTTCACTGCATATGATCTAAATATGTTTTCCATTCACATTTTTAGCACGCACAAAATAAATGTCACATTTTCCACTGAGCATCCAGCTTGCATTAAGCTTGCTCCCTGTGCACATATTCTGCAATAAAATGGCATTAAATTTCTGCGTACGTTGTACAGAAAAGTTTAAGTGTTTTTCTGCATATATTGTGTATTCAAAATAAATATTTCACCGAAATTAATTTCACATCGTCTTGCTTCCGAAAATATAAATATGTCATATACTACGTAATATGTTGGTCGCTCGTAAGACCTTATTTTATCGCCTCTACTTCTCTGAAAGTTCTGAAATAAATTCAACCAAATTTGGCACACATACTGTGTAGGTGCCCGATTAAATCTGTTGGTATTTTAAATCAAATGAGTTACTTCTGGAGATTTTGAACTAAAAATAACAATCAAAATAGTTATATGCAACGGACCATTCCTTGCTGGCGAATAGTCGTGCATGACGTCATATTGCAATACAAATATGCATGTCAAAGGATAACTCAATTAGTCGTATAAGAAGTTTTGAATACATATCAAATTGATATCTAACCATATGCCATAACATTTTGCTATAATATATCTATACGATTTGTTCCGAAAATACATATTTTAAGAGTTTTGTTGAATTTTAATTGTAAATAAAGTCCAACTTGCATATTATTGGTAGACCGCGAAATTTATTTATCTAGAAACCGAAAACTCGGGTGTGACTCGTAAAAGAGTACATGGAGCCAACCTGCAACTAGATCCGCATTGCGGATGATCTTCAGGTAAAACTGGTACCCGATCAGATGTATATATTTTCGATATTCGCGAAATTGCATTTGATTCTTTAGTTGTTCAAAATATTATATATATACAGCTCCGTATAAAAAGTATGTGTAGAATGGAATACAAAGCAAATATTACTCCGATTGTGTTTGCTTATGCAAAACATGTCGCACGTAGAGTAGCAGCTAGACAAATAAGATTGTTTGGACACATATATTGAGAGAATATTGTTGTTGGGCGAGAGTTTATAAATATATCTGAATAATTTATTTGAGTGGTTTGTCTAGATCTGAATCAGTAAAATGCTAAAGATTTTTGTTTTCACTATTTATACGAAGTTTATGTAAATGTTACGAAACCGCATAAATTACGCGTCCCAGAAGTTATATTTCAAATTAACAGGAAAATAAAATCGATGTAATTAAAAGGTTTAACGCGGAACACTGCAGTAATTTTTTGTTATATAACAGCCCAACTGAACTGAAATGCGGGAATAAATTATAATATAATGGAAGAATCAGTAATTTATTTTGCCTGTTTGTATTTTTGCAAAATAATATCATGTTACGTTGTTTTTTGTGTATTATATTTATTCAACCCATATTTCAGTGGAGTTGCTTATGATTAAAGAACTGAATTGTTCTCGCTAACTTTTAATTTTAAAGCAGATATTTAGAGTGTTTTCAAGTACAGGAGTCTAGAAGCTGTATTTTCATTATTTATAAAAAAAAGTCCCCCTTATTTACCTCTTTCACATTATAATTAAGCTCTTTATACATGGAATGTTGCGGCACCTCATCTATCATTTCCCGCTGACAGGTAGATATTTTTGTACTTATAATTTTGACATTTTACATGCGAATATTTTTCATTTCTTATATTCTACGTTTCAAAATATAACAGAATAATTCAAATTGTTGTTTATATAAAAAAGACGCATTATATTTTAGATGATTTCTATCTGTTTGTCTATAAATATTCGTCAGCAAAATATTGCCTACCTGTACACTATAATACATAATCCGGATCAGTGTTGATCTAGGTTAATCATAAATGTTAATTTTGTTGCGTATATATCATACTAGATTTGAACATTTGCTTATATCCTACGTATCTCTTTAATATAAATAATAGTTGAATGCCACCCAATTATAATATAAATTGATTTATGAAGCATGAATTGTATATTTTTGGTGCTTTAACATATAAATCAGTTTATGGAAAATATATTTATTCAATTGAGCACAACCCCGCAAATTTTGAAAGTAGTCTTTAATTTTAAATTTAGCTCATTACACTTAGTAGCAAAGACCTAAGGCAATTCGGCCGTGTAGCTGTATGTTTTTCGGATTAATAATTTTCTATAACAAAAAATTTGTGTTTGATCACCTAAAATTCAAAATTTATATAATTCATCTACTTGAGTGTTAACCTTTGTTCACTCAGTCGTTTGTAAGACCAAATTTGCGCTTCTTCTTCTCCGAAGATACTGAATAAATTGACACAAAATTTTGTTTACATAATCTATGAGTGCACAATTCATGCAGTTTGCATTTAAATTCA
The DNA here is from genome assembly GCA_944738965.1 of Nebria brevicollis. Lineage (NCBI taxonomy): Eukaryota > Metazoa > Arthropoda > Insecta > Coleoptera > Carabidae > Nebria > Nebria brevicollis. The sequence continues at coordinate 9,220,616 of OX122907.1, read as the reverse complement.
CAATGATCTTTATTTCCGTAGATGTTGGGCTCCAAAAATTTAAGAATATTTTTGAACATACCAAAAAAAAATTGAATATTAATAGATTTTGTTCATAACATTTTTTACTTTTTACTTTCTTATACGAAGTATAAGTAAATATTGTAATCATGGAAAAATTCGTACTCGAGATATTAACGGAAATATACGTTTTGACCTTCCCTGGATCGATTCCGACTATTTTTGGAATGACATCCGTCTGTGTGTGTGTGTGGGTGTGTGTGTGTGCGTATGTTCTCTACAGCCTAACCGGTTGAAGCTAAAATTATGAAACTTTAAACTTAAGATTTGCATATGCCTGGGGTGTGCACCTCCTATTTTTGAAAAAAATATTCAAAGCTGAAGTGCTTGTTTACTCTAGTCATTTTTTGCAGTTTCTGCAATTACTCAAAAATGGTTACAGTTACAGAAAAATTGCATGAACAAAAATTAAAGGTATTTATATTAAGCACAACTTTTGTTCGATTTTTTTTCCAAAAAGGGTACTGGTTTCAAAATAAATTTCTGCTTATTATATTTATTTTTACATAAATCGTATCATCACCGCTTGTCAATTCTTTAACAAAATAGCCTTTCATAATTCGAAGATTGACATTTAATATTTATTCAAAGAAATATATTTAGTGTAAAAGCAATCTAAAGGTTAGAACAAATATAATAAATTAGATAAATAATGAAACTACGATGTGGTTTAACCCAAATGCGTATAAGAAAGTTCAGTGCATGACACTGCAGATGTTTTAAATAGTTTTTGCATATATGTAAATGATGGATTTCACAATTATTCAACTAGTAAAGTAAAAAGGAATTATAAGCATAGTCTTAATATATACAATGAAACGACATATATTTTAGTATATGAAATATATTTTACAGACGAGTGTATGATTATAAGATGGTATTATTTATAATTATTAAAAACCACAAAGAAAAATTTATGCCAAATGACAATTAATATTTACTTTGCATAAGTACACTTGACATAATTGTATTACAATAGGTACTCAAAAATCAAATATCATATTTATCGTTATACAGCGCCGTAAAATCTTACGATTTATAAATGAAACAGTAAAGCGTACATTTGGAAATAATAAAAAATGATTACTTCATCCAATAACATTATGTACGAAGTGCTACGTAGAAGTTTAGCGTTTACAAACTTCTAGCGCTGCTTCTACAATTCTACACCACAACTGTTGAATTACCGTAAATTTATTTATTTATTTTGAACCTTTATAGTTTGTATTCACCTCATATCAAACTTTTGATATAGTTAGTTGCTTTTGACTTTCATTGCTGTATATCTTAAACGAAAAATTGAAAGTAATAATTTCCAATTGGTATTTTAATATGTTTGAAATTCACCGGTTTTGGAAATAAAATACGCTATATAATTGAAAATATGCTACAGAGTCCAAATTTATAAATATTGATTAAAAATCATATTGAAGCTGTGTTCAGTAAAATATTTCTTTTGTTTCACTACTGAAGCACCTGTCAGTGTAGGTAGATTTATTTGTTTTCATATTATGTATTTGAATAAATGCGAAAACTTCAAATTTTCGTTTTATATGCCAAATTGCTCAGATTATTCATTGACATGCAATCATCTATATAGCTAAACACGTTTACAGATCGCATATCTGTATGATGGTATATATGTATGAACATAGCAAACATGAATTTAAAATCGCGAAGCACATTTCATATTTCAATTGTTGGACAAAAAAAAACTGTTACGGAAAGAAGTAAAAGAATTATATCATCCGATTAGAGTTAAAAACTAATAATTTCTTAAAGGAGTGTTTTATTTTAACAAAATTATTATTTATTTTTTATTTCGAAATAATATTGTAGTCAAGAAAACCAAATAACATTTGATGATTTAGACATTTTAATTGCTTCGGTTGATATGAAAAATATTTGTACCATGAAATTTGATATGAAATTGTTACGACTATATTTAATCTATGCAGACGAAGCGTAATTAAGTATGAAATATGTATTCTAGGCTTACGTACACCTATGTACATATTTTCATATATGTCTACGTTAAACAAATAACTTTAATACATCATATACGCAGAATGTTATTAATGAGGCTTTTCTATTTTACTAACATTTCTGCTTTAATTGATAGTGGTCGATAAACATATTTGGTTTCGGCCGCTTGGGAATAATAAAAATTAACTACGCTAACTTCACGCTATTTGATCCACTTTGATCTGAGATTAAATTTAATTAGTCGCTATGCAGCAAAGCATCTATAGCACAAAAAATTATCACTCTAGTATTAGTCTTATATATTTATGGATTCATACATATTTAATAAAACAAGTTACTTATAAAATAATCTTCGAATAGTTTCATGTATTTACTCAATATGTTCATGTACTTTGAGGTTGGCTAGCTTGGAGTTAAAAGTACTTAAATGTTCAATCTCTCACGTCTATAAGCTGTGATACGAGAAGTAAACACCAAATATGCATCCAGATTTTAATTGCAAGAAGAGTTTCTCAAAAACCATTCATATTTAATAATTAACAGTACCAATATTCATGTTTTTTTTTATATATCCAAAAAGGGAAATATAATTTTATATTTAAAAAAAAATACCGAATAGAAATTTAAATTAATTTTTGTTGATTAGGTTTCATTGGGTTTTCGACCACTTCACCTAAATTAAATTTGACTGCCAATTCCTATTGAGTTCTTTAATTAATATTTTAAACGGTAAAATGTGGATAAAAGTCTTTCATTTTCTGAAGTGTTAACAGGTATAATCATTAATCTGCATAATGTTTTGAACCACTAAAACTTCTTTGGTCATCCTGCTTTGATGGTACTCAATCTGTAGCGAAATTTAAGTTTATGGTCAGGTAAACTAGATGTTGGAGTTCTTAATAGGTAACTAATGAAATCGTGATTAACAGTGCGTATCTTCTAGAACACTGGCTCAGAATGAAAGTTGGTTTGTTTAGGCTTTTCATAATTTTTCTCTATGGTCCAAATAAGTATGTGTGTTGTTGAGGCTTTCTGGAGCTTATGCAGATGTGATTTTTGCAAAAGAGCAACTTAATAGACTGTTTCAATATATCAGTGCAGTTGGAATATAAATTTTGAAATAAATGATAAGTTATGGTGTTCGAAAAGGATGAATGGAGTACAGTCGGTAAAATTGTGGTAAATTGACATCGACTGGAGCATGTAAACAGTTTGTTTATTTAGGTACTTTATTCTCAATGTTAATCACACCACACATTTACAGTGAAACGATGTTGAAATTGTGCTTCCACAATAGCATGTGGTTTTTAAACGGACTATCGATACCGTCACGAATGAAAGTAGCTTCATCAGTGAACGGTATTAATGGGATTATTTGGCATTGCGCAATTACCCATCGTCACTATTCCAATTGTCTAGCTTCATCTCTTATTTACCACTGTAGATGGAAAGGATCTAAGCCGTGCAAATGTAATGTTCACCGAACTTTTTTATGGAATACCTATACGGGTAGAAACGATCTACCGACTGAAAAATACCTTATTCTTTATCTATATTTCGTTCATTTGTACGTTCAGAAGAAATATGATTGCTGCACCTGTTTCACTTAGTTTGTTGAAAACAACTTCAAACAGTTATGTCTCCACAGCTATTAAAATTGGATTCTTGAGCATACAAATTTTTTTACTAGAATTTTCCACCAACTATATTCACTTTTAATCCTGAATCACCATGTATATATAATATGCATATACTTCGGTATAACGTGCAAAACCACCTCTATGGACGCGCCTCTATTAAAATATACCTAGCTCATGATTTCAAGAAATTTGTTTGCAATTAATTTAAATATTGAAATTTGTTTTTATAAACAGTAAATCACAATATTGCATACCAAATTAAAATGATTTAGTATAGGTTATAAATTTATTTGTATATAAATATATATAACACGGCATTTATGAGTTCAATAAACAAAGGTAAACTAACAAAAAAGTATTCATCGCAATCGATAAATGAAGTGCGGCCGAAACTATTTTACTCGACAAAAAATTAGATTCGAACACCAATTTTTTTGTACCTACCAAAGCTAAAATATGATGAAATTGTTCTCCCTCGAAAATTTACTATCCATATTTTTGTTTTTATATTGTTATTTATGAAGATGTGCCAATCATTTTCATTCAATTAAAAAAATAATATTAATCCTTATTTCATAAAACTAATTACTAATTGTATTATTTTCTCTATAAATCGCCTTACGTAGTGCCAAAGAGCTTTCACATTCGGTCGCGTGTATGTAAGTATTTCGAGTTGATAAATGTCTTACAAAAAGTTAATCTTCCATCGTCCTAAGTCCAAAGACTTATAACATATATTCTTAGATGTCAGCGCTTTCTTGTTGGCTCGTAAGACTAAACTTACCGCTCTTTTAAAAATACTGAACCGATTGACACCAAATTTGTTATACGTACATACATAATCTACAGGTACAGAATCATACAATTTATAGTTTAAAACTATCGTCTTGGAGAAAAAAGCAAAGACATCGTAAATCGAAAGTTCTTATTTTAAATCACAAGCAATTCTATATAAAAGGCCAATGCTTGTTTTATCATAAAGAAATTTATATATACATACATACATTATGCACATTTTCATAAATTTTGATATTATTAAAAAGCTTATCGTTTTGGTCATACAAAATTTAGAATGTTGATGTTTTCTTTGTACAATATTGCTATATTAAATATATCGAACTATAATCTGTTCGATAGTTGATTATTGCACTTGTGTACTTGTGAACAACAAAATGCAATTTTCATATTACATTTCATAAAAATTTAAGAGTTCGAGCATAGATATGGAAATAAAATTGTTAGCGGCTCTGACCATAAGCGAATGTATTTGGTTCTTTTTTTCGTTTTTTAAAACTATGTTAGATTATTAATTATATAGAAAAGTTATTTTAATTGTTTTACTTTAAAGCAATATTAATTATGGAACGAAAATACTAGATATGAATTATATATTGTTAATTGTATTTTTTGCTGGGAAGCTCCGCTTACCAGGGTTTCCATAGTAACTTACTTAGTTTTAAACTCCGTGAATTGAGTCTGTTTGTGTATTTGTGTATATGTGTGTCTGCCTGTCTCTGTGTGTCTGCCTGGTTCTCTCACTCTCTCTCTCTCTCTCTCACTCTGTGTGTGTGTGTGTTTGTAAAAGGGAGATAGCGCTCTGCAGCCTAAACGATGAAGGTTAATTAATGAAACTTGAAAAATAAAATTTGTATTTCTGCAATAACTCAAAAACGGTTACACTCTCAGCAAAAACAGTAGAAATAAATATTAATATTTCAAACAATTTTTGTTGCGTAAAGGAAGTTCAGTTGCAGATATTTTTCGAGAAAAAATTGCTAATACGAAAATCTAGTGGCACCATTTCTAATACCGAGTGTCATAAAAGTAACAATATGAATATAAAATAAATGGTTGAATTTGTCAGGGATGTATTTTTTATTATAAACGTTTTACATATTTTCAAAATAATATTTTTATTTTGCTAATGTATCATGTTGCTCTTTAAAATGATTATTATTTTGTTCAAAATTATTTTTCAAAAAAAAAGCTTCCATGACTACCCAAGAGGTTCTGCTTTCGGACCGTTAACCCATTTTTTATAATTAATAGCAATATGATTATCAAAACAAAATTATATTGAAAATACATGTAAAAATTAATTTAAAATAAAAAAATTAAATACATACATCCTGACAACCCCAACCGCCATATGGTCATTGTTACTTTTATGATACTCATTACTACAAATAAAAACATAAGCATTAAACATTTAGCAGATCACACGTCAATTAAAAAAACTGTATTCCAGTAGACATACATGCCATATTCCGGGAGCATCTCTTACGGTGTTGTCAGTATAATATACTCTACTCTATTTCCATGTAAATAAGTAAAATTTAATATCCTCATGTATCAGTCTTACGGTTTATTCTATCAATTTAATAAGCCACATATATCTTCAAACATTCGAAGTTATTGAGTAAAATATTAATATTTACATTGAAGTTTCGGTCAACATTAGAAGAAAATTATATTTGAATTCGTATATTTCTAGAACATGTTTGGCAAATAATAAAGCTGTATTTTCACACAAATAGAAATATTCCTTTAGTGCAATGAAATAGTTTCTAGTAAATAAGATTTTGTTGTTATCAGAAGGATGTTAGCTATTCGAGGGGTAAATAGAAGCTTCTATATGTAATCGGTAAGTTTGTGTTCCGCAACCGGACATTGTAAGGAGTTGAAATATCACATAATCTAAATGTCGACCAACTGTACAAAACATGGCTTACGAATTACGGTGCTTATAATATCTTTATATTTGGAAAATTAGGATAATATATTATTAATTTTACTTCGTTTCTAAATTTTTTAAAATTTGGTTTTTATTTTTAACTACAACTGAGTTTTATTAGTGAAAAATTAAGCAATTTAGTATTCAGCTCTGATATCAATTTTTGGCTAAGTGTATGCATAATATCTACGACTTTATGGATAAAAATTATTAATATTTTGAAATTAGTATAGTAAATCGAGGGAATTGTTTATTATTCCCTTGTAATCTCGTCGTATCTATGGGAATTTCGAGTCAGTGTCATGCTCCCGAATGTACGATGAGTTATCGGAGCGAGAACGAAATTCCCGGCGATAGTTTCCAGTAATTGCGCGGCTTAGTGCGGGCGTGTTTGGCTGTCGGAGGTCGTGACAAGTTACCACCGGAGTTTCCCCTTCCTTCCGTTTATATGGCTTGACCGTCCGCCTAGCACCCGCACTTCGATCCTCTCTCAGACACTATGCCGCAAAAGCATTTCACAATCGCGCACATGCGTACTCACTCTTTCCCTTTCATCTTGTACAGTATGTATCTTGCTTGCTCTTCGTTTTTTTATTTTTAGCCACAAACAGCCACAGTTTCTGCTGCAGCAGACCATACAGACTGTAAACTCGGCAGGTCAGAAGACATTACGACTCTGTCACGCTTTAGATCAAACGTTAATTACCTAGAGCAGGATTCGCTACAGAAATTTTATAATTGAATATGTCCACATTTTTGTTTTCCTTTTTCACAGTCCCAGACATATTTGGATTAAGGATCATCTACATTGCTTCATTAGCTACCTGACTGTCCAGTTATTCAAAAAAATTGCAATTAGATAAATATATACATATTTTTCATAACTTTCATTTGACTTTATTTGTTCCATGTATGAAGTTAGCACAAGTTTGGTACAAAAGAATGAAAAAGAGCAGTTGTATGATTCATGTAAAAGCTACTCGTTTTCAGTGTGTTAATTAGTGAAGAATATGAATATACGTTGAATGTTACTTTGTTTTTGTTTGTTTCAAATTACAAATGTGAAATAAATGCGATTTGGAATTTGTATGGTGTGCAGTATGTGGTGTTTCAAGGGCGGGTACTATTGTGTAGAATTGTTGATGTAATGAAAATGAAAAAAGTTTGTACGTAGAAAAAATATAGCAAAAACTAAGTTATTTGAGTATCAAAAATATGCTCGGTGATGTTCATGATGCGTATTTGAATTTAAATTAAAGCAAAGAGACACGAAAAGGTTTGTGAGTGAAAGCAAGTTAAACATGTAGAAGACATTAATGATTAGTTGTTTATAGTTTAAACAGATTATTTTCGTACAGTGAAAAAATGAAAAGTGGTAACAATTCCAGTTGCGTAAATATAGATATTAATTGTGGTGAATTAATTTGGAACGGATCAGATGTAAGAGTGAGATGGAATAGATATTTAAAATTCTTTATATCTTTAGAATTACTTGTGGTAAACTGCTGGTTTAGATGATGTAACTGGAAATGTTAACATTTAGGAGTGTATATTTGTTCAATTGTTTAGTTAAGATGTGTAACATTTCTCGGTAAAAAAGGCGTAGTTCTGAATAATTAGAAATATGCTGTGATGAGAAACATAGTTCGAGGAACTGTAACAACTACAAAGTTATAAGTTTGTTAAGTAGGCAAGTTATATAGAAGTTATATGGAATTGGAAAAATGAGATACATATCACAAATGAAATTGTATGATATACAAGATGACTTTTTGCCTGGCAGAGGGTTTGTAGAACAACTGTATAATCTTAATATAATTGTCGAAAAGTCACTTAATAATCATGAAAAGTTATCTTTATTTGACATGGACGCTAAAGTTTATCTTGCATTTTGAAATAATGCTAAACTATGTAATACTGTAGTGGGTGGATAGTCACTAGATTAAGTGAAATTTGGTTGTTTAGGTCGGACATTCTCTGGTAATAGTAGTATAGTGATAATATGATTGCAAGATAGACAGAAAATTGTCTGCTGATTGAAATATTATAGGGGCTTTGGAGATGTTTGAGAGAAATTTAACATTTTTAAAGTTGCGTGTCCAATGGTACAATTGTGCTATTGTTGATGTATGGAAGTGATTGTTTATTTTGGCAAACAAAACATAGAAAACGTGTGACTACAGTCGAAGTAATATTTTTAAGAAGTATTTGTGGTGTATCCAAGAGAGACAAGAAGCGATATACTTGAGTTTAAAAACAGTGTAAAAAATGTAAGTGGAATAAGTTAGAACCAAATGATATAGTATGAACATGTTGGGACAATGTAGAATGAAAGATCGACGAAGAAGTTTTATGTATGCGAGATGATTGGTGTGAGAATAAGCGGTAATCCTGATTCTAATCAAATAAACATTGTCTCCTAAAGTTTTATGTACCTATCAACATTATTGATCCAATTGGGTGTCTTCACAATATAAGTTATACAGTATTTTCAATGAGGAAAGTGACAAATGAAAGAGCTTTTTTTTTGTAGTAAAAATCAAAAAATGTATTCGCGAAATATGTAACGTAAGAAATATATTCATCAAAAATATATTTTTACATTCTTATATGTCTATATCAAAATCGTTGCGAGATTACTAATACGTATATCGTACATCAGTTTGGAATATTTTTGCAGATTCAAGTCACGTAAACTTTGTTTTTAGTTTTTCGTTTTACTATTTGGCCTTGAGGGAAATCCATCTATAAAATTTGTATGGCGATGGCAGTGTTTCACTCAACTTTAAATCAATAGTTGCTATTTTGAAATCATATTAAATGAATGTTCACGCGGCATTTGATATTCGTATTCGAATTTCAAATGACGAACTACGTGTGTAGTTATAAATATCCGTTTTTTATTGTGGTTCAAATACTGCTAATATGCCATTTTAAATACTTTTTTTCATTATTGATGATGCATCAATTACATAGATTACATATTTGTTTAGAGTTTGTTTTGACAGTGTTTTAATTTGTAATGGTATCTTTGAACATATCGCCATTTAATTACACAAACATGTATAAATGAAATGGATTGATGACTGTTTTTGTTTGGGCAAATAAAGTTTCGGCGTTAATAACATACATATTGTATGCAAATGGTAATAAATATTATATTTACATTTCCAGAAACATGTTCTGTTGTGTACTACTCAAGGTTTGACTTGCTACTTAATTTTCGTATCAAAACCGTTTGATTTATTATTGTAAATAATCTGTAGAAATATAAATTATACGTTTTGCAAAACAAACTAAAATCTGACAAAAAATGCGGGAGTTTGTAATTAATGAAAAAATGATTAGGAAAATTAGTTTCATATTTATTTAAAAACATCTGCAGTGTCCTGCACCGAACTTTCTTATACGCATATGGGTTAAACCACTGCGTAGTTTCATTATTTTTCTAATTTATAATATTTGTTCTAACCTTTAGATCGCTTTTACATTAAATATATTTCTTAGAATATATATTAAATGACAAACTTCAAATTATTTACGTCTATTTTGTCAAACAATTGACAGGCGCAGATGATACGATTTATGTAAAAATATATATAATAAGCAGAAATTTATTTTGAAACCAGTACACTTTTTGGAAAAAAAATTCAAACAACAGTTGTGCTAAATATAAATATCTTTAATTTTTGTTCACGCAATTTTTCAGTAACTGTAACCATTTTTGAGTAATTGCAGAAACTGCAAAAAATGACTAGAGTAAACAGGCACTTCCGCTTTGAATATTTTTTTCAAAAATAGGAGGTGCACACCTTTGGCGTATGCAAATCTTAAGTTTAATGTTTCAGAATTTTAGCTTCAACCGTTTAGGCTGTAGAGAACTTACACACACACACACACACACACACACACACACACACACACACACACACACACACACACACACACACACACACACACAGACACACACACACACACACACACACACACACACACACACACACACACACACAGAGACAGACGTCATTCCAAAAATAGTTGGAATCGATTCAGGGAAGGTCAAAACGTATATTTCCGTTAAAATCTCGAGATCGAAATTTTTCATGATTACAATACTTACTTATACTGCGTATAAGAAAGTAATACATATAAATATCATGGCACATACAAGTGAGCGCGTATATTTTTATGAAAAGTAAATCTAAGCATTTATCTGAATATTTCAATACGCTTCTATTTTTGTAGTAATTTTATATTTAAGACTAACTAATTTTATGAAGGAATAATTTATTATCATTTGCTTCAAAATTCTACAAATGGTATTAAAAACGTTTAAATATTAAATATTATTTTACTTACCTGCGTATCTACGGGAACATAAATAAGAATTTGAATAGTTTTAATTGCATTTTCTTTTTAAATAGTTACTTACTTTTTTTGAAGAAACTTACAAAAGTTGCAAAATATTAATACCTTACATTTTAAATCTACTGAATGTGCATTCGTTTGGTAGATATTGTAAAAAAATTAAAATAAATTGTTTCTACTTTTCCTTAATACATAGTCACACAGTACAGAAATATATTTACACTAAACATTTTTTAAATGTGAATGCACAGAATGAAGTATTTCAACTACTTCAATATTACAGTCGTACAAAGTTTGTTCTCATTTTTATTTTTCCTATGTAACACACAGTTACACTAATATTTGTTCTCAATGCCTGCATACATTCGTCGAAACAATTGATAGTAAAACAATAAACTAAAGTAAACAAACAGAGCAGTACATTCAAGTGTTCTCAATGTGGAAAATGCTGCTATATTTGATACATACATCCCTACATAACATTATGCCTGTCCTCATCAAATAAAGTGGCAGAAAATACTTTAAATTCTTTCATTTCTTGACAATCTTTAACTATTAAGCTCTGCACTCTTCTTAAAGTTTAACACAGTAAAATAATTTACGTTAAACAAGAAAAACAAAATTGTGTATGCCTGTATTTTAATTAAAATAAAAATAGCTTTAAAGATAATTGTATATAGATTGTTAGGATATAACTGCAAATATAGATGTTTGAAGAAGTACTTGAAGCGATTATTAGACAATTAATACGCAAGTGAAACAGTTTAAAGGGTGTTGAATGTTCAGGATGTTTAATTTCCTACATTACTTATAGTCCTGTTCACGTTACGGATGCGGACGAAGGTGTGTTTTTCAGTTTAACCAAGTTTAGCTACGTAGTCAATTTTAGTCAATAGCGCCGTCGTTACTTGAGGCACGAAAGTTTCGCTGAAATGATTATATTACCGATACGAGCGTGTACGCGACGATGTCAGCTTGCGTAAGTGACTTGGACGCGAAACTCTCTGTTACCATGCCTTGCCATACATTTCCGTCGAGTGTTATTTCGACATAAAATAAAAATAAAATAGTTTCATGTATGCCAACATCAACTTTTATTCTTATTAACTTTGACAGCTTTGTAGAATTTTTTATTTTTCAATTACATATGCAACTCATATGAAGTTTTTACATCATAACCATTGCGCAACTAAATTGAGAATACTTGTAAATATGATCTAATAAAAGAATCATATTTTATTTCTTACACACAAACACAATTTGTAGAGAGACTTTTATTGTATCACAAATAGAAAATAATTATCGTAAATATTTCTAGACTTATGTTCGTGTATTTAACAGAATGTTTAGCCGATAAAATTTTGTCGATTTATATTTATGATGAGGCTTTTTGAAATGGTTAGCATGCTATTAATTATTGTTTTGTAAGAATTGAAATGTTGCGAACATTTTCATATCGAATTGTATCATGATATTTCCATAAAATTCGCTTTATAAGATATTTTCATCAGTTTCAATATATTTTACATAAAAAGACGTTCTCGGATATTAAATCAAAGAGACGTATTGCCATCAGCAAATATAATTTAGATCTGAAATTTAATCATTTTGATTTAATTAATTTGTAATACCGTGCCTATATTAGTAGAGTATATCTCATTGACGTCACGTTTAATTATATTTTATTCACATTGCACAACTCTAGATTTCTTCTGAATAAAGATCCTAAAAATAAAACATCTGCAGTGTCATACATTGAACTTTCTTATTCGCATTTTATATATGTATACAAATCTTAAGTTTGAACTTTCATAATTTTAACTTTAGCCGTTTGGACTGTAGAGCGCTTACATACACACACACCCACACACACACACACACACACACACACACACACACACACACACACACACACACACACACACTCACACACTCACACACTCACACACAGACAAACACAGACTCACGCAGACTCACACACACACACACACACAGACGGACGCCATACCAAAAATAGTCGGCATCGTTTCAGGGAAGGTCAAAACGTATATTTCCGTCAAAATCTCTAGATCGAAATTTATGATTACAATACTTACTTATACTGCGTATAAGAAAGAAATAATACTGCGTATAAAATGTCAAAATTATACGATTTAAACTTTTTTCTTATATATACGAATAAATATTCAAGTAGTGTTATTATTAAAAAATTGATCTTGAATTTTAACAGAAAAACATATTTTGGGTATGTTTTTGGAACGGCATCTGTATGTTCATTAAAGCTCTGCACGCAATTGTGACATGACATAAGTTTTTAATGGTCTACAAGAAAATAATGTATTATAAAATAATATTCAAAGCGGAAGTTCATGTTTATCCGTAATAAAATAACATATCATCATGCCTATTCACATCAATTGAATGGTAGTAACCCTTTACATTCTTTCACATTTTGACACACTTTCTCTTCTTTCAAATTCTTCTTACACGCTCTTATATTCCGCTTGCTGATAACATTTCTTTCACGCAATTCATTCCCAATCGTATTTATCTACTTATTTCGGGGACTGCGTCGCATTCTCACACCATTCGTCACGCCCGCGTAAACTGTTCAAACGAATAAAGGGAATTATTTAAAATTATTTTTGGGCCTCTTAAGATCTGCAATCACCTATTCACGGTAATTCTATTGGCGGGCTTTTATATTTAAATGTATCAAAGACGGTACCTATATTTGAAGTTGTCATTAAAAATGGAAATAAAATATTTATTTGCAATTGAAGACGTTGCAGATTTCATTAATGTCTACTTTTAATTTCTCAAATACATTTGCTTAGAATTTGAATTTGTACTGGTTTAATTTCGGCATGAGCATTGGAGTTTTGACTAATTTAAATTTAATTTTATCTCTGTATAGATAATTATATATTGATTTGTTTTAAAATATCATTACGATGACGAATTAGATCCAAATGGTAATTCGAGATTCAATTAGTGATTATTTGAAAAGTGTTACTGTATCATGTTTGTTAATTGCATGACAAATGTATGTAGTTAATATTGTAAACAAAATGATAACATAATATTATCTCGCGTTTTAACTTTTAATACTCGCTATTCCGAAACTGAAAATTCTGGTATGATTCGACCTATATTAAAACGAGAAAGAATCTTTCGTTAGTCAATTTAGCACAGGTTCAAAACGGTACGGTCGTTGGATAATTTTACACATCTGCGGTATTTGGCAGCATCACTTCGCAATTTTTATATTGCGCGCTCCTTTCTCTTATTTAATCGTGAGATTTCAAAAATTTATAATCGTGTTTTGGGTTCATAATATAATTTGTAATCCGCTGATACATCCAAACGTATATTTGGGTGTGGCACTTGGACGGTTGTCATTATTATAATTACATGAAATTTTAATTACATGCCTACATTATATTTGCTACTGTTAAAGTATGAAATATATAGAAATTAGCTTTCGTTAAATATTACTAATTTAGACAACTTTTGTTACTTTTTTTTTTTTAAATAAGCACTGCTTTCATGTGAATGGCAATTGAAATTTATTGTGATTTTTTTATTTTTACATAAAATTTACTATAGATTAACAGAAAAATAAAATTGCAGCAAATAATTTCGAATTTAATTTCTATTGATCGATTCTTTTAATGCTGGATAAATTTTATATGGTGTAATATCGGTGTTTTTTCGAATGGCTTTGCCGAATAAATTAACGTACACGTTTATTTTATTAATGTTTATTTCCGTTTATTTAAATACATTTTTCAATATTGTTTTGCTTGTTTTACAAGGCAGGACTTGTTCGACGATTTATATTTGTTCTAAGCTTAATAGTTCAAAATCTAAATTCTAGTTCTAAATTGAAATAATATTAGCAAATCTTTCTTGGGGCATAAATATTGTTCTGTTGATTAAAAATGGATGCCAACCACGGTATATATTTTCTGCACAAGATTCTAGAGCGACCCTAAAATTGGTCACCAGTAGTAGCTAGGAGAACTGATTCCAGTTGAGCCGTTTTTGTAATCTAAAGAAAGAAAATTCAGAAAAACGAAGTGCGAATTAATCTCCCGCAAAAATCGCTTATTTATATTGCAACCCCACCAAGTAAAAGAGTCACGCACCGCCATGAGTGCTTAGGACACTTTCCCAAAACTGTTTCAGGTAGTGACCTGCATGAACAGAATATAAAAGAGGTTAAGTAGAATTAAATAAGTGTACTTTGTTTACCAACTGTAACTGCCATACTCACCTGTTTTCAACGTACTTTAATGCTTTCCCAGTTTTTGTTTTGTATCGAAACGAAATAACCCTCTACAATTCTTTTTATAGGTATTTTAACACCGACTTTTTTTTAAACTTTAAACATCCATTTTATTTCCTAGCATTTAGTTTCTCACGTAATGCTGGGCCGTTTTCTTCCATAAATGCTCTCATGGAAACATGTGCATGTAGGTATAAATCAGTTTTATTTGTAAATTATACAATCACTTAGCACAAAATTTTATAAGCACTTTATATGAAAGGACTACAATATAAAATGATATAGGTACTTACGAAACGTGTCTGTACGAATATGTTTTGTATTTAATAAAATATTGTATCACCTTTTTTGTAGGAGCTTAACTTTTTATCATTTAATATGTATTTATATACTGGTTCTAATTCTCTTTAGGCTGGTGCTGAATATTCACTGTATTTTTGCCCAAATATAATATGAATATAAACCGTGTAAACTGTAGGATATATTAATGGAGCTTTTAATATTTTTGATGCTTCTTTCATGTGATAAGGTGATAGATGCCTATCAATGTCATACTGCGTTACTGCCAAAATTATTCTGATTTGTATGGTATGTAAAATTGCCTTAAATTATGGATATGAGTACATGATGATTTATTTCAAAGTAGGACATTCAAGTTCCTTCAAAGATATATACATTTTTTTGTTTTTATTTTCTACCGCAATATTTGAGGAATGTCCAATATTTTAAGCGAAGAACGACAAATTTTTCTTTGATATTAAATCGAAAAGTTTCTTTAAGATTTCTATTAGGATTTTGGATTTCGTATTTTCGATTGCTATGTATGCTACGTTTAATTTGCATGAAGTTAATGAATAGATTTTCATGTTATTTACTTTTATTCTGACGAGTAGTATAAAGTAAATACAGACGAGTATAGAGTTGAAATAACATTCATCTGCTATTTGTTTTTTATATTTGTTAAACAAATGAAAGTTCTTCTTACACTGTATATTTAGATATTTGATATTACATGCTTACTTGCATCATCTTAAAAGCATAAAAGCGTTATAATCTTATTTACTTTCAACACTGCAAGACCTGCAGTTCTACTCGGTTTCAGTTGTTTATTTCAAAGAACAGAATAAGATTTCTGGCTGCCTAAACTGTATTTTTAGGGTTTTGGTAATTAGGAGGTATTCTGATATACTCTGTAGACTCGTTACTATATCTCACTTAAAAATAATATATTTTAGTATATTTGATAGACGCACCAAGTTTTGTCTTTAACTATTCTTGAAGCACAAATACATCTTTTTTCAGAAATGTTCATCTACGAGCTACCACTGTTTGGTGCACTCCCGTGAGAGCAGTGTATCACAGACTACTTCTCAAATAATACTTTTATGGTGGCAATAAAATATTTAACTAAGAATTATATGAAAAAATTACACAAATATTCGTTTATGTTGGGTTTGATAAACCAAGCATAAATTCAGTGTAGTTGCTGTGCAAATGCAATTTTTAAGTCGTATTTGTGGAGTATCTTGAAGGGACAGAAAGCGGAATACGTGGGTGTATGTTTTTATGTATGTATTAAATTGTTCAAATCGTCATAATGCTGTAATATAGAATAATCCATAGGATTTGAATTTGAATGGAGGAGTTGCTTTTTTTATAAAGAACAATTTATTGTTTCTTGATATTTCTTGAAGTGTGAAGTACTTTGGTAACAGTATAGAATGAGTTATATTAAAATCCAGGTTCCAGCTCAACAAAAAAGTGATGAATGTCAACATTCTTGTTTTCGACGGGTAGTGTCCATATCTAAAGTAGCAAAGTTTGTCTAAGTTTCCCACAGTAGCGCGCGCTATCGGTGGCGTAAGAACAATTGTTTTGAAACCAAGAACTCATAAAACATGTCCGAGGGACAAGCAATACATCACCGCGGCTAAGCCGTGGCTCGCACTATGAGGGAATGACAATTATATTTCAGCACCACAAGCAAGTGCTGTAGCTAGCGGTGCCGATCAGAAAATAAAAAGCATCCTTGCTCAATTTAGTTTTTTGTAACAGGAATGGGGTGTAACATAAATCAAATACACACAGAGTTAGTCGGTCTCTCACAAAAAGAGAACGTTTAAACCGATATCAAGCAATAAATTTCCTAGCAGAGTTATTGGCGATTCTGTTCATTACGCGAGCAACCCAAAGTTTATTATTACCCGGTGCCGATGCCCTTGTGTGTGTGTAAGAGAGAGTGAAAGTGTGTGTCTGTGTGTGTATGTGTCTGTGGACGGGCAACGAATGATAGAAGAGAATGGTGCTGGAAAGTTAAACGCGAACCAATGCAGCAGAAGCCCGTTCATGCTTCTGCTCCTACGCCACGCTTCAGGTTCAATTCAGCCGTCGCATTAAGGATTCGAAGAGCGTCTCGTCGGTCAGAGAACGGGTCACCGCTCGTTACAATATGCGATTCCTATTCAGGAAATGCGCCACAACGAATTATAGACGGATACAAGGCGAACATTAACTTTTATTACTAAAGATTTACAGAATTTTACTTAGATTTCTTTACAATTATGCAGTGGTAAGATCAATAAAATAGAAATTGAGACAAATTTAGCAAGATTATTTGCTAATTATATGCTTGTTTTTTTAAAACAGTTTATTATAGCAGATTATCACACAAATATAAATGTATCTATAAATAATATTCTTATATCTACAAGTGGAAAATCTTCCATAATAATGTACACATTATTTATAGAAAATATAATTATTAGACCTGACTCTGGATCGGATTACAGTGTACTAGGTGCCAGGTTTTGCTGACGCGAGTTCTTGCTATCTCGCTTGGTTTGTCTGAATTAACATCCGATTTAAATCATTTATACACCCACGCCACGCTGTGCTGCTTTTTGATATAACGTTGAAAATATCTCAAATGAAAGCATGTAATTGTGCATGTTGTTTTGTTACTATATTTCGCATTTAATCGTGATTCCAACAGTTTCCATTACATTTCCAGCGTAAGTCACGGGACGGCTCCTGTTTTCAGCATATATAATTACATTTATATTATTTCTTGGAGCAGGAGTAACTTTTGTTTGAATTTTAATTAAAATAATTTATACATCAAAGGATAAGTATAAATATCAATTGTGTGGCGTCATAGTCGTTGATGAGTAGGTAGGGCTGGATATTTTGTGTTAGGGTATCATTTGAACATATTCTGTATTTCTATGTTTTCTCAAGTGTAAACAGTGTCCTTATTATTACTAATTCACCTATAGTAAAACTGGGAATGTATAAAATTAAACACGTTTATGTGTTTAATAGAAACGATAAATAGCACAAAATACGGTATTCATACATTTCTGACAGACAGACGTCGTTCCAAAAACTGATCCCGATTCAGGGAAGGTCAAAATGTATATTTCTATTAAAATCTCGAGATCATTTTTTCATGCTTTCAATGCTTCGTATAAGAAAGTAAAAACAAAAAAAAAACAAATAAAATTGTTCCTCTTCAAATAGTATGTGTGTCAGAGTATGTTATACCATATAGCAATTTCAGCACAATAACATTTCAACTCAATTGTCAAATGAATACTAAATATAGAGGCTCTGAATTTCAGTTAACAATGAAAAACAAAGCGAGTGTCATGTTTAGATACTCACATTCAGATGTCAAATATTCGCATGCGACAGATCTGTTTTGTTTCATTGTTTTTGATTTCACAGTATTCTATGTTAAATGTTATTGATTGCATCTTTAACTACTTGTGAAACAGCCTCTATGAATCGCCTGTGCAAGGATATGTGTGCCTGTGAGTATTATTTCATGTTTGTTATTCAATAGAACAGGAATGAAATCCAATTTAGGTACTGTCGTAACAAAAAAAAAACCAAATGTTGGAATATATAAACAAAAACATAATGTACATTTCTATTCTAACTCTTATATTTCAAACAATGTAGAAATGATAAAAACGTTTGTTATATCAAATAAAAATAATTGTTTTCTAACTTCTGTCTTGGTAACAATAAAGCTAAAATAAAAGTCCTGTGTATCTGCAGTTCTATCTACCATTTGAAATACTTTGTTATTTACGAGTACAAGTTTTTTGAAATACTTCGTCCATAGTACATCAGAGTTCAAATACTAGTCGCATGTTTGTAACACTCGCCGATTACACGTTTCTAATGCAGAAAATGTGTATCATATATTTGATACATGTTTGTCCGTCGTTTACTGCTTATATACAATCTATTTTAATTAAATTAGATATACATATTTATCTGTAACAAATAATTTCATTCGGATTTAAACTGAGAGAGCTATAAAAATTAATAGAATAGCAAATTTCTAAGAATAAATAATAAGCCAAACTATTCGTTACTGTATGATTATTGACTGATTACTGTTGTTTGAACAGAGGGTTTAATTGCATTGATTGTGTACATATAGGAAAACGTATCGTTAGTTATTTCATTACGAATATAATAAATTAAAATTTTCGAAGCTATACCGTAGAAATAATAGGACGTGGCTGAGCTAATTAAGGTACCCTATACACGGCAGGTATCAGCCACGCTCACCGCCATCATACAACACGCTGAAGAGGGTGCATTTCATATTGCGGAGTACACGATTAAAAACAGATGACTACAATACATAATGTTACGTATGCGGAAGCTAAACAAAATTATTACATTTTACTCGTTCTTATTATTTATTTAAAAGTTACCATGAGCGTTTTTATTGTAAGTTATATTAGGGTTCATGACTACAGTTTCTAGACAAATCTTTGTATTATAATAAGAAAGTAATTTTATTCTTAATTCACGCATTTATTTCTGTTTAGATCATATCATTTATTAATTATTAGCAATTAAGATTTCGTATTTTTTACTATTTTGGTGACGTCAGAGGGAGAAAGGAAAAGCACGATAATTATTTGACTAATGCCGCCTTTGCAAGCCAGAAAATGAAATTAAATTATCTATCAAATTTATTGGGGTAAATTTAGAGCTATTTCAAATAAAATTTCAATAGTAAATATAATAATTACCAGATACCAATAAACCAGAGAAGATAAACAATCACACTTTTTTAAACAATAATAAAATTATTTTACACATTTATTATTATTTAAATTTTAATATACGAGTATCTAACTTTTCTTTATTTGTGCTGTAAGTGCAACCATTTTAGAGTTATTATAGAAAACGCAAAAAATGTTTTCCAGTTTGAGAATTTTTTCAAAAATTGCTTTTCTTGCAAACATATAGTACATACAAATCTGTAAGTTTAAATTTTCGTCATTTTACTTACAACTGCTTAGGCTGTGGAACGCACACACACACACACACGCACACACTCTCTCTCTCTCACACACACACACACACACACACACACACACACACACACACACACACACATACAGAAAGAGAGAGAGGGGGGGAGACTGACCATAAAATAGTTAGATACGATTTAGGGAAGGTCATAGGGTATATTTCGGCTAAAATCACTAGATCAAATGTTTTCATGATTACAATACTTACTTATTACTTCGTATTAGAAAGTAAACAACACTAGACTACCTCTTTCATATCATTTGATATTTGAGATTATTAATAATAAAATGACGGTCTATATTAGAAAGAATCATTAAAAATAAGAAAGTAAAAAATCAAATAATGAGACGTATCAATCCTTTAGACTGTCATTAAGTCACCGTTTACAATATTGAAATAATTGATTTTATTTTCAACTCGATTGTAGACGTTACTTTTTTTTTCTCAAGCGAATACTCGTTTAAAATAATAAGTACGTTCTTTATGATATAGCAGTTGTCATAGCTGTGATTTATTCCGAAAATATAGTTCACCGTTTTAATGGTTCTAACTTTATGTAAATATTGTTTATGGAAATAGTTTTATACAGTTACTATCCAAAATATATTTCCAAATATATTTCAAAATGGACCAAGCTAGGTGTTCAAAATCTTATTAGTAAAGAGTGCGGTACTATATAAGATTTGCAGGATTATTTTACGCTTTCGAAGCATCCTGAAAACGAAGTATAATATATATTTTCTACCCTAATATACTTGAAGACGGCTCTGCTATCATTTGCAATTCGCCGAATATTCGTACGGGTGTTGGGCGTCGCTCACCACTAATTATAACAATGGATTCGTGTTATTTCCACTACAAGATTCCCCAGAGATTACGTATGCGGTCCCGGAAGGGACGTTGGATGCTCTAATCGGCAGATTCGGCTATTCAAGTTACCTATAGAGTGCCGCTGATCATTGTTCACTTGTCCATTCCATATTTGACCATATATTATGACTCCACCAGATTAGGACTTACTTCGGACCCTATCCCTGTTCGTATTTAATTTTACAATTATCTTTTTGTCGTTAGCTTTCTAGCTTTAGCAAACATGTTGTGACGATATCAATGGAATATCATACAAAGTATAATTGTATATTGTACCTGCCATATTTATAAAAATATTTAATAAAACTTTTATTTTTAATACCATATAATATTCTTTCTTAATTTTATTACACCTGTAATCAAATCTGTTTTAAAAATCCCCACAGGCTCCTTACATGAAAACTTCTAAAAAATGTTTTCGCCGAATCTTCAGAAATTAAAATTATGATGTTACAAAATTACGTAAACTAGACAGATTTTGTTTTCGCATTTGTTTGTGTATTTATACCATAATAAATATAACTTCGAACGCGTTTCTTATAGATTTTTAAAACCATCAATATAATGTATGAAAGATTTTAGAATAATATAATAGTCAATATTTTAATAATGCATGTTATTTACATGTAAAATTCATGCATCTTGAATGCTGTTTATGATTCCACTCGAAAAGTTACAGTTCTACTCGAATATAATGCGGGATATAATTACACTGAGGGAGACAATAGGAATTTAATGTATGCATAACTCATTAAAACTAATGATTGGTTTCTTTGTATGAATGCAACCGCGCGTATATGTGAGAAAAAGTGAATTTGCATACTGAAATTACCGGATTTTTGCGCTCTCTGCAAATAATGCTTCTATTTTGAAAATGGTGGCAGTTTGATGCCTTAATTTCGTTGCGGCTAATATCCGGTTTCAAAATATTGTCAAGTCAGGGCTTTGTTATATATTTGATATAAAATCCTTCTTGATTCGGAAATTGGATAATAATCAAAAATGCAAATGTTGAAAACAAATTTTATGTCAGCATATACACTTAAAATAGAATTATTATTTCGGACTGACAAGCCGAAATACTTTGATCTCTGCATGTGATCTGCATACTTTTAAGTTCAATGATGTTTATAATAACTTTAATGTTTTATAAGACATATTTATTGAATTTCTTCACAAAATACAGACCAGTTTTATTTTTAGAAAAATAAATATAATTTTAAAAGAATGTATTTTTTTATATATAATGATCAATTTGTTAAATTTGTCGAGAAAGTGTAGCTTCCAGCGTTTCTTATTTAAGTATATTTTGTTCTTATAGCTTTTTATAACATTGTAAATGCTAAATTTGTTTGATATTAACCATGTTTTGAAATCCCAATAATTGCATATATTTGCCAATTAAATACATATAATGAAACATGTAGATCAGCAATATACAAAATACCAGTGATGTGCATTAATTATTATACTAACTCACAACCTAATACACAGAGGAATGCATTTGTTTAAATAGTATGTAATTAAACACATATTTTAGCTTAAAATATTTCAATTGCGCAGGTCATTAATACCCTGGTACATTATTCGATTTATAAGTAGTTTTTCGTTTATTGTATGTACATACATGGTATGGTTTTTTTAATTTTTAATTAAATTTGTGATAACATATTTATAATTAACTACTTAGTTCGACGCAAAATTTTTATAAAGCCACTTCTATTTAGTGGAATTATAAATGTGATTTAATCGTATTCACATAAAAATATTTATTGCATTTATGTTGAATATTAAATCAATAAATACACATCTGGATTAAACACAGTCAAATAAAAAAATCTCTCTAAATTGTTTTTTTTTTAATACAATAATAAATATAGCCATTTTTTTTTCTAAATAACAGCTTTCGTTGTACATGAATTCATTGTTTAATCGGATATGTGAAAATATCTATTCGCTGTAATAATCCGAATTATAAACAAACCAGTAGAAAGCAAAATCTTTAGGGATAAGTGAAATGTTCTGTTTAAATCCCGGCAACAAGAATTTGTACGTAATTTTAAATCTCTAAATTCTAATAATATGCAAGCTGGTGAATAGAGAGATGTATCATCGTATATACATCAACAAACCGCAAATAATTATTATACTAACGTCAGTTGGCGAAGGCATAAGTCTGTATTACACGTCGTATAAGATGTATGTCTGAGATTATAGTCAAACCTATATCAAATGACGGTTCGTCTTGGGATTGGCGCAGATTGTGGATTCATCTTCAGCATTGGAGACCTTAGCGATCGTTTCAATTTCACGGGTTCCAAAACTAAGTAACTAGTGACAAAACTTTGGCAAGAAACTTGTCCGCGCTCGTTAATATATTTATGCATTTCCACATGACAAAACTGATAATTAGACCACTTGTTCGATATTTGCATAATTACGTGTTTGTGATTGAAATTTTATTATCTTCTGGTTCAATTTGAATTAGATTATTTTGCATTTCTATTAAAATGGTTTATTTGTTTGTAATTATTTATCGAATTCTCTAATTGCATCATAATATATTTATGAGTTTTATACTCTTATTCGAGTGGATAAACTAAAAAACCAAAATTTTACCTAACAATACACGATCTAATAAATAATGGCAAAAATAAAAAATTTAAATATATTCATTTAAAGTGACCCTAGTATTAAATTTTGCAAAGTGAAATTTATTTACAGTATGCACGTTCTTCGACTATGTGCCGTTCTATAATCTTATATGGCGAAATTAAATCTAAATACGAAATTTAGCCGGCAGAGAACAATAGTGTCTAGAAGCAACTAAATTGCAATCAATCGACAAATTTCATAGTTAGTTCGGTTATCCATGGCAATTGGTGCATGCATTATTAATTTAGTTTTGAACTTAAATATATTTTGAATAAATGGGTGAAAACAGATTTTGAATATGTTGATTAATTAGAAAAAAAAATAACACCTTAAGTCACTACTAAAGTAGAACTAAAGCTTTCGCTCGTTAGACCAAATTTGTCGCTCCTTCATTTCTGAAGATACGGAACGAATCTATACCAAATTTGTTATATACAATTTGTTTATTTATTTTCGGAACAATTTTCCCCAAAAACAACGACAATAAATATTGACTTTATGAAGTACAAAATAAAATCTATTATAATTTCCTTTTTAAGGCTGTCAAATATTTCATAATTCCTACAATATTGATTTTATGTTATGAGTGACACATATTTTGTGATTTATAAATGAAAATAAATAAAATCCTTTTTAATCGGCAGCTGTTAAAGTGTCTGTGATGGTTGTTCATTTTCACAAATAATCACCATGCCAAAATTAAGACATTGCCAAAGTAAATGCTTGCTTAATTAACATATAACATAAACATTAATAAACGCAGATAATTCAAACACATATAATTGGATTTTTAATTCAAATCGTGATCAAACAATAATTATTATTTGAAAAGATAACTGGATTCCTAATATTTAGAATTCGTTTCGCATATTAAGTTATTTCTGTACGTTTAGTTCGTAAATAACAGATATTATAAAATAAAAGAAGTAGACCAAAAAAGCTTTTTCAATACGTGTAAGTTAAACGGTATGACATGAAAATTGTAAATGGCAAACCGTGACGCCACGGTAACAAAATTAACAATGAACTATAATGATCGGCGGTTGAGTCTATAATTACCAGTCCCTGTTCTGTATTGACATTAAATTTACGAAACCGCAGATGACCGTTCATAACCGATTATATTTACGGGAATTTCTATATATAATTTACCCACCACCCGTATTTGATTATAAAATATATTACATATAAGTTTATCTATTAAACAATTTCAATTATATATGAAAGTCATACATCAGAATAGTAAAATGATAAGCTATTATTATTAATACTGTTCATCAAATATTTATTATCAAACATAATTTCAGTTGCTATTGTATTAATAAATGCTAGATTGCTTTGATAGAATGCATCAGCCAAAGTCAAAATAAGAAAACTATAAAATGGAACCAAACATGGTAAATTTAATTCAATTGCATAAATATACAATTATATTTAAAAAGAATGTTTAAGCCGAAGAAACAAGCTTACTTATTTATACGAATGTATATATGATATAGTAAATATGGTAATATGGTAAAAATGAAAAAATGCTATTTGACTTTCTTATTGATTAATTTAATTGAAGCGCGATTCGTCCACCCATACACAGTTATAATTATTCATTAGCCCGGCAATTAAGCAACGTTAGTTTCAAACTCGTTTACAACTAATAGTAATTGGCATTTCTTTGGATATTAATAAATGATTACGTATTCGCTATACGTACATCTGTGTTCGGTATCATTAATTACAATATTATAAGTAAATCAGACATATGTTTCTCTCGCTGGCAGTGACTCTGCTGACATCGTTTGACACAGTTAAACTGTACTCTCATATAGTGATTTATTCATCCCCCTTTATCGATTACAACCAACTATTGTTATTATTTAATGCAATCACGTCTGACCTGAATTTGAAGCACTGTCATGTTTAAATCCAACGTTGCTAAAGCCCGTGCATTTTAAAGCGAATTATGAAACTGTTTTTATTGTTCAATGTTGTAAATGTATTACCGCTAGTCAAATTCACATGATTGATAATATTTGAGCATTCAGTGCGCTTATATGCATCAATTTACATTTCGGTTTTATTTGTTTCTCTCTATGCGGTAAATACGTCCATCCCAAAATTATTACCTGTATTTCAATTCACATGATATTTTATTTGCAACATTATTACATTTGACAGTTTCAAAATTTGAATTCCGCATTGCTCCATTTGTAATCGTTATGGATTTTAAATCAAATGGTCCAGTGAACAACAAAACTTAATATTGGAATACGGGTAACCTACATTTATGGATTTGAATTATTACTTACTTCAAATTTTAATATTTTCATACTACAAATACAGTCTTAAATTTCCTCAATTTATTATTTGGGAAAACTACTCAACAAAGCTATTATTGTTTGCATGAATATTATTAATGATTTCTAACACAAACACAGAGAGAGAGGCGTCATTACAAAAATAGTCATACTTGATTCAAGGTAGGTCAAAAGAAATATTTCCGATTTATTTTCATGATTAAAATACTTACTTATTACTTCATATAAGAAAATTAAAGATCTGTAGTGTCATGCACCGAACTTTCTTATACACTTTTGGGTTAAATCAAATCCTATTTTCATTATTTTTCTAATTTATAATATTTGTTCTAACCTTTGGAACACTTTTACACTAAATATATTTGTTAGATTAAATATTAAATGTCAAACTTCAAATTATTTAAGTCTATTTTGTTTTTGTTTTTAATTTCAAGTACCATTTTCTTGTTTCCGGTACCGTTTGGGAAAAAAGATTTCAAATAAAAATTGTACAAAATGCTGATATCTATAATTTTTATTATAACAATTGTTCTGCAACTGCAACTATTTTTGAGTAATTGCAGAAACCGCAAAATATGACAAGAGTAAACATGTACTTGCGGTCGGAATATTGTTTTCAAAAATAAAAGGTTTTCTTTCCAAGCACAAACAAATCTTAAGTTTTAAATTTCATAATTTTCCCTTTAGCCGTTTGAGCTGTAGAGCGCTCACACACACACACAAACACACACACATACACACACATACACACACACACACACACACACACACACACACACACACACATACACACATACATACACACCAACGGATGTCGTTCCAAAAATAGTTGAAATCGATTCAGGGAAGGTCAAAACGTATATTTCCGTTAATATCTCGAGATCGAAATTTCTCATGATTACAATACTTACTTATACTACGTATAAGAAAGTAAAAACTGACTGTAAATCTACTAATAAATCTATATACTGCAAATAGTATTTTAACCTGTTATGTAACAAATGT
This sequence comes from Nebria brevicollis, assembly GCA_944738965.1. Taxonomy (NCBI): domain Eukaryota; kingdom Metazoa; phylum Arthropoda; class Insecta; order Coleoptera; family Carabidae; genus Nebria; species Nebria brevicollis. The sequence goes on along the minus strand of OX122907.1, from coordinate 9,193,352 downwards.
AACTTAAGTTACCTCAATTTGTTATTTGAGAAAACCACTCAACAAATTTGATATTATGTATACGATAAATGGTTGCTAATTTATTTACCGCCAGTAACATAATTTATTATTTTAAATATAAATTTTGTTCACATAATTCTTACTTTCAACGACTTGTGATAAGATAGATGCAAACATAAAAACACTGATTGAGTTAGTTGTTTTTTATTTATGTCTAATTTTGTGAAAATTATGGCTTTTCGAAAATTCATTTAATAGAAAAATAGAGCCGGAAAGGTTTCTATGATAAACAAAAAGTATTTTTACGAAATAAAAGTATTATGAGTGAACAACTAACAGGCATATCTCTTTAAAACAAGGCAAGCATAAAAACGATATGGGAACCTCGAGTCTACAATATATAAGACGTCTTATAAAATATTTAGCATAAGTATTCTATTTGGCAGTGTTACGTCAGCAAAGTTCTTAAATACTCCTAAGGTCTTATAGAATTTCACAGCATTTCCACGTTTTATATGCTTGTATGCACGTTGCATACCGTTGTCATAGAAATTTGCTTTATTCTTATTATGAAAATTAATCTCCTTAGTTGGAAATGAGTTTGTCTCGGCGGAAGAATCTTCCACATAGAAAAAAAAAAAACTGCAAATGAAGTTCTTTATCAGTGGTAATGGCGCAACAATCAAAAATACAATATGAATTGTCTGCACATAATTGTTTTCATAATTTAATTCAAACATTCAGAGATTTTTGCTTTCTTTCTTATATTATGAAAACGATACTCTGTAACAGCTTATATCCCATAAAATTGTCTACATGATTACAATTCTGTTTGGTCACTCTCAATTGAGATGCCCAAATGTAATTACGGAATACACACCTATAGTAGTCCAAATACGTAAGTATTCTTTGATCTATATATTATATGTAAACCTATTAAAACTTAAAATGTGCTCTACTGGCTTTTCTATTTGTCATTTGTCTCTTTTTTTCGTTTGGGCGTAAAATAAAAAATTATAAGAAAAGATGAAACGGCGCATTTCTCTTTTTCGCTCCGCGGGGCTGCGTTTTATCTAAGTCAACACGATAAAATAAGCCATGAACTCCCTTGTGCCTATCAAGCGAATGGCGTCATTTGCAGAGATTGCGCACCAGACACGCCCTGCAGAATACATAAACTCCAACCAAACCTCTCTTCTCATGCACTCGGTGCTGTGTACTGCTTTCCCATGTGGTGTGCTGTTCAACTGTATTAGATTCTTGTTGTCCTTATTAATACACAGAGACGCGGGCGCACATTTTACCACGTATATAGACGCCGTAAACACAAGCATTCTCATATCATTGTCCACAGATACCTCTAGCCGTGCCTCTCAAATGCTAATAATGTTTTTTATGCCTTACACAACAAGCATATCAAAAAAATTTACGCGCTCGGTCTACTTGTTCGTCTGTTTTTATACCTATAAGATAGATGTATAGCATTTAGAATGAAATCTAATGAAATCTTTTAACGAATTAAAGACTTAATGGTGAAAATATCATATGCATTACAATCACTCTCATATTATTATTATAAATATATATAATTAATTTACTTTAATAAATCAACAATTTATAATTATAATCATTATTGCTGCCAATAAGATATTTACAGCAAATTACAGTAAAATACTATATCACATTCTGAAACTTATAAATTCTATAACCTTGAGAAGAATATACAATTTTACATGTATCTAGTATTAATGATTTTCTATATTATTCTATATTTGGACTATATAACTATAAATATAGAAATATATTAAGTTTGGGTAGAGAAATGAAGCAACGGTTCCGTTATTTAAATGATTGCCTCAGATATTACATAACTTTAGAGCTCGCTGTACACAAAGTTAAGAGATCGGCCGTATATCTATCATACCGATCTGAAATAAATGTTGATAAAAATTCATTTCACATTTCCATGGTTCCGAAAATATATATAACAAATAAATATACCACTCGTTCGCAGACCAAATTCTGTAGATACTACTCTATTGAAAATGCTGAACCGATTTTTATTAAATTTGGTAAACATATATGAATGTACAATTCATACCATATTCTATTTATTTAGAACAAGGTTCTTTCGTTATAATTGAGTTTAGTAATGTTTCAAATGTATTAAAAATATTATAATTATATTTCACTAATATTGAAAAAAGTAGTCATTAGTCATCTTGCACGCTTTCGTTCATTTAAGTTTCAGTTTTCGAATGTTACTGTTAAGACACGTGAGCTTGAGGTGAATTAACTGGATTTTTTTTTAGAAGTGTAGAGTGTTAAAATAACGCATGAATAAGCTACGTGCGGGTGAGTATCTGATATACAAATTCATCGAGTTAGATGATTGCATTATCGCTTTTCGCTGATCAAGTGTAAAATCAGCGAAGGATTTAATAGCGGCAGCCAAGACTGTTACCACTACATTTTCTCTTGCGTGCCCGGCTGCTTGAATAACAACGTGCTACAGTACCTTGCCGGAGGAAGCGTGTATTATACTTTATCCTGTATTAACGTATTTGAAAGACATACCAAGGAAGTATTATCTGTGTATTTGTATGATACAAAACGGCTTATTTCAATTAATCAAATATAGTAACACAGATGTACCTACTGATCTGAAAGTTATCTATAAATTATCTAAAGGAAGTACCTTTGATTTATATATTTAGATTGCATTATTTATTTTTGTTTATTTCAAAAATATAAACCTTTCACCGTTAAAACATTAATAATAATTACCTAAATCTTAGAATTGTCGTGCTACGATAATGATTTGTAATAATTTGAAATTGTATGTGTGCTAGTAAAATCAAATATAGATATTACATGAGTTATATCTGGCGATTTAAGTTAAGGTAACTTTTTCAAGTTAAAATTTTACGTTTCTTTTTTTTTCATATTCCAAAAGTAGATATTGTAAGAAATGTTCAATCAAAACTTGAATTAAAAATTCGAATAATTGACGAAGTTATGACTACGCACAGTTGTTCAATCGGTCAAATTCCCGCCAAAACTCAGCCAGTGACAAAACTTTATATCTCGAATCTATGTTTTCAAATTGCGGGATTTTTTTCCTTTTCAAAGATATAGTATTTCCTTGACTTGTAATGACGAATTTCTTACCCCAAAGTTGAAGGTCAAAATGTAAAAGGCCGCCATTTTGTTAAAAAGCAAAATTTTTTAATTCGGGGGCAGACAAGGACTAGTTTTGACCATCTATATTAATAAAAACGTACGCTTGTTAGTTTCTGCTGATTAACTGCCGAGATATCCTGGGGATGCGTGATCAATTTTTTTAGGACTTCCGCGCGATTCGCCATTTTTTCGCCATTTAGTGTTTTTATTTTCTTTAAAAATTGGAATTTTTCACTTTGATGTATACACCTTTGATGCGGTAAAAAATATAAATGCACAAGTGCATCAATAAAGCAGCAAAAAATAACAAAATAGCGCTATTGTTTTACTTTCAAAACCTATGTACTCCCTTAAAACAAGATAAATGATGTTTCGTAGGAATTATCTAGAATGGCAAAAATTAGCATATCTGAATAAAATATCTTATGAGAGCAAGTCAGTAGTTTAATTTTTCGTTAGTTGCGTTACAGAAAAATGAACAATTCAAAAGGTTCAGATTGTGCATAAATTTATGGCATAGTGGTTCATTTTGACATTGCAAAACCAATAAATCTGCAACGACTGCTTTTGCGTTGAAAGCATTGTCTATTCAGTGTCTTGGCCAAGCAACCAAAGCAGAACCAGCGCAAGCAAGACACCAATCGTGTGAAATATCGTGTGGAGTCACCAGCGCGTATACGTACTATAGTCGACGTTTCTAGTGGCTCTTCATTATGTTCGTTATTACTTTTACATCATTCTTGATCTCATTATTTCTTTCAGACCCTTAAATTTCAATCTCGTGCCGTTTCTTTTGTTTCTATTCACACGACGGAGAACACTGCATGGAACAATACATCGTCGACGATAAAATATTTTCTTTTGCGTCCCCCTCACCACTAGCTTTCAATTAATTACGGAAACGGATATCGTAACTTGTATAAGAAAAACCCATAAATATTAACTTCTTCTAAATATGAGTTTTATACCCAACCTACAACAAGGGCTATTAACGCTTTAATGTTAGCTCAGCTCGATTAAATTGTCAAATTAATGAGCACCTCGTTAATTATTGTTACGACGATCTTAGATTTATATTAATTATATCAACAAACAAAAATACGTGTGTTTAGTGCATATTTATTTATTATTTGTACACATTCTTTAACAAGCATAAAAAGAATAGTATGGTGAAAAATTCACTTTTGGAATATAAACTCCACTTATTTAAATCAAAACACTAACGCGCGTATTCTTAGTGGAAATAAGCATATACTAAAGTAATACTGAATTTCCATCCTCTTTTAATTCACGTACAGCAAGATATCTATTTTACGTAAAAATATTATACGCTAATGTTCTCTAATGATATACTTAGTACATCATTACGATTTTGAACATACCTTTTACATTAAATACTATACGTTTAAAAAACTAAAACGAATCATAAAAACGCACGAGTCAGCATCTCCTAGACCATAATGTTTGATCTTTACTGCAGCTATAGATCAAACGTTGCAGGGCGCTATAGAAAATAAGCATATTTATTGCATATGAAAGTGATGTAGACTCTTCAAAGAAATTTGATAACTGGCAGCAAATGTGTTTACAATGAAATTTTACGGCAGTTCTTTTTGCTTGTAAATATAATGGTTACAGCTTTTAACTTTCTTATACGATGTAAAAAGTAAGTGTTGTTAATTGTATACATGAATAAAACCTCAAGATTTTAATGGAAATACACCTATTATCTTTCCCAAAATCGAGCTTGGCTATTTTTGTAATGTCTTCTGTGCACGTGCTCATATGCGTGTGTATGCTCAATTTTATATAGCTGAAAAGACAACGTTTTGCGTTTTCCGCAGTATTTTTGACACGGGTGCAATTACAGTTAAATTATCATTCAAATGAATAGCATTAATATTTTTTTCTAGTTTTGTTTGAAGCCTTTCTTTAAAATATATGCTAGTTACAAAAAAATTGCTATTAAAACTCTTAGATTTCTTATACATATTAATTAATATGCCTGCAAATTTACAAACAAAATAGAATCAATTACATTGTGATTTAACATATAACATCTATTGTCGCAAATCAATTTAGTAGAGTTATACTTCTTCAATGTTTAAAAATTTGTATTTTCATGTCCATCCTATCTGAGCAAAAAACTTGTATAAGACACTGCAGATATTTTAGAAACGGATTCATGATTCCAAAACGGATATTTCAAAGTATTTTTAAAACGATGCCATTTTATTGCTATAAAATAATTAATGTTCAAGCTACTTGCCAAATTTGAAACATTTCAAACTTCATATTGTAAAAACATATTTTTGTACAGGCATTTTTTCCCGATTATATTCTGTAAGAAGGTCAACCGAATTGAACCTAATATAGTGCATATAGTGTATAATGTTATTATATTTTTATAATCGATACATGATTTTTAATGTATTCTATATTGAAAGAGAGAATTAAGAATTGTGCCTTATAAGAGTTTGAAATTTTATTTAACACCAAAACTTACTCATTTTCAATGAAAATTTAAGGTGGTGTGAATAATTGAATATATTTATACATGGACAAAAAAAATCTGGATTTATTTTTGAATGCAAAATACATAAAAAATTATATAATTTTATTGTGAAATATCTTTTTAATTTTAGCTAAAATCATAGAAAATTATGAATACATTGTAGTTTAGGGAAAGTAAAAATAATTCACCCGATAGCTGCTGCTGCAATATATAAAGCTTTTAGATACGAAATGATTTCAATTCGTAATAAACTTTCATTTTTCAATGATGCTATTTACGTAGTTCATTTATTTATAAGCCGATACTTCTGATTTTTAGCAATCTGATCCCGAGAGATTCGTTGCATCTTATTTAATCTTGAATGATCAGTTTTGCGTACATTAATCATAATGTCGAGAACTGACAAAAGTGAGTAACGATGAAAGATGTGCCGTTTTCCTTTACGTCATTACCATGCGGGATTGGGTAAGAAATTGTGTCTAGATTAAGTAATAGTGCACAAAGGTACAGAACTACGCATATTCCAAGTTTTCGTTTTGTTACACGCTTCGCTGTCTTTAACAATTAAACAAGCCAATAGCGTGTGATATTGTTAATGATATGCTTGCCTCCAATAATTCTACATCTTCATTTAATATTTATTTTATATTATCTTTAGTATAAAATCATTACAATTTTCAAATGTGACTTCCTGAAAGTAAATTTACTTGCTGTGATTCTAATATTTCGAAATTTCAGTTATGTTTTTGAAGCCATTTGTAACTAATATGATTATTACAAATGTAACGATTATTACTTGAAATATAACTTCAGAAACAAAATAGTACAAGACGTGTTAAGTTATTTCATTAAATTGCAGAATAAAGTTGCTTTAATCATATTAATAATATGGCATCTGAAACCCATGATACTTGTTGACTAGCTTTCAATAATGACGTTATTTGGGCAGTTTACAATTTTAATCAATCAATCTGTTAATTAATTACTAACTGAAATTAAACTACTAATTGGTTAATTTTATCACATCACGCGAACTTAATTAATAGTTTACGAAATTTTTGGTTAGATAATTATATATATATAAAATTATTTTTGAAATTCTTTATCACGTTTCAATGTATAAATCGGATTAAAATCTTTGCTTTCTACACTCATTACTTTATTTTTGTAAAGTGTGTTTTTTTCTGTAGGTGAAAAATTCAATTCACTAAAAATCTCATTTATTTTTTTTGCTTTAAGGTATTACACTTAAAACAGATCATGAATATTTTTAATGAACTTCACGGAAAAAAGAATCAAGGTACTTTAGACGCTGGCAGCTTCACGTTAGGTCCAATCAAATCCGCACTTAGTCAGGGGATGAATTTTCATTTTCAGTGAGAAATTCCGAGTAACAACGTCGTCGTTATTGTATCTTGCTGCAGGCTGGGAGCCAATTTGCAAGGATCCTCGTAAGCTTTTCATCGGGAATGAAACAAAAAACAGAAAGAAAAAAAATGTAATACAAAAAGTAAGATCACTGTGAGAAATTCGTTGCCGTTCATGTACATAGTCGAATCCACTGTGAATTTGTAGCATACTAGAAAATGAAAAATAAATATTTCCTTATGCAAATATTGGCATAGAAATGAAATTTTACTTTGTTTTATTTATAACATTTTTCTGCTTTAAATAGTTTTAATTTAATATTTTCAAATGAATAAAGAAGTAACTTTATAGAAGAACCAAAACGATTTTGAAATTTTGTTTTCATTCCTGAAACCATTTACAATTTTGTTCCAGAACGTATGCAAGTGGAGTTAATAATAGATCCAATAATACATGTATTAATAACGATGCTGATCATATATTATAATTTTTAATTTTACATATTTACGCCTGTATTTTACGAAATTTGCATTTGAGTCATTAAATGTTTTACAAAGTATGTTTCTTCGTACTGAAAACTTAAGAAGAAACAGACCATACTAGTGTGCATTCTTTAATATCGTATTACATAGTGAAATCAGATATTTATCGTATGAGTCCGAAACGGTTTGATGGAAGAGCTTTGGAATACCACCTTCCGTCCTACAACGACTGGATCAAAAATGGTTCAGAATGAAATGCGTGAACGATCGTCTTTCAATATATTACGTACGAATTTTATCCCGTTTTCTATGTATATAACCGGGATTTGATGGAGGCACTTGCACATACCTGATAGATTGTATGTCACAACCGTCCGGAAATTCTTTTTCATTTCAAATTGGTGGTATTGAAGTATTTTACGGGTGACAGATAAGATGATATAAAGCGTTGATAAATATACTTCTTATGTATTGTGTAAGATCATCTAAGTATATCTCATGTATATTTTATCACCAAAAATATATTTCTATGATAATTCAGGGTATTTACATATTTCTAGCCCTTCAACCAGTCACAATTTTATTTATCCGGTTGATATTTAAACTAGATTTCAATTTCTAGTGGAATAAAAACAGTTTTCAGCTGATACATTTTTACTTTCTTATACGAATGTGTATAAGGAAGACGGAAGATTTATTTTACTTCTATAAATATATTCTCTCGAATATCTGTAAAATCAAATTATATCGTGAGATTATAAATTTCCCAATATATGGAATATTGATTAAAAAACTTTTTGGCCTAGTTTAAAAAAAATTATATTTTTTTAATGCACACATGCACGCATGCAGGGATGTTGTTGCTTGAATAGTCAGAATTGATTTACAGACGCTTCAAATATGTATTTTCATCAAATAACTAAATTGAAATTTTTATGATTAAAATTCTTTTACTTTATGAAATATATGGATACTATTATGGGGATATTGCTTACTTGCAGTTCCGGATTACATTCAGCTGTTACAAATCGGAAGTCTTTGCCATGCGTATTGGTATACTGCTCAGTTAATGAAAGTAATATATAGATATTGATTCTATTAATATCTACAATTTGATTATATCTCTTACTTAGATTAGATGACTAAGCAAAATATAGAATTGTACATTTTTTGAAAAGAGTACTGGTTTCTATAAAATTGCAATTGAAATACGTATTTTGAAAATATAGTTAGAGGCGATGTTATAATTAAAAAGTTTAGGAAAAATCTTAGATTTGTTTGAAACTTAAAATGAAAATGCATCTCGTATGGTCAGGCTAACGTCGCTCAGGTAATGCAAATAATTCCATCTACGTGTAAGTTAGTGATTGCTATTTTAAATGGAATTTACTCTGATTAAGATACACAAAGCTTAATTCCCTTTAATTGAATATTTGATGAGAGTGCTCGAAGATGGTGTGTGTGAGAAAGTGAGACGATGAAATACTTAGAATGAGACGGAGCTCTCTAAACTCTGAACAGTTTGCCATCTGATGGAACGGAAAGAGCTGTTGGTTGTAGGGTCAAGTGACAGAAGCGAATCAAGAGCCAGATTGATGCGCCCGTTTAAGTAAATACAACTATTTACATTCTCCTCGGCTCCATTGGAAACTTTAAGTGTTTCGGCTTACGTTCGCGGTATTGTAGATATTATTTATGTAAATATATATATAGTAATATTCGCACGAGACCTTAAGCTGACACCACCATATTTTTAGCAATGGTTTCACAAAAGATGAACCATTGTTTTTCACTTCTTATAAATATTAGAGCATTAAATTCAAATGTGTCTATATTAAAATTGGATTTAGATACCGAATAATAAATGGCGCTATAAACAAATGCAAAATATATTTTGTACTAATATTTGAAAATATGTATCCTAACAGAAAATTAATGATACAAATTATAATTTGAAGATGTTTCCAATTACATACAAAACTTACTTTTTCGCTTATTACATTAAGAAAAAATCTTGATATTATGCTTTTAAAACTCAACAGGGTTGAAATATTGTTCATTTAATTACGTAATGTAATTAAAGTGTTGAATCTGATCAAAAGTGATGCTTCTTATTTTTCTTTGACAAATAATATTTGCATCTCAATTTAATAAAAACTGATAAATTTTCTTTAGAAGTATTAAATATTCAAATTAAATTAAAAGGTTTAATAATATTTTAGTTAACTTTTATTTCAAACATTGCAATCAATGTGTAGCCTTCATTTGTATGCAATCAATAAATGAAAACAACAAAATTTTATTTTAAACCGTCCACAATTAATAATTAATTGATTATGAATTATTAATTCAAATCGCATAATTTGCATGTAGCTTCGACAATTGTGGTAACTATTCGCAAAAATTAAATTACTCGTAACTATTCGTTCAACATATCCATTACATGAATAGTCTTTTTGTACAATTTCATATACATGAATTAAGGTATTTCCAAAACTTCGTCATTCTTCCATTCAACATTCCTTCAACATGACCACACCATCTCATTTGGCTCTCAGCCATGTTACGTCCGATATTTTTAACAAAAACAGACTACTCATACACCCACGTATTCCGCTTTCTGTCAAATAACTCTCAAAAATTTCATTTCTACAGCAGACACACGCTTTTTATACATGATTTGCCAAACCCAACATTCACTACCAACATAAGCACACCATTGTACACGCATTGTGCATCCTTAGATATGTTAAAATTTCTCGCTACAATTCCTAACGCTCCAAAAAATTTAAAACCGGCATATACTTCTCTCAATCTCGCAATCATACTTTCCATCGGTAGAGAATAAACAATTCAAATAAACAAACTCTTTAGCTTGCTTTTTTTTATATACTTACATTCAGTTCAAGATTCATATCACTTTTAACTGCACTTATACTTTGGATCATTCTACTTATAGATACCACAAATGTTTGATTTGCAATTCAATTAATATATTTTAAACCTTATCAACATTTTACAAAATCTCGACATAGCTCAATATTAATGCTCTAAATCGCACCAGTAATAAATCAATATTCTAATAAACCATTTATTTTCAAAAACAAATATATTACTCCTACTATTTATTTTATGTCACAATTATTTCAAAACTGTTCTTCGTCCAAGCAATTTCCTTATACAGGGTGTAACAGCGAAACGAGCTACCTCGAATAACTTCTATGTTATTAAAGATACAATAAAATAGTATAAAACAATCTTATGCAAGACCAAGAGGGACATCTAACTATGAAAGAAAATATTTTTTTAAACCAGTGGTTCTCAAGCAACAACACAAAGTTATATTTTTTCAGATGAGGTTCTATATATTTTTTAGGCCCATTCGATAGAATATTTTTTTCTGAATTCCGCCATGTATTCGTTTTATACCCTTACATAAGTAAAATATTGAGAAAAATGCGATTGAAAGTTAAATAAATTTTATTTTTCTAGTTATTTTTCAGTAGGCCATGAAAAAAAAATGAGCTTAAATACAACGAAACATAAATTAAATACCTGAAATTATTTGTTATTTACTTTATAAATAGTGTTCTATCTGATTTCCATCTCTTTCTAAACATAATTCAAATATTTTCAATACTGATTCAGATGTAGCATTATTAATTTCTTCCGGTGTGAGAGTAAAATACTATTTATAAAGTTAATAACAAATAATTAAATGTATTTAATTTATGATTCGCTGTAATTAAGCTCAATTTTATTTGCATAGCCTACTGAAAAATAACTATAAAAATAAAATTTATTTAACTTTCAATCGCATTTTTCTCAATATTTTACTTATGTAAGGGTATAAAATAAATACATGGTGAAATTCAAAAAAAAAAAACTCTATCGAATAGACCTAAAAAATATACAGCATCTCATTTGAAAAAATATAACTTTGTGTTGTTGCTTGAGAACCACTGGTTTAAAAAATATTTTCTTTCATAGTTGGATGTCCCCTTTGGTCCTGCATAAGATTGTCTTATACTATTTTATTGTATCTTTACTGTCATAGAAGTTATTCGAGGTAGATCGTTTCGCTGTTACACCCTGTTTTTGAATTTAGAAGTTCCCGTTGAACTTTCTGGACTATTCTATATAATTTACATTACAAAATATAACAAGGTATTTTAAAAAAAATATTTTCTAACAAATTCTATTTCGTTTCAGGTAGAAGAAACGAAGCCCTGCTAACAGGAATGGGATCGAATTCGAGCGACTGAAAACACATCAAAAATATAAATAAAAAAAAAGTTTAAGAAAAACAATTTGTGAAACAATATTTAAAATGTATACACAGCTGCTATTGCAACAGATTATATAGAATGATAGAATATGGGTTCAGGAAAAGCAGTAGAATATGTGTAGAACAAAGAGGAAAATGTGACAAACAGAATTGACGTTTATAACGCTGCTGTTGCTGGAGAACCGGTCGCCTCGGTCACATCAAAACGTCATAGTTATGACATTCGATGTTCGAGTCTAGGAAAGACACAGAAACGAAACGCGTTTACGATGAAATCGCACGTAAAGAAACGCCGCGAATGGTCGTGCAGGTGTGGTATTTCATATTTCCCTGGTGTCTAGTCTATTATATTAAATGTCAGTTATCTTTAAATCTTTAAATACAAAAACATTCGTTCTATCTTAAAACAATGCATTATTCATTACTTGCGTTTTTATCTGAACCAGTAGAGTCTATATGACTTAGAGAATATTATTTTGGATAAGACGATGAATTTAATACTTTTCAACATATATGTCATGATTTTTTGACAGTTATATAACTTTTCCTGATGAATTAAAATTAATACTATTTATAATTTTATTTACTATCTATGTCCTAAGTTACCGCGTTTTCAAGTTTCCAGTTGAATGAGCATTTAGTGTGAACTTTTTTGGTGGAGCGTTTTTATCTTATTCGTGCACTTAATATGTGCCGCGATTTCAACTAAGTCTTTAAATTTCATCAAATCGCATATCAACCTATTTCTAACTCTTATTTTTATAATTTGGATGTAATTAAGAAATAAATATGACGAATCTTGCCGAAATATTTGTATTGGCGCAGGAATTTCTGGATTCATCGTCATCAGAATTTGTTCAATAACGATACACTTACTCATTAAAATCAGCACGTTATATTAAACTGCACTCGTATTTTGTGTTGTTTTCTAATTTGTGTGAGATGAAGTTATTATAAACCTGATTTCGTGCATGACGTTACACCTAGCACTGAGTGTTGGTAAGTTGAAAACGCTATTAGCCTATTTGATCCATATTCAGTATCTCTTCACAAACTTTGCAGTGCCACTGCATTAAACATTGCTAAATCGCCATAACAATGAATTTCGTATCATAAGATTGACGTATATAGACCAGTAAATCCGTCGGAGTTGGCTAGCGGAAATACTATTCATTTCCGTTTGGTTTTCTATACAGAAAAAAATATGGCCAATGATTTTCTTTTGATGTAGAGAAAATCTTTATAAAATTTACTTAATTACCAAAAGTCAATTACTATCATCGCCTCCCAGTTTCTTATTCTTACTAGTTTCTATCGGTATGAACTGTTTTGTTCAAGCTCTTTAGAATATTTCATATTAGAGTTGAACTTGGTCCCGTGTAGGTAACGTGTGAGCACGTCGGCTGTGTTCAGTGATGTGCACTCAAACGTTCGCCGGACGATGCTGTACAGCTGCTGGAAACACTGGCGTATCGCTGCTATCATTCTGCTGACATCGTTGAGCACATTGTTGCACGCAGGTCCACGATACAGTTCACGCATCGTCGAAACGAAAACCGGTGCAATTCGAGGGGTTATCGTCGAGCTGGCGTCACGCCATCTGGAACCGGTTGAGGTGTTTCGTGGTGTACCGTACGCAGCGGCACCCACCGGTGAACTTCGGTACCGTCCGCCGGAAACGCCTGCACGCTGGCCTGGTACCCGACTTGCAGATGACTTCGGGGCCGTATGTCCCCAACGCTATCCCGATGTGTCGAATAAAACTGCTGCTCTCCTGCACATGCCCAAAGGGCGATTCAATCACCTTAGAAGGATGGTTCCTTTGCTCATGAAGCAGAGTGAAGATTGTCTGTTTCTCAACATCTATGTGCCTGGAAATGGTAAGTTAAATGTTTTTCATTTATTAAAAGAATTTGAATGGAATGAGTAAATTTAGCGAAACTATATATGCATTTAAAATCACGTCAACATATTTAACACTTAGAAAATATTTGCTAAAAACAAGCAAATACTCAGTTACATCTATCATTTTTAATTTTGTATGCAAAGTAATAATAAAGTATTTTAATCATATAACAATTCAATCTAGATATTTTAATGGAAATATACCTTTTGACTTTCCCTGAGTCGACTCTGATTAATTTTGAAATGACGTGTGTTTCATAACTTTAACTGCAATCGTTAAGGCTGTAGAGAGCATACACAGAAAGAGAGAGAAAGGCAGATCATGCCAAAATAAATCAGACATGATTCGGGCAAGGTCTAAAAGTTTATGTCCCTTAAAATCTCGAGATCGGATTTTTTGATGAGTATAATAGTTACTTATACTTTTTTAAAACAAAACCTACTTCTATTTGCTATCAATGACAAATACAATCATATTTGTTGACAATTCCGAAAAGCTACAAATTAATCTATGATTATTCTCAGAATCGCTTTTATTACATAATCACAAACAATAGTGGTTATATCGTTATCCTATCATCTCCCTGTAATATCAATTTAATATCGAATGCTATATAATGCTAATATATTACAGTTGTATATGTTATTTTGTTGATTGAACTTTATCCTAATAAGCATCTAAATTGTGCACTGCAACACCAAAAGAGAAATAGCATATGTGGATTAATTTCATATTGAATCCTGAGTTAATTAACAGAAAAGAACTGCTGATTCTGTGAAAATTATTGTATACTAACATTGCATTTTTATGATCTAAAATCTTTCAAGATGCCTGTTTACTCTCTTATACGCAGTATAAGTAAGTATTGTAATCATAAAAAATTTCGATCTCGATATTTCAACGGAAATATACGTTTTGACCTTCCCTGAATCGATTCCAACTATTTTTGGAATGACATCTGTGTATGTGTATGTGTGTGCGCGCGCTCTACAACCAAAACGCCTAATGCTAATATTATGAAACTTTAAACATAAAATTTGTATATGCCACGCCTAACCTAACCTTCTATTTTTGATTAAAATATTCAAAGCGGTAGTGTCTGTTTATTATAGTCATTTTTTGCGGTTTCTGCAATTACTCAAAAAGGGTTGAAGTTACAGAAAAATTGTTTGGATTAAAATTAAAGGTATCAATATTTCGCATAACTACAATAAAATAAAATACAAAAAAGGTACCGTAAACCATAAAATGCCTATTGAAATTTGTTCTTATTATACTTATTATCACCTGTGCCTGTCAATTATTTAATAGAAAACAAAAAAAAATTAAATAATAATAATAAATAATTTGGAGTTTGACATTTAATATTTATTCTAAGAAATAATTTAATGAAAAGGAGTTCCAAAGGTTAGTAAAATATTATCAAATTAGAAAAATAGTCTAAATATGATCTAACCGAAATGCGTATAAGAAAGTTCAGTGCATGACACTGCAGATGTTTTAATTATGGTTTTACGAACTTTGCATGGTATTTGTGAGAAAAAAAATTGTATATAGGTATATTATAATACACTCTCTGCTGTCGAAGTAATAGAACATTTTGAAAACCTGTTGGGCATATATCATGAACCGACAAATTCAAAATGGTTAACAACTTAATGAATACTCTGATTTTGATTAATTACAGAGCATTTAACATATTTGTCGCTCCAATAGCGAGATTGATGAATATGATTGCTTACATTTTGCAAATTGTCAATTTTCTCGATAATTTAGCAATGTGAATAATTCGTGAATGGCGCATTGTTTTAATATTAAGATTAACCTCTGGTATTTCATTGAACATTCCTAAATGTCATAGTGGTACATTTGTACGTGAAAATTACCAAATTTAATAAATGCGTTCTTATATAAAATATAGATTGTACATAATAGGTTCTTATACAATATATAAGAACCTTTTTCTTTAGCCCATATTGATGTGAATATAATATATGTTACAGCAGCGTCGACATTTTTCATCATTTTCTATAGCTTTAGATTTCCGGGTAATTAAATTGCAATTTTTGCCAGTCAAAGATAAAGTTATTAAGTTTTCCATCAAAGCATTTTTATAAAGTTAAACGAAATGCTCATTCGCTTTTCATTTATCGGCAACCGGCAACCTGTTAAGTTTTTAATTTCAAGGATGATAAAATTACAACTGAAAATTAATATGAATTTTTGTTCGGTAATGAAAATAGAATTTATAAATTGAAAACTTTCGTTTGTAACCTCATCAGGTTAAATAAGAATTTTAAATTATAACTAATTAGATTTTTTTAAATTCTTTTTTTATGTATAAATTAATATTTAATTTTCTATTGCCAGAGTTAATTATTTTTCAAATTTAATGTTCATGTTTATGTAGCAGAAAATTTGCGATTCTGATAATGCGTACAAGTTCCGTACGTACACGCTTATATAGATATTGATTTTTGTATTTATATAAAGATGAACAATAAAAAAACAGTATCTAACAGAAAATGTTGAAATTAATTCAGGGCATGTTTTAATGAAATATACTTATTAATTGGGCATTCATGTACCTTCACCGGACACGGCACTGTGGGACATCAAAGAGTTATACTTTGAAATTAAACACACCACTAACTTATGGGATTTATTTTTCAGACAGATGTTTATCAAAAGTCACATTCAGTTCTACGTCAGAATTTGTTAAACAGAAAATAAAATTACGCTCATAATTTGAAAATAAAATATTGCGAGTACTTACAGAAATATTTTTCATACAATATTAATTTTATTTTAATTATATTTATGGATGTTGTGGTTGGTGTTTTGTGAATCATTTTATTAATAATAAATAATTAAAGCACTTGGTTAAGTTTCACAAAGGTTTTTATTATACGATAATTGTTCGACTGTTAGGTCATCTTCTAACATTAGACCGAAGATTAAATAGAAACTTACAAAGCCAAGAAAATGCTTACAAATATATTTCGGAATTGTTAGGAAGCTCTTAAAATACTTATTTATAGAAATAGAAGTTTAAATTCTGAATTATACCTTGTATGAACACAAAATATCCAAATTTAGCATCCACGTTTCTTGAAATGAAGGATGTATTTACATTAAATATTATTCTCTTGTAGTTTTCGTACATTTCGATCCGTATCCTAGCTAGGTATGATGTACGTCAGGTAACATTATAAAGCTTGATATATTTTCTATATATTCTTCGTATGTATTTTGTTGCGTGCAATAATAGAGCAAATCCCTCTGTTTTGTGCGGGAAATCCTTTCCATGCATCTCGGTAGAACACACGAAAATTATACTTTCTTTGTTTTGCTGCAGACATATATTACACCTGTCAACTTACCGGAGAACAAACAGGAATGAACTTTTGTAAAAGAAACCTTTTGTTAAAAAATTTACCAAAGTTTACAAAACAAATGCATGCTTTTCGACTTCATTTTTAATAAAAATACATTTTATACAACAACAAATATGTATACTGAATTAAGTTTCTTAAACATAAAATTTTAAAGGTAGAATTTGATAGAGGTACAAAATAAAATTTTTATCATAATAATAAATGATATACGACGATGCCTTTTTGTCTGATAGGGGGTATATAGATCAACCTTCGAATGATTGTCGAAAAGCCGCTTGATAATAATAAATAGATATTTTGTAGCTTTTTCGATTTTAAAAAAGCGTATGATGGCGTACTACCCGAGATTTTATGGGGTATTTTGAAAGAATATGGTGTGAATGGACCATTGTTAAATGCGATACAAGTATTGTATTCTGGAAGTATGGCTATTGTAAGAGTTGATGGTAGACTGAGTCAATGGTTTAATATTGATATAGGTGTGACACAAGGTTGCTTGTTGTCGCCCTGGCTCTTTAATGTATAAGCATATATGGATATATTATTACGTCAAGCATTATGTGGCGTAACTGTGGGTCATGTTATTCCTGCTTTAGCTTATGCAGATTGTGTCAGTTTTTGGTAAATCAGAAAAGCAATACAAAGTACGTATAGTTTCAATTGAAATGGATATGAATTTTAATGTAATAATTATAGTAAAATGAAGCGAAAGAAGTGAAAGGTAAAAGATTGTCAGGATGTGGTAGAATGTAATGTGTTTTTTGCTACCCCATTTGATTGATATGGGCTTAAAAGTAATTTTATTTACATACATAACTATAAAGTAAAATCAAATAATTTTAATTTTATTCATTAACACTCTGTGCTTACGCCTCTTTTAAGGTAACGTCATGTTTTTAATGCAATCTAATTAGTTTAGAAAAAATATCTAATTTGGTTTATTCTGCTACAGTGTGAATAATGTAGCGTTTCAATTACTAGACATACCACGCTTTACAGAAGGATTAAATTATTGCAGAAATAGTTAAACATTCATTCGCAAAACCGCTGTGATAATGTTTTTGTGTCTATTCTAGGGTAAATTAATGGTTTGTATAAATAATGATCAGTGTGTACTAATACTTAATTAGCTAACATGTTTTGCTACATGACTGCATCTGACAAACACATGTAGTTCCTACCGCTCTTGTAATGCACAAAACATGCGTTATTTAATCTTTGATTTATATCTAATAATTACATGTTGTAATGACATGTATTCACATTATGAATCCAAAACAAATTGAAATGTTAACGTTTTGAAACAATGTTTGTAGCACAAATAAAATGCATAACTAGCACAAAACTGAACTGCGTCCACGAAATACCCGAGAATACGTGTGTTGCGTTATTCTCTATGTAAAACAACACACGTTCGAATTTAAATTAATCCACAATTATTAAAATAACTAAACAATGATCCAATGATGTATTTCTGTGGAAAAATTAAACATACTTTATGTCCAAAAAATTACAAACTCATCAGTATTTATTTAAATACAACCTACTGATTTCTAAGCGAAAATGATAATCAGCTAAATTATTTATAATCTATTTTTTGATAACATGTAAAGTACATTACATAGTTAATCAATTTTACGATTCTACAAGATTTTTTTGCTATGATTATGACGTCGTCCGTAATTATATTTGAAAGTTTGAAGTTTGTAAACTTGTAAATTAAGTTTAGTTAATTAAAAATTGACATTTGTGAGCACTTGCCTCCAAAATTGAGGCTAACTAGCAAACTTTTGTTTCTTGATAACAATTTTTACTTCCTTATACGCAGTACAAGTAAGTATTGTAATCATGAAAAATTTCGATCACGAGATTTTAACGGAAATATACGTTTTGACCTTCCCTGAATCAATTCCAACTATTTTTGGAATGACGCCTGTCTGTGTGTGTGTGTGTCTGTCTGTCTTTCTCTGTGTGTGTGTGTGTGTGTGTATGTGAGCGCTCTACAACCCAAACGGCTAAAGGGAAAATTATAAAATTTTAAACTTAAGATTTGTATATGCCTGGCAAGAAAACCTCTTATTTTTGAAAACAATAATCCGACCGGAAGTGCAAGTTCACTCTAGTCATTTTTTGCAGTTTCTGCAATTACTCAAAAATAATTGCAGTTACAGAAAAATTATAGATATCAGCATTTTATACAACTTTTATTTGAAACTTTCTTTCCCAAACGGTACTGGAAACAAGAAAATGGCTCTTGAAATTTCTTCATATTACATTTAATTTTACATAAATCGTATCATCTGCGCCTGTCAATTGCTTATCAAAAATATCTGCAGTGTCATGCACCGAACTTTCTTATCCGCATATGGGTTAAACCATATCGTAGTTACATTATTTTTCTAATTTATAATATTCGTTCTAACATTAAGTTCGCTTTTACAGTAGATATATTTCTTAGAAACAATATAAAATGTCAAACTTCAAATTATTTAAGTCTATTTTGTTAAACAATTGACAGGCGCAGATGATACGATTTATGTAAAAATATATATAATAAGCAGATATTTATTTTGAAGCCATTACTCTTTTTGGAAAAATAATTCAAACAAAAGTTGTGCTAAATATAAATACCTTTAATTTTTGTTCATGAAAATTTTCTGTAACTGTAACCATTTTTGAGTAATTGCAGAAAATGCAAAAATTTACTTGAGTAAACAGGCACTTCCGCTTTGCATATTTTTTTCAAAAATAGGAGGTGCACACCTCAGGCATATGCAAATCTTAAGTTTAAAGTTTCATAATTTTAGCTTCAACCGTTTAGGCTGTAGAGAACATACACACACACACACAAACGGACGTCATTCCAAAAATAGTTGGAATCGATTCAGGGAAGGTCAAAACGTATATTTCCGTTAAAATCTCGAGATCGAAATTTTTCATGATTACAATACTTACTTATACTGCGTATAAGAAAGTAAAAAACAAAACAGACTTAAATAATTTGAAGTTTGACATTTTAAATTTATTCAAAGAAATATATTTAACGTAAAAGTGTTCCAAAGGTTAGAACATATATTATAAATTAGAAAAATAATGAAACTACGATGTGGTTTAACCCATATGCGTATAAGAAAGTTCGGTGCATGACACTGCAGATGTTTTGACCTAATGATGACCATAGCGGAAAAAGCAAATAAAATAGCACTCTCAAAATTTAAACATAATAATCTTATTATTGATACAAAATGTATTTCAAGATTTAATAATTTATTATTTTCTTTATGAGAAATATTTGGTTTGTCAACTAATTATTCAATTTACGCAAAACTTATGTATTTAACTTAATTTTAAGAGAATTACTCGAAATAGTACAGATACAAATAGTATCTTCAAATATATTAATATGAGTCAACTCATTAGATGTTTACAAAATTTAGAATCCTAACATAGCGGTAAACTAAATTATCTAATATTTAACTAAACTTAAAAGAAAGCAATCATATACGAAACCAACTCGCAGTGTTCGCGGATAATGCGCCAAATGCGGATAATTACCATTTTCGATAGGAGGGTATTTCCAAATGTAGTATTCGAGCAAATATTATTCATCACAGAATAATAAACACTATTTAATCGTATATTTGACAACAATGTTAATAATATAAGACACAAAATATCTGTTTGGTTTTGTTCAATTACGTATAAAGATAAATTTCACTTCCAGTGGTGCAAATTGGCATTAACGTATTTTTACTTTCTTATACGAAGTAATAAGTAAGTATTGTAATCATGGAAAAAATTGATCTCCTGACTTTAACGAAATTATGCAACACACAATTATTGTTCGAAAAATTGTCAAAAAATATACCATTACAAGAAAATTGCTTTTGAAATTCTTGCTTGGCTAATTTATATTACCATAGTTGCATAGGTATGGGGATTAATTAAGTTATTAAAAAATATATGTACATATTTTGTTAGGGTTTAGGCCAATGTTAGCGAATTCTATGTACAATAAGTAATATTTGAAATGTTCCACTCAAAATGATTAAATACTGACTTCTATTGAAATGTTTAATGAGTTTTATTTTATTTTTATGCAGGTAACCGTGGTGTCGAAGCGCCTTATGCCGTTATGTTTTTCATCCATGGTGAATCGTTCGAATGGGGCGCTGGAAATCCATACGACGGTAGCGTTTTAGCATCATACGGCCACGTAATATTCATAACAGTCAACTTCCGCCTGGGTGTACTGGGTAAGTACTGCTTTATTTTGTTTACGTACGCCAAGATATATCTACATGTTTATATATGTATTTCACGTACTAAGTACTTTACGTTATGATGATCTTAAATTGAGATAAGGCTATCACCCGAAAATATTACGCTCAAAAGAGTATCTGACTTTTATTTTATCTGCTAATTACAAATAATATATGTACTTCCGCTTTTAATAGTACTGTTAACTAAAGTTTATACTACACAATTCATTTGTTTATCAGAAATATTCTTCAACAATCTTTTAGAAACTAAAGAGTGCTTTATTTTCGCTGTTTTTATATTTCAATATTGTTTGTATTATAACAAAAGTTATTGGGAAGTTTGTATTAAGAATATGGACAAAATAATACCATGTCAGCCTTAGTACATCCTTTCATTATAGCAAAATTAATATTGTTAATAAACATTTAAAAATTACTATCATTTAATAAATGAATTTTAATGCGGGTTGAAAATTGTTTTTACTGTAAGGTTTCGCTGGTTAAACTAAAAGTGTTTCCTAGTATATATTTCCTTTTTCAATTTATTATTTCGATCAAGTGGGGTGGCAGAAATCCTTTTACAAATTCATTTTATAGACAACACAAATTTTATAAATCTTCGTAAGCGTAAAATAATCAGGACAATTGTGATTTGATAGTTGGTTTATTATTGGAAACTAATTAAGCCAAATCGCAGTACGGAACAAATGTGTTTTACATTGTGAATTGTAGTACAATTTAGTAAATTATATTGTGTCAGTTTATGTGGGAGCAAACGTCAACATTGAAACGTTAAATAATACAGTACTTCGTGTTCAGTCACAATTTATTTTGTATATTTGTAAATACAGAAACTTCGATTTTCTGTCCAAACCCCGTATTTGTTTGCAGATTTGCGAAATATATAATAGAAAAAAAATCATATGATGAATTTTGTATTTGAAATATAACAAGTTTAGTAATTTTTCACAAAAAACTTTCTTATTACTATTAGACACGTTTTTCTTTCGCATAGATGACTGAAAAACCAAGTCACATCAATTAATAATAATAAAGAATGCTTTTGAAACATTACCAATTTTATTTGAAAATTATGCTTCACCAAGCACCAACCATGCAAATAATTTATATTACTAAAAAATGTTGTATTATATTTACTGAAGCATACAATAAATTATTTAAATAATGTTGGAATGCGTTTCGCAGTAAACTCACAGAAAGATGGATATTTATGGGGAAATTCCAAGAATATTTTCTTAAAAGAAATTTACTCTGAATATGAAAATAAATCTCAATTTATCTATATACTGCATCAAAGCAAAATGACATTTATATGCCGAAAATTTTATGATTTTCAACCAAACAAGCATTGGCGTCACCAGCTTTTTACAGCCATCAATTGAAAAAGAATTTATTTCATTTATCGCAGTTTTAAAAATTTAATTTAAAATTTAGTGGCCTCAAATCCATTTTTAGGCAGTTATTAAATAAATTGGTGTCCGGTCATCAATTTTGAAAAACAATTCAATTCGAAAAAATTATTGTAAGTTTTTGATATTTAAAAAAATTATATTTCATTGCTTATTTCATAAAAATCAGATATTTAATTATTGATTATATATATTCCATAACTAACGACGAACTATATTTGAATACATCCTTTGTTAAACAAGAGCAACGCGTACAAAAGTAGACGTCTTCTTTAAATTTTTGGGCCATATCATTTATAAGCGGAGAAAAAGGAGACTAGCTCGACCCCAGTTTCCTTTTTATTTAAGATAATATATGCATTTGAAATGTTTGCATAATCCTACAGTTGTTTCTTTTCGAAACATTAAAAATTCAGAATATCAATATTAACCACAGACCAAAATGTAAGTATACATCAAAGTAGGTATCATTCGCTTTGAGTGACGTAAAGGATAAAGCTTATTACTTATTTAAATCCCACAAAACCGTGGGTGCTCAAAATTGTTTTTACATGTCCAATACATTACGTCTATAGATTCTAAAATGTTCCTAAGGTATTTTTACCTTTCTGATTTAAAGCAACTTAAATAAGAATAGATTTATCTGTAGTACATAGAATATAGAATAGATTCGTCTGTAGTATATAACACACAAGATAAATATAATAGGTATTAAAGGATGCGTTTACCATTCATCTCTCCGACGTAAATTTTCTTCGCCAATCTTTCATACGATATTCTTTCAATATGTACAAGCAAAATCACATTATTATTTAATTGGTATATAAAATATACAAATTTTGAATTGTGTTTGAATAAAACAAGATAAATATTTATATTATGAAGTAAATTAAAAGTTGACACATTTAAACAGATAAGTAGAGTTTGAAGTCAGCTGAATTTATTAGAATTTTAGTCAGTAACACATATGTATGTATGGAATAAAATAGTAACAGAGATATAGGGTTAGCGAAACTCCTGTGGGATATCGCCTTACATAATGGATTCTATTCCCATTGCCGTGTAACAAGTCTAGTTTGAAATTTCGGGATGTAACTGCGGAATTACAGTCCTGTAATGTATTTACGTTTACGTACAATTTGAAACTACACGCTTAAGCGGTTCTTGTGCTGTCCTAACATAGTTATAGAGTTGTAATCCTAAAATCAGGATCCGTTTTATCGCTATTGATTTCCGTTAGTATAACAACTTCAATATCCACATAATGCATATTCCAACTATTATTAATGTGCGTAGTCTCATCTATTATTCATTTAACTTATCTATCAAGTTTTATTCTAAAACAATCTATTTTATTCATTATATGAAATAGAATTTGGAAAAAAACATTTCGCGTTAGTTCTTTTTTACAAATATAATCCGTGAACAATGTATATTAATCTCTTGGTTCATGACAGCCAGTATAATTCATTTTTTTCAAAAGCAGCTTTAATAAAAAACAGAAAAAATGTATATTTATATAAAATAAAGGATATCAAAGATAATATTGGTATTTGGTTTGCAATTTACAATTTCAGGCTTATATTTTAATTAATATTTATTGAATTTGTCTCCTTTAAATAATATCCATAATAAATTACTTGTTAATAAAATTTTGAAATTGTCACGAAGCTCGTGATGACACAAATAATATATCAAATATATTCCCGCCAAATCAATATTAAATATATTAAAGTGAAGAGAGGTAGAATCATACCTCTCTTCACTTTATTATTATATAAATTAATTGAATGGGAAAAGTAGAATATTCATTTTTCTTTTTTCATTTCAACTGTCCGCAAAATAATAAAATTTTATACTTAGACATTATCTGCTAATAGGAAGCCATTTGTTTAGAGGAATCGTAAAAGAAATATTAACTTCGAAATAGGAAATATATTGCAGCGACTCAACTTATGACTGCCATCAAAGAACAAAGATAAAAACGCGGCACTGAACGCGTATATATGTATACCTATATATATACAGGCTAACGTAGTAGATATATAGGTAGAATATATTATTTTACATTCTACCATCATCTGACGATTCTTTATTCTTTTGCTTTACTCTCATCATTCCTTCTGTTATCATGATACGTCGCTCATATTTCATTTCCTACCATCATAAACAAAAAAGTATTGCAGCTAATATATTATAATAACGTTTTGCTAGAGTTTTCTTTCAAGTTTAAGCAAATTCTTATTTAGACAAGCAATAAAATATTATTGTTTTCTTTATAAAAAAACAATATCTGATTTCTGCATGTTATTTTAACAAAAATATGTTTTTATTTATACGAAAGTTACCTAAATATTAAAACAAAATAAACTTATCGAAACAAAATACTTATTTGAAATTGCGGATATGTTTATAAACACAAACGCACATATTGTCACGATTTGACCATAGTAAAACAATATATATGAGAATCATTGTTAAAATACTATTAAAGCAAGTGATAAAATCTTTTATGTATGATCATTCTCTAAAAGGCCTTAAATTTCCACTCATGTGAAGTATAATTTGCAATTTTGAACATGGAATACTTAGCTTTTATAAGCTGAAAGTATACACGACTTCCAATAAAGTGGTAAAGCGAATCCCACACCCTCAATGTCTTTACACACACACATATATACTGCAGTGATTAAATTACGTATCTTTTTGACGGGCACTGAAAAGTAATGTAGGGTAAACCAATATCGTAAAAGTTGCGACTTACATATTAGACACGCAATATAACTTTTCTTATGGTAATGATTGCAGTATAGTAAGGGGAATTTCTTTTAAAATAGTCTCTTTAACTTTACGAAAAGGTCAGGGAAGCAAGAGAGAAAAAGCCGAATAATCTTGTTATGGTCTGTTACATTTACAAAAAGGTACGTCATTTGGGAAAGTGGATGATATTGGAAACATTTTATTTCGAAAATCAATATATGTTTTTTTTTTGTAAATTAAAATAATCAAATATTATTTTGACCCTTAAGACGATATGGGGATACCCAAAATTATAGTATTTAAAATCCCTAGTACGGTTCTTACTGCCCAGTTCTTGGTATTTGGAATTATTTTATAGAAAATATTAAAGCTCCTTACTACTCAAACAAGTACAAGAGATTAGGACTCAGTCTGGTAAGCGAAGGTACACTAGCTACGCAAATATCGGCCCCGGACACGCTAAAGAGTAAACATTACCTATAACTGCGCATAAAATAATGAGACTATGTAGTGTCATATAGTTTTCTTTTAATATTAAGCAAAAACGTGTGGAGGTTGTTAGATTGCACTTAGGGATCATTTAGCCACTCGTTTTACCATGTTGTGATGGTAAAATGACTATTGTAAATGATCATTGAGTGCGTAAATTATGTCACCACGTCCAGATCGGCTACACATGGACAGAGAGCCGGACCGCCCATCATTAATTGTAACCCTCTTCTTCCTTATTTGCTCTTTGGTTGGTCTGATGTTAGTAATTATCTTCCTAGGAATAACTGGTAATTCCGTTGACATCTAGAAATATAATTTTTTCGTGAGTACAGTACTTACGTATTCTTCATATGAGAAAGTAAAAAGCAATCTAAATTTGAAATGCAAATCAATGTATAATATTTTTTAATAATACAAATTCCAACTATATTAAAACTCAATAAAGTGCGAAATGTATTGTCAATTTTTCAATATTTAGTTCAAATTATACGATTCTACATAATGAGAATTCCTCGGAGTTCCATATATGTATTGCCATTGATTGAAACTTTGCAGAATATTGGAAATACATCTATAAATTATTTAATAAACTTTATAGCATAAATATCTCATAAATATTCTTAAGAACAAATTTGTCATAATCTAAATCATAATATATAAACATATTTTCTAATACTCTTTTAGCAAAGATCGTTGGAAATATATCATCTACTTCACCGATTTTATTTCCCTTGTTCACGAGCAATGTTTTCTTTGTCACATTACGCCGAGCAACACTAGGGAAAAAAAGAATGACATCCAATCAGATAGGAGAATTGTTTCAAATAAATGTTACAATAATAGAACAAAACCCTTTTTAATAGAGTAAATAAATAGGCCGTTATCTTTTATAAACTCAACAGATGTTTATAATATAGTGTTTCATTTATGGATACCTACCTTTCAGAATTACTTCAACATTGCTAAAATTACAGTTTAATGTGAACTGGGATTTCTGTTCATATATGCAGACAACACATTGTTAGGGTAGCGAAACATTTGGTAGGGTGTGGCAGTAGCCTACATAACTATGTATGTAGTGCAGATAACTGAAAATGTGCAGTTAACACATTTTGTTATACATGCCATGTAATTTCGCAATTGTCATTGTCAGAAATTTAAACTTTCGCAGTTAAAATGCCAGAATTTTTGATGAATAACATAGATAACAAAATTGGAATATAAGAGGAAACATTAAATAAATTCAAATACAGTTAAATGGCACTTCAAAGTTTTATTATACTACATAATTAACAATGAACATGTTTTAAACGTAGGTACATTAAAATTATCGTACGTAAAAAATCCTCTGTTTCGTTGTGAATAATCTCAGAATAAATTTAATCAAAACCTCGGGTATTTAAAAATAAAAATGAATGTCTGCTTTTATAATAATACTATAAATAATTTTAATTAGAAATCGCTACATAAAATATTATACTGCTCATTATGGTTAGCAATATGAACCTTTGTTTTCAAAAATGACATAATATCCGGAAAATGGAATTTTTCCTGTTATAATTAAATTCCTAAACTGTTTTAACTGTCATGAAATAAAAATCATATGCAATAACGTATTTAAAAGCTCACAAACTTAATTTAATTATGAAATCTTAAAAATGTACATTTATTTATGTTATTTTATAATTTAATCAAAATTTTAAAAAACAGTATTCATTTTAGTTTTTTTTTTTAAATAATTTGAGTGTTATAATTAATAATTATATTATTGGACTATTTGGTAATTGTACGCCAAAAGTAATTTATTATTGGAAATTACAGGTACAATATATTTCAAATAAATTCTTAAATAATTATTATTCCGTAGTGCGGCATTGCTAAAAATGTTCACTTTTAGTTTCTATTTAATATTTTAATTTCAGTTTTCAATGGAAAGAAATGGAATATATAAAATTAGATTGATATGATCTGCAAAAGATATAAGTTGATTTACGTCATCAATAAAATAACTGAAGGTAATAGCGCATGAGGTACATGTAGCCATGTGATGACATGAACCCACTCATATCTTGGACAGACAATACATGAATAATTATTGTTTTTTTTTAAATGATCTGTTTTTGATGGCGAACAATTACATCTCTAGATTTAAAAAAAATTACGTATTTTACATCATAATTTCCAGAAAAATGATTTGACTTTTCGTCCTGTCATTAATTTTCTAAACTAATCTAATGTTCTTGAAATATGAATTATTTATATTATTAAAAGTGTGGAAATTAAAACTGAATAATATTTGCTTAAATTTCATAGTACGCATTTACTTATATACATATAGAATTATTGCTTATTTTAATTATAATTAATTAAATTTATTTCTCTGCTAAACAAAATCTTAATTTATACCAGAAAGAGTTAATGTTGAGTTAACATGTGATGTAGACATGTTCAATTTTGCGAATTATATCCTTGTATTTTTTAATAATTATTTATGTTATAGATTTCAAAATGTATACTCGCATATAATAAATAGGATCTAGTGTGAAATGCTTTTAACGTACCGTACATAGCTATGTAGTAATTACTATATCCGGATCTAGACTGCATATGGTACCCAATTACATATTGCATCAAATATCATCATTTTAATTCAAGCTATTATATAATTGCAACTTTGCAAATGTAACACTCAACACATATAATATGCAAATACTAAACCATGAAAGCATTTTAGTATCATGGCATAATATGTTTGCATTTCAAACTCATGTTATTTTAAGGAAACGTGAACAGGTTTCACAAGCCAATGTTAGTACAGCCTATTTTAACAACTTAACCAGAATTCGTGTAACGTTAGCTTTTGTTTGCTATATAAACTATATACTGCTGCGAAATCACTTCTTGTGTGTAGTTGACTCAGTGCCAATTATTACAACATTTCAAAGATCTACATATGTGCTACAGAAAGTGGTCAGAAAAATAGATTGATAATTTTATATTATATCCTTTTGTCTATAAATGAAAACAATCGGAAAATAATACTTATATTAAATATACAGCACTTGAGTTTCTCATACGTAGTAAATCTTGAAATATAAATCTAAAGCCATCATATACCTAAATTTACGAAAACTGCATTCCTGAATTGATCATATTAATGTAATTTTCGCCGAAAATTCAATAATTTATTTTGTCATATCCCAAATATAAAATATTGAATTTATTTGTATTCATAAAAATGTTTACAGTTTTAAAGGAAAAAAACTCATTGACATTAATTTAGAAATTTGATTGTTCACTGCATAGCCATCAGCTTGATTAAAAATTATATCAGCCATGTCTTTCACTGAATATTCTTATACGTAGTAGGTATATTTTGTTGAGATAAGGCTATTCAAAATCTTTTTTTAAATTCAAGTTAATATAATTATGTATTATGCTATATTAAAAATTATTATGGTCGGGCGTTTTTTAGTCTTAAAATGAACTTAGAACTCAATATTACATTTATATACAATTTTTTTAATTTTAATACCCTTTGAAACACTTTTTCACTGAATCTATTTATGAATAGATGTGAAATAAATGATTTGTGTTTGTTTACTTCTTAATCAAAATAACCGACATACTTGATATGGTTTATTAAATATAATTTCCCATACCTTCGTATTATGGCAACATAAATAAGAAATTAAAGAATTTCATTAGAAATGTTCTTGCAACTGGTACGCTAAATGAAGACAATTTTCCAAGAAAAATTTTACTAAATATTAATTTTTATAAGCAAACATTCTTGGAAATGCAATAAATTATAATTTTATTCGACACCGTATAAAATATTTTTCAAATAAACTGCATTCCTAAGAATGTTTCGTTTTAAATGCTAAACCAGTCAAGAAAATTCACCATTCCATCTTTCAGTTTCCGCAATATTTGCTGTAAGTGTAGCCGCTTCGACAAAAACAGAAGATGTTTAAAGTAAACATGTATTTCCGTTTTGAATATTCATTTCAAAGATAAGAGGTTTTTTCTTGCGAGCCACATACAAATCATATGTGCGCAAGCTCCATACACACACACACACACAAAGATTTTATTCTAGACTCAGGAAAGATAAAAAATGCATTTTCAATAATGGCAATATTTTCTTATATACACTCGTATAAGGACATAAATATATATCAATGATAAAAATCATACCTGAATACATGTTGTATATTTGTGAAAACTCCATTTCATAATATATGTTTGAGTGTTTGTATTAATAGAAACAGATTAATTGAAACAGAAATATTAATCATAAACATATATGTATCCGTCTATATGTTTATTTAATTATGTGCATTCTACAAAAAAAAAATCGGTTTGTTTGTGAATAATTCAATGCAAATACGCGACACGATTTACAATTTAAAATAAATAATTAATTCTACCTGCCTAATATAATATAGTATTTATATTGCAATAACTACGTAAAAACATTAATTATTAACGCATTATTATATTACTCAGCCATTTGATTTATTTCGAAAGGGAATAAAACATTTAATTACGAATAATTTTCCTCATAACTTATATTTTAAATATAAATGTAAATATTGAATAATATATTGGCATTTAAATACTTCATTCAGACAGATCATAAAGTTTACAAAAGGTTCAGGATATTTAATAATTATAATCGTTGAAATATATTTGGATATATACATGTATGACATTTTAAAATTAAAAGCATCCCCTCTCTCTCTCATGTTTGATATATGTTACGAATCACTTCTCTAAATATTTTATATCAATCAATCTAGATATAGATATGACCCAAATACGTACGTAATTATATTGTACACATTAAGTATAATTTATTAATTACTGTTTGTCGTAAGTTCCACAAAATCATGAATATTCGTAAAAGTAAATATTTAATGAGCAATGCCAATATATATTGAAATTTATTTAATATTTTTAGTAGTTTTATAAATTTTCTAAAGTCAATATTTAATGTTATTTACACTACGAATTATGTACCCATAGATTATGTAAAATATGAGCAGGCAACGATTAATATTTATGAGCCAAATAAATATTTTTGGAATCAACAAAGAACGTTAAAATTTTTGTAAAGATAATTTCTTCCCGCGAATCTTACATACGTACGACTAAATTATTTTGCTCTCTTTAATAAGAACAGGTTCAATTTAGCGGTGACGCATTCAATTATATTACAATCTATTTATTTATTTTTTATAATAATTAATATGTATGGATAATATAGTAATATCATGTGCACTTTATTAGAATACCGTTGTTATGACCTAACAAGCAGCCGCACTAATATAACTCTCATTTATAAAAATATCGTGTATCCGTAGCAGGACAAACAATAATTAATCACATTTGATGTAGGTACGTAATTAAAACTCGAGCACGCATATATCCCGAATGTCTATTTATCAAAGCGGCCGTTTTAAAATGGGATCCTTGTTATACATTCAAATTTTGGCAACACCGAAATGAAAAGGACTAAGAATAGTTTGGCTATACAAAAAGTAAGATCAATACCGCTATAACAATGCTTCGACGCTATTGTTTCCGAAAAATAATTGCTTCATCGTACCCTTATGATGTAATAAATATGCCAAGACTCCGTGATTATTATACAAATGTTGGCGTATCAATTTTCGTTATTAGTGCTTCAAAACAAAGAGGATTATTTATCAAGACCAAATTCAACCAAAAATGTATTTATTCCTTAAATTTAATATTCTTTACATTGTGCGGCACTTTTTGTAAGCTTACCTCTAATAAAATATGATATGTTAGAATAGAACAAAGTATTCATTAAAACTGAAATGCTTGGTATAACTAAAAGGACCCTTATTAAATTTAACGTTAATTTATGTTTGATATTAAATAATAATCAAATATATTTAATCTATGGTTAGCAAATATTTTGTTACTATAATAAAAATTTTACTAACCTTTAAAACACAAATTTATTATCAAATTTTAATTCATTTAAAAATTATATAAGAGAATTTAGATAAAATAAATGTACGGAACGAAAAAATACATGTCTCGTATAACATGTTTGTTTTATGCGAAGTTTATGTTTATAAGATAATTGTTAATTTTATGTTTTGGTAATTTTTTTGATCGTGTGTACCTTTTAAGTATCCTAAAAACGAAATCAATGTTTGTGATATCAGGTAAAAAATAAAACTGGAGCAAATATTCAAGTCACTAATGAAACAAGATAAAAACAAGCACAATCAATCAAATTATTTCTACATGGTTTGAAAATAGATGTTGCCTTAATCGATTCACTGTTTGTTTTTCCCCGACTGATTTGTTATTCAAACGAAAAAGTGCAACCAGTTATTTCTGTTAACGTATCCTCTTCTATGTGGAAGCACAGCTCACAAAAACAATTCCGAATTTGGAATAGTGATACAAAAAAGAAGGGAAGACAAAAAAAAGCTCGGTTTTGTTATTGTTATTAGAAAAGTAAACTCATTTCCTTTTCATAAATTTGTACTACGTGGTCGGTAAGATAAGTGAAAGCCATTATTTATCCTGACCTGAGCTGAGCACAACCTCAAAATTCACAGGATGTTGCACAAATACAAATCAATATAACGGTAACATAAATCACCACGTCCACACAAATCAAAAATATCTTTCAGCACGCATAAAATATGATTAATGTTGAATGGAAAATATTTAGTTTAGCTTTTGCGAAGGTTCAGCAAAATATATGTTCAATCTTACATATTTTTTCAGTGATTGATACTTCAATAACAAATATCGAAAATATCTTTATTTACCTCTTCTTCTTAACATGCTTTGTGGCAGATTTATGCGTTTTATCTCACAAAACTGTATATTCTCCATTAATGCTTACACATTTTTTTAATGGATAAAAAATACAATGAGAAATAAGCAGTAACTCTTAGTTTATAGCATGCCGTACATGTACAGCCATATAAGATTATTTTATAAGAATTTCAAATGTTTTTACGTATAATTATTTTAGTATTAAGCATAATAACAAATCACTAAATAAAAATAAAGACTCGTCAAAATTGATAAAATCACTGCAATAATTGCTTAATATTAATAAAGATTCAGTGAATATACCATATTCATTATTAATTATGTGAAATAAAAACTATAATAGCGAAAACCTGTCAATAGCGACCGTTTTTATAAATATTTTACTTTATGATAATATGTCAGTAATACTAACAACAATCCGCGAAATTTACAATCGCGTACAGCGAAATGAAAGGAGTGTTTTATGTTTGACGTAACTTGTATTTTTAATCTAAATAAGTGGAAACATAACATGCAATCCGTCAAAAAGTTTTCAACTTTGTAGATAACAAATAAACTTTCAATAATAGAAACAACTGTATGAAATTATTCATAAACTTATTTCATACGACTTTATAAAGCATAATTCAATCGAAATACAAAAAAAAATATTTAGAAAAAGGAACTTTAAATCTGCATCAATTTAAAACATATCTGTCGATAGAGAGCAGCATAGGTTTATTACATAAACATCACAAAAATACACTATTGTATGTAATTTAATACAGTTTTGTTCCTATTTTGTTTTTATATTAAACATGTTTTTTCGTGCCATCAATCATGATCCCGATCGTTCTTGGTTATTATATTTTTTGTTTTTCCCATTTTTTTGCAGAATTCCCCGTTTTGCGCCAACTTTTCCCCTTTAAACGATTGTTGGATTCAGAATAATTATAATGAAATTCTTTAGATTCCATGATCGACTGCGAAAAATAGTCTTAATATCACCAATGCGATATTGCAGCACTGTTAATTAAATAGACAAAAAATTAAAAGAACAAAAATAAATTTATATATATATATATATATATATATATATATATATATATATATATATATATATAAATATATATATATATATATATATATATATATATATATATATATATATATATATATATATTGAAATTTATTTATATAAATTGTTGTATTTCGTGATGTTTAGGCTTAGTTTAGAGTTAAGATCTGAAGATTTCACTTTGTCGGCGAAAGTAGTCGTTTTATTAAATAATAAATATGTTAAAGTGAATACTGTGTATATTCTAAACCCTATCTCAACTATAGCGAAACTAATGATACATTTTGGCTGTACTTACAGAATGATTATAAAATCCTACAATAATTTGTTAGTGCTATAGAAATATACAAACTGGTTTACGGAAACATGTTGAAATTACTTTTCTAAAGTAATCTACATACGCTAATCATTGCTAGGTTTACATTGCTATACTTATAATTTTATATTACTGATACGAAACATTATTTTATTCGTTGAAATTACATAGATTCGTAGGGCTTATATTACCTTAAAATGTCAATGCACCATATATTACAAAGGCACGCTGAGACATATAAAGTAGCGTCGTTGGCACACGTTGATTGTAGGCTCTGAACTAAAACGAAAAAAAATGATTGGCTTCCCTTGTTCTTCGCTTCGTTTACGTATTACATCACATTCAAGAATTGGTATGCAGATATTTTGTATTTTGAAGAAAGATCGGTATTCGATGCCTTGGCATCGAATACCAATGATAATGGTTCACATACTGAAATATAATAAAATTGTTGGCTTTCTTTCTATATATTGTATATAATATATATATTTGAAAAAATCAACATATTTTTCTTTTATTTATGTTTGTATTTATATGTGAACCATTATCATCATAGAGACGTCTGTAGTCTAGTAGCTATCTTACAGTGTTTGCAACCTAGGTCAAATTGAATTTTTCACCTGTGATTTACAGTAGGTCGGCAGCTTTTTGCAGGTACTCCGATTCCCTTATATAGGAAATACACATACAAACACAAAAAATAAAACAACACATCAGGTTAATTAATCTTATCCTAAATTATAATATATTAACTTGAGAAATATAAATAAATGCCAAAATTTATATAATAATAATAACTAAACTTTGAAGAGAGCAGGTCTAGAATCCTTGCAAAAATTCCCCAGCGACGCAACTAAATAAATGAAGTGGATTTTTTGCTAGATACTGTTACAGTAAAAATCTACACAACTCGCTCGATGAAGGAGAATCTGATTCCTTCTAACCCAGTGACCATAAAGAAGTTACAAAGATAACATACAGTAGCATTTGAATACAAATCAATGAAAATAAATTTCCACCTAACATCAATATTTATCTGTATATCGCAGTTCCATTCATTAAATATGTATTTTTTTATACAAATATTTACATAAAAGAAAATAAATACATTTTAATCAAAAATTAAACTGACAGTCTATTAGCTTTCATTCACATATATGTGCAAAATTTGCTGACAGAACACATTATACTCTTTTATTAAAGAAAGATATCCTCTCAACCAGAAAACAAATTTAACGTTTTTTAGGATCTACTTTTAAAATATTCATGAGTAAAAAAGATCGTATATCTCACTAAATAGACATAAATAATTTTTTTTGGAAATTAAAGATATGCTACTTTAAAAACGGCATTCCTCTTTTATGAAGACTTAAAGAATATCGTAAAATTGAATTAATAGGGATGATTTTCTCATGTATATTTAAAATAAATATCTAAATAATTATCAGTGACAGTTAACTATGTAGTCTTAAAGTAAACAGTTTTACTTTCTTATACGAAGTAATAAGTATGTATTTTATAACTTATTATACTACTGACGATGGTGATATGGTCACCGAAATGTGCATATAGACTAATAAAATCTAGTGAAGTAAAGAATTACAGTGTTTTTAATTAATGTATTTTATCATGAAACAAATTGATATCGAGATTTTAACGGAAATATGCCTACTGACCTTCCCTGAAACGATTCTGACTATTTTAGAATGACGTCTGTCTCTATGTGTGAATAAATGGTTAGTAAAATTATAAAAATTTATTGTAGATAATTTTTTGTTTTTTACTATTAACTATTCAAAATTTCAATATTCCTCAAATCCAAATAAAATACGTATAAGAATGTTCAATTCAAGTTTTATATTTATAAATTGACAGTTTGAAAATAAATTATTTCTTGAATTTTAAACGCGTTTGAAACTCGGTTCAGGGAAAAAAAATGCCAAAAATACTCAACAAAAAAATGTTATGTGCGGAGCCTGTTTCATATGCAATTAAATTAATATTTGCAATATAACCGGTCCATGAAGCACATTGTTTACAAAATACTTTTTATCAAAAATGTATCTATTCAATAAAAAAAATCGAAACGCTGCAAAATGAAGCAGTAACAATTCAAATGACAGTTCGTTTAGGTCGCGGCAAAGTATCTATCTATCTATCGTACGTATGTATTGTTTGTTTTATGTATTCAACAAATATAGCATGGTGTGATGCAGTTTTTCGCTACTTTTTTTGTGTTAACATCAGTGGCATAAAAGTTTATATTTCGTATTCAGTTGTGTTGCAGCAGCGCGGTTCCCAACCAATTCCGTGAATGACAGCTTGTGCGTGTGCGAATTTTCCAATAGATCCTCCACGGTTCGTGTGAAACTTTGTAACTGAAACAAGCTCTGCTTTGGGCAATAGTAATGGATCATGGTCACCGTGTTAGACAAAAACAACCGTTTTTCTTTCTTACAATAGCCACGTCAATGGTTTCTTATTTATTTAGCTCTTTTATATCAAAAACACTTATCATTTCCACTTTCGGGTAAATTACGTCTTTTTGGCATTAGAAAAAAACGTGAACGCGAAACGATTATAGTTTTTGTTAAGATACTCTTAGCTGTATAAAATATACTGAAATTTATGTTTACGCTTTTTATACGTAATTATTTACGTATGTCGTCTTGATTTCGGTATATGTTGTTCAAAGATAAAAGAGTACTTGTGCTTTTAGTAGCTCTGAAAATTTATAAATATTTGTTTCTTAAAAACTTAACAATATAATGCTATTTGATTCTTAATTAAACCTAGATAAATTTTAGTACTGAAATACCACTAAATTTATAGCTGATTAGACATCGGTTAAATACAAAACTTATATGGTCAGTACATGGCTTGCTTTTAGATTTATACTAAGCGTTCTAAAATAAGATTAAGAAACTAGTTTCCGCTATTAAATCTTCAGAGTTAATTGGCGAAACTAATCATCTCGAATAAAGAAGTTTGTGAAACTACACCGAGACTTTTAATCTTATTTTATTAAAACATTTCACCAAGTGACAACAGAATCACACGTTAATTTAACTAAACGTTCTAGTTTGTGTTTGTATATCTTATTTCTGCACTGTACTTTATGTATGATTATATATTCCTGTAATGAGTGACACTTGCAATTAAAATGAAAACTCAAAAGCACTTATATGAAAATTTAGACTAATATACAAGCAAAGTAGATTTAATTCTTGAATTGTAGCATAGATCTAATGATATTATACGGTGAAACTTAAATTATCTATCATTTAACCAT
Source organism: Nebria brevicollis (assembly GCA_944738965.1). Classification (NCBI taxonomy): domain Eukaryota; kingdom Metazoa; phylum Arthropoda; class Insecta; order Coleoptera; family Carabidae; genus Nebria; species Nebria brevicollis. Next base: position 9,155,769 of record OX122907.1, on the reverse strand, counting down.
GGCAACATTAATAAATATTCTATAACAATTATCTTGTATCCGATACACTTTTTGAATATATTAACTGTTTTTACCAAAAATGCAACCACTTTCAAAAATCAGTAAATATGACTTTATTAAACATGCACTTCCAGTTTGAATATTCTTTTCAAAAATAGCAGGTTTTCTTGCCAGACATATGCAAATCTTAAGTTTCATAATTTTACCTTCAACCGTTTAGGCTGGAGAACACTTACACACACGCTCACACGCACACACTCACACAAACACACGCATGCGTACGCACACGCAAACTAACGCACGCACGTTCACACACGCAGACATACATACATCAAAATGGAATTAAAGACGCTCAAAACGCATGTATAATTTAAAATCTTGAGTTCGTTTTTTTGTATTCATAGTCTTAGCTTACTTGTACTTTAGAAATTCGCGTAAAATAATATAAAGAACATGAAAGTAGCAATATGTAAAGAAAAAACCGTAAAAATATAGTTTTGTCATCGAAAACATTCCAAGTAGCGTATTTTTCTTATTTCTTACAATTTTACGACTATACTTTGTGGATGTCAAATTTTGTATATATGTGTTTTGGTATTACATAAAAAAACACATGATCATTTTAGTAGGGTTTCAAATTCTCCGGTGATTGGCCCGAATGTCATTATGAATATTTCAAATTTACTACCTTTTAGTATACTTATTCAAGCTATAAAGTTTTATGTTTCATTTCTTTGCAGGTTTCCTGAGAACGAGACCTGGTCCAGATAGAGTGAAAGAATCTGGCGGCAACTTGGCATTGCGCGATTTGGCGGCAGCGCTCCGCTGGGTCCAGGAGAATATCGCTGTATTTGGTGGAGATCCTGCTCGCGTTACTCTTCTCGGGCACGACACGGGAGCTGTCCTCGCTAATTTGTTACTCGTGTCACCACGTTCAAAAGGTTACCTTTATATATTATTTATATTTATTGTTTTTTTAGATTGTTAAAATGAAACATTTATAAAAGAAACTATTACATCGCTTATCCAATTTAAAAGATACAGATAACATAATAAATAATTGTTTTTTAATTTTTCAAAAATTGTATTTTATTTAGTTAAATTACTATAATTTAGGTCTATTTAAAAGGAGTACTGAACAATATATAATATTGTAGTATTTATTGATTTACTGGAGAAACTCATAGAATGCGTATTCTTGTATTTTTTTGCTGTTGACAAAATATTCACTTGATTAAAGTACAACTTTTTATCACGAAGAATAGTTATTTATCTTCATTAAAACTAGTGAAATAACAAGAAAATTCTCAAGCACTATCATTAATTATAATTTCTGCGAACAAAGGATGTGGAAGTATTTCTTGTATTTTAAATTAAACTGCAGAGTAAAAAACAGCATTTGTCGAATTGTATTTAATATACTCATAGAATACTTACATTAGTTTTGGATAAGGCAAAGTATGCGTTGCAATTTGAAGAATGTAATTATAGTTCCCGATAAATTCTTAAGCAAGAGTTATAAACTGAACTATTTTATTTTTTTCTAACGCATTTCTGTACTACAGTAGATACAATTTTAATATCTATTTTAGTAAATAATTTTTTTAATAAAGTTTTTAATTTAAACGCTACTATTTATCTACTTAATATTCTTATACACAAAAACTAACATAATTCTATTTGAACTATTATAATATTTATGTATACACTATGCTATATTTATTTAAACACGAATATGTGGTTATAATTTGTTATTGATACAACGAACACTGATTAGTGACTACGAACACTGATTTCTAACTGTTCGCGACTTTTCAAGCAGTCTGCTATACCCGCGTGGGGGATTCTGGAAATTAGAACGTTCTGTGGAACTTCCTGGACTATTCTCGATCATTTGCATAGGCAATCCGTATTTCAAAATACAATAAAATTATTATTAATATACATATTTAGAAAAATAAAATTTTCACATTTATAATTTTGGAACAGGATTTATATGTTCTGTAGTTCAGAATTAATTATACTCAAATATATTAAATTACCGAACCTCTGCTCTACATTTGGAGTAAAATCGTTGTAATACATTTAAATTAATTTTAGTACAACAAAATTGTTTATATTATTATTTTAGAACATTGTTGAGTTTAACTTTCATGTAGCCTAAATACACTATAACTAAACAACGATCCTTGATTAAACCAACTTTAATAATGTCGAGTAGAATAAGCTTTTAATAACGCTCGAAAACTTTAATACTGCTCTATGTAAACAAAGAATTCACAGCGCTTTTCTCTAACGCATCTCATTACATAGGTTTATTCCACCGTGTGATTCTACTGAGCGGCACGGCACTCAGTCCCTGGGCGATCGTTCACAATCCGGACAGTTTACGGCGGACGGTCGGCGAGCAAACGGGCTGTCTCCAAGCTAACGTGCCATCAACCCCCGAAGCCAAAGCACCACAAGACGTGGAAGATATAGCGCCGTGTTTGCGGTCACGACCCCTACAAGAACTCTTGGACGTCGAGATCGAGGCGCCAAGGTTCGGTTCACGAACAATTCGTTACGCACCTTTTTTATTTTACTTTACATCTTGTCTTTTCCTATTACCGCGGCTCAGCTATTATCGTCAGAATTTTTTTTTTTTTAATATCCACACGCACACTCACACACACACACACACACACACACACAGAGAGAGGGATACACATACACGTCATTTCAAAAATAGTCAGAATCGATTCAGGGAAATTCAAAAGGTACATTTCCGATAAAATCTCGAGATCGAATTTTTTTATGATTATAATACTATTGTATACTTTATTTTCTTATTTTCTGCGTTTTAAATTTATAAAAATATATTTCATAATTATTCCATATATACAATATTACATTTCAATATTTTGAATCATAAAAAGTTTATTTAATAACACCTCTGCACTAACATAAAATAGGTATGTGTATATAGCGAATATAATATATTTGCATATAAAGTTATTTCATTGTTCTAATAGCTTATGCGTTTGTGATGGTAGTAGTTAAGCCGCTTTAAATAATTTGCGAAGCAACTGTATTTCAACAAGTCCCATATTCTCATCTTCCTATATTCAAATCGGTTCTTACTCATTACGTTTTGTATAGATGATCTATTAGTTGCTTTTAGCGAAACTCTTTATCACCACATTTGTATGAACCTTCTTAGCGCTCTCATTCATCTTGTATTCAATATGTCTATTTCAATTTGACCATCACATAATTTCACATCCAACATTTATATCACCCGCGAATTACTTTTTTTATCTCGCATCCAGCAAAAGTGTGCGAGATATGTTTTATTCATCAAAATGTAAGATAAAGTTTGTGTTATTTTGTCTGAATCCTTAGGTTCATGCCCCGATTTGCACCATCCCTGCCCGTGGATGAGTACACTACGGATCCAGCACAAGCGATGGAACACGCGACAGACACGTTCGTATCGTGTGAACTAATGCTAGGTGCATCGACCACAGAGAGTTATAACGATTTCAGCGCATCGGATATACAGTATGGTTTCGAGGAGGACCAAAGGAATCGAGTTTTGCGAACGTATATAAGAAACGCGTACGTTTACCATCTAAATGAGATTTTCTCGGCGGTGCGGAATGAATACACAGATTGGGATAAACCTATCCAGCACCCAATAAACATTCGTGATTCGACAATGGAAGCGTTAAGTGACGGACATACAGTATCGACGCTTGTGAAAGTGGGTTATATTCATGCTAGACGTGGTGCTAAAACTTATTTGTTTCATTTTGGTTATCAAACTAAAGACAGTGACTATCCTCAGGTAAGATTTGTTTCAGTTCTCTTAACACAATTTTAAATAATAAGAAATTTGGATTTCTTACATTTTAAATTTTTTTCTTACTACTGCAATGGTGTTTTGGTTGCAATTACTTAAAATTAATTGACGAAAAACTCGATTTTGTTTAAAATAAGACTACTAAATTCGTAATTATGGCAACTTTTTTATTCGAATAGTGCATGTTTACCCATAATCACACCATACCGCCTCGTCTTGACTAAGTAATTATCATGATAATTATTAGTATAATTATGTATTACACGCACCAGTCATTGCACGCGCTAAACATTGTTGAATTTGATAGTCATGCTATAATTATTATGTACGGAATAGTGATTCGATTATTAAGTTTTGAGCGAAGTTTAATTAACAGCTACATCTATACTGGCTTAGCTTGAACTTACTAAATTAATATATATTAAAAATAAATTTTAACATTTCAAGAATCTAAAACCACCTATTTAATTCAACTGTGTTTATTTATATACCGTATTTAAAGAAAAACGAAAACCATATATACATATTTGCACATACATTGTATCAACAAATTTGAATTAACTCGTGAAATCAAATATTTATTTTTATATTTACGCACTGTAAATAAAAAAAAACATCTGCAGTGTCATGCACCGAACTTTCTTATACGCATATGGGTTAAACCACATCGTAGTTTCATTATTTTTCTAATTTATAATATTTGTTCTGACCTTTACTTTTACGCTAAATATATTTCTATTAATAAATATAAAATGTCAAACTTCAAATTATTTAAGTCTGTCTTGTTTTTTTTGGATAAGCAATTGACAGGCGCAGATGATACGATTTATGTAAAATTAAATGTAATATGAAGAAATTTCAAGAGCCTTTTTCTTGTTTCCGGAACCGTTTGAGAAAAAAAGTTTCAAATAAAAGTTGTACAAAATGCTGATATCTATCATTTTTACTGTAACAATTTTTCTATAACTGCAACCGTTTTTGAGTAATTGCAGAAATTGCAAAAAATGACTAGAGTAAACATGCACTTCCGGTCGGAATATTGTTTTCAAAAATAGAAGGTTTTCTTGCCAGGTATATACAAATCTTTAGATTAAAATTTCATAATTTTCCCATTAGCCGTTTGGGCTATAGAGCGCTCACACACACACACACACACACACACACACACACACACACAAACACACACACACACAGACAGACAGACGGACGTCATTCCAAAAATAGTTGCAATCGATTCAGGGAAGGTCAAAACGTATATTTCCGTTAAAATCTTGAGATCGAAATGTTTCATGATTACAATACTTACTTATACTGCGTATAAGAAAGTAAAAATACTTAGAATTAGCACAGATGTGGTTTTTCAAATAAATAAAGATTATGTATATTTATCAAATATATTTTACAATCTCCATAAATAATTACATCTGTTAGATTTATAGATTAATAATTCTGAAAACACCAGATTATTTAAATATTTCCGTAGACTGTAACTGACAACTTAAAATTGATTTATTGGCTGATTATTTGAGTATTTCGCGAGAGTACCATCACATTCTTAAGTATGTATTTTCCTCTATTTGTTAATTTAGTGGAGAATCAGAAACTGTCGTTAGTTTTAACGATGCATTGTGATAGAATGTAACTTTTGTTTTCGTTTCTCTCTGTATTCATTGACATGAAAGTGAAAGTCGCGGTGAAAATGTGCCGAGAGCACTCTTATCTTCGTTCACAGGTCATAAATGTCCTGGCGAACATCACACGCCCTTATCTTAAGGAATATAAAGCTCTTGATGTTACAGTTGAGTCATTCGACAATGTTTCATTTTGATGCCAGCATTGTTCGGGAACGTGTTATTATGTGTCTTATTCAAAATGTTCACACTTCTAATCCAATTTTATCTTTTAATTTCTTTTTTTATAAATATAAATTAGTGTATTTGTGTGCATAGCACAATTTATTTTATGTGGTAGTACATATGTGGTTTCAAAGTGGTACAATAGAAATCACTAGAAGTATCTAATTTTATATTATCATTTAATTATAATGCGTAAATCCTAAATTTCAATCATTTCGCTGAAAATGGGTTATATTAAATTATAAAATTATTTGCATAACACGATTGTATTTACCAGCAAAATTAAAAGCTACTTTTAGTTAAAATTACAATGTAAAATTAATTTGTATATTAATTAAATTTCTTCTAAAAAATAGCAATTGCTATTTGTTATGAGAATCAACCCTGTTCAGAACACTGAATGGTTTAAGGTAGTATTACTTTTTTTGCTGAATGTTAAACAAGTTAATATATTTTATACACTGGATAAATGGAATACAAACAAGTCGTTGCCTAAAGTAAACTTAAATTTTGGTAACATACGTAGGAGCTGTGCGAAACAAATTGTTTTATCTTTTTGAAATTCAGGTTCACAAACAACAGTTCAACGAGCTGGTCCCATGCTGTTTTTATTTCTCCCCTCTCTATGTTTATTTCATGATTTCTTTTTTAACAGCATCTGAAGCTATATACGATTCTCAAAATTATATAAATCGCCTTTCTTGAAGAATAAAGCAACCTGATAAACCCATTTGCGGATACAGGATAAGCAATTTGGTTTTGTTTATATCTAAATCCTTAGGGTGAATTTATTTATGTATCAATCTCACATTTCAAGTTAAAACAATGTCAATTATATATAGATATATATATATATATATATATATATATATATATATATATATATATATATATATATATATATATATATATATATATATATATATATATATAAATATTATATAAATAAAGCAAATAATTCCTTGTATATTTTTAATTGGTGTTTTGCTAAATAAATGACTATTAGCAAATTACAATAAGCATAGTAGCAAAATTGAAATATTTTTCCTTTTTTGATATGCATAATATAACGTTTTTAGGGACCAATTATCGGGGACGAAATATTGGGGACGTATTTTGCGGGATAAATTGTGCAGGAACGAAATGGTCTGGGGATTGATGGGGACAATTATCCGAATCCCAAGTTTTTTTTTTTATGTGCATTTCAAAAATCATGTTAAATTCCCATTGTGAGCTTAATAAAAATCACAACAAAATGATAATAAAACGGGAAATATATATATGAGTATTCTACAGACATAGGAGTTTATATAAGATAAATATATGTAAGTAAACAATTTTGAAGTATATACAATACCTGCCCCAAAGATTATATTGTCATGCACTGAGCCTTTGCTTTCATGTCATTGTTAGGTGCACAATTCATTCGTAGATTCAGTGTGATGCCGTTGCAATAAAGAAGAAACGAACTTTAAAATAAGATGGAACTAAAATAAGAATGTAGAAGAATAAACGTCATCGTTTGTGTAACTCTCCTCTTTTTTCTTGGTTACAGCGACTGGGTAGCGTTCGGGGAGAAGACGTGACGTACATTACAGGATTACCGTTGGTGGGTGGGATGCCGTTCTTCGCTCACAACTTCAGTCGGCAGGACATGGGCGTGGCCGAAGCGGTCCTCAACTTCTTCACGAACTTCGCAAAGACGGGCGATCCGAATGAGCCGCGGGCACATCAGACCGACTACGGCACGGTGAAAGAGAAAACGCGATACCGTGGTCTCACGTGGGAAACGTACGAGCCACTTACGCAACTCTATCTGAGTATCAGTAAGTTTTTATCATCATTATACTTTATATACTTTAAGTTTTATGTTCAGTGTAAGGTGAAATATGGAGAACACAACAACTGGAAATGCAAGAGGTCTGTAAAATATCTGGTGCCATCTAATAAAGACATATTCTTTCGAAAATGGTATTAAGTAACATTTCGCATATCTATAAGCAAATCTTTTGAATTTTATTGCATATTTTGATCAAATATCCAGTGTCACTTCACTGAATTTTCTTATATGTATTTTGTTTAGATAAGAAAGGATATAAGATATATACACAAACACACACACACACACACACACACACACACACACACACACACATACACATACAGACAGACATCATTCAAAAAATATTCTGTCTCAATTCAAAAGAGATCAAAACGGCCTATTTCCATTAAAATCTCGAAATCGAATTATTTCATAATTGCAATACTGAGTTTTTACTTCGTATAAGAAATAAAAAACTGGTTAGAGTAAAATTTCATATTTTGATACAAATCATATTTATAAAAAAAAAAATTTTGTACAAAAATGTTGATTCTTTTTTAAGCTAAGAGCTTTATTATTCAAAATTGCAAATATTTCCTCAAATAACAAATATTATACAGTTTTATGACTTCTTTAGGTAAAGCTTAATTAGAAATAAACATTTTCTAAAGTGCGGTTGTATCACTGTTAGTTTAATTAATAATCAATAATATCTAATTTATTATTCAACAGCAATAAAATACCATAAGAACTACACTAATAATTTGGTTTTTTTTTTGAGTTTAAAACGAAGTTTAAATTTTTATTTTTGGTGGTGCAATTGATCACTTGTGATTTTGTTTAATCTAATAAAACATGTTTTATGGAATAATTAAGCCCACGTTCAAATTCAAATCACTATCATAATATGTTTGGAAAATATTCTAAATTTTTTAAAGAAATCTTTACAAGATGTGTCATTTTTGCATAATGTTATTACAAAGTTATCTGAGATGTCACGTTATTTATATTCATGAAGAAATACATTTCATTCTCATCTCATCATTACCATAATCTCGTACCTACGAGCTGAAGTAAATTGAAAAAGTTTAAAACATCAATTTCTAGATATTGTTACCCTCATAACCTGTAACTGCGTACATCACTTACCCGTTCAAGTTAACTTATTTGCATTTCGTATAAACTCCCCGAATATGTACAGAGCATCTCATTTTACTAACACTCGATAAACGCACAAATGATCGTTCAATATACTTACAATACACTCCCGGGTTTCTTTCCGTATTTCTTTCAGAGATCCTTTACTTTTTAAAATGTTCATCTCCCTTCTCAGTAATGGAAAGCATTGGTGCATATGTTACCCGAAATAGATCAATTTATGTCAAGATTAAGAAATATTATGCTCCAAAAATATCTGGAGACACCAGGGAATGAATAATCGTGCTCTAGCACAGTAACAATTATTCGAATGGGTCGTTATTTCCTGGAAAAATTGTAAAGATTTCTTCAATTGGCCGCCGTTAAAATCAATTTGAATGGAATACAAATCGTACTAAGTATGCGGCATACATTCAGAACTCGCATTGTCATCAAATCTGATTTGAACTAATTGGTGGAGGTGCTGCCCGCTTTGACTTATGAATACTTTTAGTAAATAAAATAAATTGCTGATAAGCCAAAATTTGTTTGTTTTTAATATATGTTTTAGTAATTATGGTATACTAATTGGTTATAAGACCAAAATGTTTTGAAGAAACTTAATTTATGAGAAATAATCTAATTTCGTATTTTGCATTTATTTGGTTTATATGAACAATTAGATATGCAAAAACTTTTAATAGACTTAAAAAAAACTATTTTAATTGAAAGATGAATTCAAAGTTGTACAATAACTTAATTAATATACATTAATATTCTGAATTTAAATGCCCGACAAACTTTTCATGCAACCCTCGAATATCTCTATCAGAGTTAATTAATTTTTCTGTTCTTTGTGTGTCTTAAGTTTGGAAAACTCCATTGAAGTATTTTATTTAGAAATCTTGTATTTAAAATAATCACACACACACAGACATTCCAAATATATATATATATATATATATATATATATATATATATATATATATATATATATATATATATATATATATATATATATATATATATATATATATTACAGATTTGGCAATATGCCTGTACTATGTACTCTGTAATGTCATCTAAAGCGATGCGATGAAATTAATAAATTTGAAACAACTACTGTGTGGCATTCTGGCAAAGACAAAATAAATCTATCCGCAGAAGTAAAAAATACTGCAATGTTTTATAAAAATGTCAACAGAAGCAAAGACTATCTTGTGTTGTTATTTAATCAATAATTTGTTTTATTTTTACTATTCGTTTTTCTTGGGAACAGCAAACATTTTTAAATTAGTTCAATTTATAAGAAAATATAACATTTATTTTTGACACGTCCCACCATATAATAGTATTGTGTACGAAGGTTTTGATATTAAAGCAATTTATATGAGAAACATTCTGCAGAAATAATTCTTTATATTTTTTGCAAATATGCACCAAGTTTCCAACCAGCAGAATTTTACGTTCCGCCACCAAAAGTATTCGTTATTAATTTTCTGCTATAAAAAACAAATATCTTTTTAATATATTTTTACTAATAAATTATATTGACTGGCTATCAATTCTTATTAGTTTTGTTTTACAATAAACAAATAATAAATTTCATAAATATAATATTAGCGTAAATTCACACTGTGGCAATTCATACAGCACAAAATGATTTATAGATGAAATGTGATAGATGACGTATTTTAAAACATGAGTGAAATTTTGTTGCCATTATAAATGAAGTAAGAAAATTATTTATTTCTTGTGTAATCGAGTATTTTCGGTACATATTCGTATTTCGTTGCTGCAGTCTTCTGATTTATTGTAACTATAAACCGGTGCCAACTAATTAAGTAACTATCAAAGTAGTAATATATTAGTCACATAAAACCGACAACGTCAAAAATAGTCTAATTATAATAAAATTGGTCACTCGTATCACGTCCGAAGTAAGCTAAGAAAAACACTTTTTGTCCATTACGGTAAAAGATTTACCGGTGGAACTATTATTGCATTCAAATTTCTACAACCACTATGCGTTACTTTGGTACCAATGTTATACGATGCTTAAACTTTAAAGCGACCTACTTTTTATTTTATGTAAAATTCTTATAATATTTGAGGCTATTTTAAAAAAAATTCCGACGTTTTATATATTTTTTTGGCACAGAAAAATAATTTCATTGATATGAACCTCGGGCAACACGAATTGGTTACTAATTTGAAATCGTGTACCAAATTTGTTTGTAATCGGCTCTATACCGCCGGAGGAGAAGAAGCAATATTTAATTTTACAAGTAGTAAGAATTCGTTTTACGAAATGGTTACGTTCCAGAAAAATGCAATCACAAAATTAATTGTCGGAAAACGAATACATTTCGAAATAATTTTTCAATTTTTAAAAGAGGCACAGGATGAGTTTTTTAATCTTCAAAAGCTCAATATACATAATTGATTGAAGAAATACATACTTTTTCGTGTGACTAGAAAATTCATCCTTCGAAATAAAAAGAAAACAATTTAAAAAATTCATATTTATTTTTAAATATTAGTTTTACTTTATTATTTGTTTTCTTCTTACATTTATCAATATTAATTAATATTTTTCATTTTCAAATATAGGATCATCTCTAGATGAATGTGAAATTAGTACCTCAATTGTGACAATGTACATTTATTATATAGTTTTTGTTTTTTAAACATATTTAATAATACTGTTACATATAAATATACAAATGTTCCCGTGACGAGTCTGGCGATGTTTTTACCGTGTGATGAATTGTCTATAACGATTATTCTAACACGCGATGAATTGTCCGACGATGCTTTTACCGCGTGATGAATCGTCTGGCGATGATTTTACCGCGCGATGAATTGTCTGGCAATGCTTTTCCTGTGTGATGAATTTTCTGGTTATTCTTTTACTACACGATGAATTGTTGAGCGATGCTTTTACTGTGCGATGAAATATCTGGCTATGCTTTTACCACGTGATACATTTTTACTTTCTTATACGCAGTATAAGTAAGTATTGGAATCATGAAAAATTTCGATTTCGAGATTTTAACGGAAATATACGTTTTGACCTTCCCTGAATCGATTTCGACTATTTTTGGAATGACGTCCGTCTGTGTGTGTGTGTCTGTGTGTGTGTATGTTCTCTATAGCCTAAACGGTTGAAGCTAAAATTATGAAACTTTAATCTTAAGATTTGCATATGACTGGGGTGTGCACCTCTTATTTTTGAAAAAAATATTCAAAGCGGAAGTGCCTGTTTACTCTAGTCATTTTTTGCAGTTTCTGCAATTACTCAAAAATGGTTACAGTTACAGAAAAATTGTATGAACAAAAATTAAAGGTATTTATATTCAGCACAACTTTTGTTTGAATTTTTTTCCAAAAAGGGTACTGGTTTAAAAATAAATTTCTGCTTATTATATATATTTTTACATAAATCGTATCATCAGCGCCTGTCAATTGTTTAACAAAATAGACTTAAATAATTTGAAGTTGGACATTTAATATTTATTTTAAGAAATATATTTAGTGCAAAAGCAATCTAAAGGTTAGAACAAATATTATAAATTAGATAAATAATGAAACTACGATATGGTTTAACCCAAATGCGTATAAGAAAGTTCGGTGCATGACACTGCAGACGTTTTGACTATGCTTTTACTGAACGTTTACTGTACGATGACTGGTCTCGTAATGATTTTATCTCGCGATGAATTGTTTAGAGATGCTTTTGCTAGAATTTACTGGATTTTACCGCGCCATGACTATTCTGGCGATGCTTTAACCGCGTGATGAATTTATTGTCGTTGATTTTACTGCGCGCGATGTATTGTCTGGTGATGAATATTCCGTGAACCAGGTTTTTCTGTGAATACGCCTGTAAATGCCTTATCACATCGATTTAACATTGCTAACGTACGTATAAAGGCTTTCGCAATATATTGTTGACAAGAATAACGTAATGGTATTTCGCCTTCACCGACATGACGAATAACTGATGGTTTTTATTTGCTACTATACGCGTACGACGAACCAAAACTGAATCAATTTATCTTTGAAATAAACAAACACAGCACTGTATGTAATTCACTTGAAAACTTCATATACCTTTTTTTTTTGGTCTGTTTGCTGAAGACATGTATTTCAGTCAGTGATATTATTCCATTTATCATTGTCTAACAAGCTGGGTATTATAGGTTTTATATTATTTTTAGTTTCTTTCTAGCTGCCAAGCCAAAGATGAAAAGCCACTACCGCGGGCACAAAATGGCACTGTGGCTGAACTTAATACCGCAACTGCATCAGCCAGGCGATGAAGACGTAAGCATGCGGCACCATCATTTCCATGAACGAGATCAACATTATTATGCAGGTACACTGTGCTTTGTATTATATTACATTACCCGAGAACGTTACTTCCACGTTCACTACACTCCCTTCACATTTCTGACTGCTTAGATTACCATTATATGTATATACCACACCGTCCATAAATTAATGAACTCCAACATAATAATACACATCTACATTGTGGCGCATTCACTAGGACATCATAGTTTGTTTGTTGACTTGTTTAGAATTGTTTTAGAAACCGTTCAAAGCATTATGGTGCTTTACCAAAATAAAACAAAAACCACTCATTTAATTTAATGGTTTATAAATCTTGCCCCACTTCTCATCCTCTGCTTCTAAATTATTTAATCTTATAAATCCCTTAACTTTATCTAATAAAAACTTAATATACTACTTACGGGGCTAATCTGTAAAATGTTGAAAAGGTTTACAATATTACGATTCGATTTTAAATCAAATATTTAAAGAATCTATAAAATATTTCGAACCTACTTTTCATTATTAACGATGCATTTTACTTAAATATACAAATTTATATTCACAATGAAACCGATTAAGAAATATATAAAAAATAAAGAACATATTACTTAATTTTAAGGTCCGTAAAATTGTTTGGACAATCTTGTGCATTTTATATTTTTGAAATTAGGTTTTAATGATATTTTCCGATCAATTTCAAATGTCGGCCTTTTTACTTTCTTATACGCAGTATAAGTAAGTATTGTAATCATGAAAAATTTCGAACTCGAGATTTTAACGGAAATATTCGGTTTGACCTTCCCTGAATCGATTCCGACTATTTTTGGAATGACCTCCGTTTGTGTGTGTATGTGTGTGTGTGTGTGTGAGCGCTCTACAGCTCAAACGGCTAAAGGAAAAATTATGAAATTTTAAACTTAAGATTAGTACTATGTGCCTGGCACAAAAACCTCCTATTTTTGAAAACCATATTTCGACCGGAAGTGCATGTTTACTCTGGTCATTTTTTGCAGTTTCTGCAATTACTCAAAAACGGTTGCAGTTACAGAAAAATTGTTACAGTAAAAATTATAGATATCAGAATTTTGTACAACTTTTATTTGAAACTTTTTTCCTCAAACGGTTCCGGAAACAAAAAAATGGCTCTTGAAATTTCTTCATATTACATTTAATTTTACATAAATCGTATCATCTGCGCCTGTCAATTGTTTATCAAAATAAAACAAAACAGACTTAAATAGTTCGAAGTTTGACATTTTATATATATTCAAAGAAATATATATTTAGCGCAAAAGTGTTCCAAAGGTCAGAACAAATATTTTAAATTAGAAAAATAATGAAACTACGATGTGGTTTAACCCATATGCGTATAAGAAAGTTCGGTGCATGACACTGCAGATGTTTTTATTTAAGTATACTTTAAAACAAGTAATGGACTGTAATTAATTTATCATATTTTCTTTGTTCTGGCGAATATATTTACGTAGCTTATCGAAATGTGAAATATAATTAGCAATTGTAAAATTATTAGCATGCATTTTTTTATGCTTGATGAGTAAATATTAGATATCCACAATATTTATGGTACAAAAACTCAAATACCTGCAAATACATATTAAAAAGTTGTGTTAGCTACATGAAATTAAATTAAAATTCTTTCAACCATTTCAGAAAAATTTATTTATAAGCATCTACGTAAAAAACGTTTCAAAAATTATAAAAACTTTACTATGGTAAACATTATTACCTACGCTATTTAAGAAAAGAAAAATAAAAATATTACAATATTTTTACAAATATTTAGACATATTTGCTGAAGTGGAATCAAGTTTATAAATAATTTATTAAGATATAAATCGTATTTTATTACGCTCATTTTGAGCTAAATATTCACTATACTTCTACTTCTATGCTTCAAAAATAAATACTACATTACTCTCTGTATTTTGAGGTAAGCATCTGTATCATAGTAAACCCACTAAGTAACAAAATTGAGAGTTAAGTCCTACTACCACAAACCCATAAAAACTCAACGCTTCCCAGTGCCATGATTTATATACATATTAAATCGACTGATCATACTTTCATATTAATTATTTATACAACTAATAAATACGATATTTCTAGGAACTGTCCGCGCCGAATCATTCTCTCGTTTACCACCCCCTTTACACCCTGCATCAATCATGGATCCCCATTTGAGCGAATGCGCAACAGAATCAAACGATCTTCTACTAGAAGACGAAGACGACGTTGAATTATTACACCGTCTAGCATCAAAACATTACTATAGCTACGCTGCCGCCCTAGCAATCACAATCGGCGTTGGCTGTCTACTTCTTCTTCTCAACATGATTATATTCGCTGGTATCTATTACCAAAAAGGCCGCGACCAAAAACACAGAAAACGTTCGTCCCGATCAAGCTCATCACCGTCCTCCGAAGACATTCCGATGTCGTCAAGAGGACACAATAGCCCTAGTTCGTCCTCGAAACGCCATTCGCCCGAGAAACACGTCATTAAAATTTACGAACCCCCTCCCTGCTACAATACACTACCAAAGTGTGGCGGGGCATCGAAGGATTGCTGTAAGAGTAAACGTGAGAAACCAATGCCACCGGTTAGATCGTCAAGTAACCCACCGGATGTAACAATCAAGAAACGTGTTCATGTGCAAGAGATATCAGTATAGTGCAGGTACGACCCTCTCTCATCTCATCTGGACATTTTATGCCTGGTTTCGCCATTATGAGTTTCACTTATTCTTCAGATAAAATTCCCAGCAAACAAACATGTGCATGATTTATTACGTTCAGAGATGAAATTTTAGATATATGTATCATAAATGTAACAATTATGTGACTGTGTGTTCTGGGTTTTACGATATCTAATGGTATTATGATTTTTGTGTTTTAACTTAAGAATAAATTTAACTAGCATGGATGGAACTGGCTCTTAATCGATTGTCATATTTATATATGTTAATTTTATAAACATAGATTTATTTAAACAATGATGGTAGTTTCTAATGAAACCTAGGGTACTCTTTTAAATAAACAATTTACGTCATAAGAAACTTGTGTATATAAATGTATTTCTAGTTATAAAAATCAAATACATCCTACATAATTCTTCCTATTTAATACTTTAATATTAAAAACATATTTTGGTGAGACCAACTGCATTATTAATGCGACTATGAACACGTCTACACGTTCTGATTACTTTATTAAATAAAGTTTGCAGTTATGGGTCATCTTAGGTCATCGGTAGGTTTTATTAGGAATTGAAAATTGATGCTTAATTAAGTTAAATAATTATCAAGTTTGCGGCCAATAATTAATAATATATATTTACACTAGATGTCTCGACATCTCATGTTTGCTTCAGGCAAATAATTAGTCGCGTAATTTAAAACGTATAATTAAATTATGGATCATGATTTTATAAAAAAAATAGATAAAAGTAACGTTTTTACCGTTTGGGTGGTTAAATCAAATACTAGTTTTAACATAAACGCTACTATTCATTTATTTAATATTCTTATACACTAAAACTAATATTATCACACTTATTGAACTAATGTTTATTTATACACTAAGCTATGTTTATTTAAACGCGAAAATTAATCTCTATACTTTATTTAGCTTTACATATCATCTTTTGTTAAAATAACTGATAACGAAAGCTGATTAGTGACTCACACCAACACGTTAAAAAAATACCTATTTTAATAATTTTTTAATTATTATGGAAAATTTTCTATAGTAGTGTTTTCTAATATTAAGAGGATAAATATTTGTAAAATAGTCCCCTAATTTTAAATCTTTATTTCATAATTAATTTCATATTTGAGGGTAAAATTGAGGACCAGATCTCTTTAATTATATTATTGTGAAGTGTTAAAAACAGTTTAGTAAGTAACAAGGTGTTATTATTATAAATATTCAATTTTTTTCAGGTACAATTACAAATAAGTGCTAATATTTTATAAGTAGTATATTTGAATTCAAATGTGAGCCCCCGTTTTATTATAGCTCAGAACCGTTGTACAGTTTGTAATTTAGCGTCATTGCCATCTAGCGGGAGATTAATACACATGGTTCCAGTTGATGCTGCCACCTGTTAGAACTTATTGCGCAGTCGTAAACAAATCGCGTTATTTCCAAAAGAAAATCAATAAACATGGCGGTTTGTGTGTTCTCGCGTAGCCCGCTTTCCTGTGAAATTTAAATAACTGGTAAGTACACAATAATTTCAACTACAAATCGACACATTTGAACCATATTAACCATGTGGTTATTGTGTATGTAATGGTTGTACGGATCAAATATGTTTGCGATATGTTTTTTGTGTGAAACAAGCGTTTTGACAGCCAAATGCATGTGGGCGGATCTGTCAAACTCATACCGTATGTTATAGAATGTAAAGTGTTTATTTGTTGGATAATTTACGCCGGTTTTTACGTTTATCTACGTGAATTGAGTGCTATTTGTCGTGATAATATGATTGTTGTGAGTTCAACGACTTGAGTATCGTTAATAACATATTTGTTGTTATTTTGATCTATAAATTAATATTTGTGTGAAACGTTTTCGGTAAATATTTTGATATTTGAATAGAAATTGTAATTTGTGTTGTCTAATTTCGTTTATCGTTTGTTTTGTTATTATGTTTTATTGTTGATGAATTGCGGATTAGATTACAATGGAATTGTTATTTTTTGTTTTGTTTATTAACGTAGGAACGTATTCAATTTGTGAAATGTTTAACTTGTGGCATATTTAAAGTAAATGTTTTTCGTAGAAATCAACAGTGATGGGCGCGTAGCGCGTGCTCACTGTGGCATATGGTACATCGGTGAATCCCTCATTGTAAACAAAATTTGTGTGACATGTAACATAATTATGTTAACACAATTTTTAGTTTTGAGGCGATTTACCTTTATTTTTGATAAGTACATGTATGAAATAAAAATATACAATAACCAAAATAATATTTGTTTTGTTTATTATTCATGAATTTGTCGATATTTATATTAGCGATAAGCAATTACGTGTGTCTAAATTATTGGACATTAACGCAATTTTTTTATTAACATGTACTTATATAAATCTTGTGGATTACTACTGTTGAGCTGCATTCTGGTCTAGTTTTGTAATTTAACAGTTTCCCCCTCATTTTAATAAAACGCAAACCGCAATACTTACCAGTTGATTTGGTTGCGAAAATAAAGCTTTATTGATCGTTTATGGATTCAATCAATCCATTACAACAGTCATTAAATTAATATTTAAATGTCATTTTTACTTTCTTATACGCAGTATAAGTAAGTATTGTAATCATGAGAAATTTCGATCTCGTGGTTTCAACGGAAATATACGTTTTGACCTTCCCTGAATCGATTCCAACTATTTTTGTGTGTGTGTGTGTGTGTATGTTCTCTACAGCCTAAACGGTTGAAGCTAAAATTATAAAACTTTAAACTTAAGATTTGCATATGCCTGGGGTGTGCACCTCCTATTTTTGAAAAAATATTCAAACCGGAAGTGCCTGTTTACTCTAGTCACTTTTTACAGTTTCTGCAATTACTCAAAAATGGTTACAGTTACAGAAAAATTGTATGAACAAAAATTAAAGGTATTCATATTTAGCACAACTTTTGTTTGAATTTTTTTTTTCCAAAAAGGGTACTGGTTTCAATATAAATTTCTGCTTATTATATATATTTTTACATAAATCATATCATCTGCGCCTGTCAATTGTTTAATACAATTGACTTAAATAATTTGAAGTTTGATATTTTATATTTATTCTAAGAAATATATTTAGTGTAAAAGTGATCTAAAGGTTAGAACAAATATTATAAATTAGTAAAATAATGAAACTATGATGTGGTTTAACCTATATGCGTATAAGAAAGTTCGGTGCATGACATTGTAGATGTTTATGCTTGGTTTGCCAAACCCAACATTCACGCTCATACAATTTCGTATAAGAAAGTAAATATGTCTTATTATTAAAACAGTTGTAATGATTTGTGATTGATCAGTTAGCCATTAGATCAATTGGTAATTGTTTTTATGCAAACTGAAGTGGATTTGTTTAAATACGTGTTTGATACAATTTTGTAATGATGTGTTCGTAGCTGTGGCAATTATGAGTTAGTGTTTAGAAGTGTGATAGATGTGAAAACCGTGGTACAAAACACACTTGTATTTTATCATCATCATTATACATGTTTAGTATTACGGATAAAAGTTAGCTGTAAATTGTATATAATTGAAACGAAGGTATGTAGGTTAACGTTATTATATAGACAACAGGCTGTCTTTAAGACCTATCATGTAACGTTAACGTAACTCAACAGTTGTGTTTAAAGGGAAACGAAAGTGGTTTTCAAAAAGCTACTAAATTTAGGTTTATTGTTAGACCCTTCAAAAACTGTCTATATGTATTTATTCACTTATATGCATAACGTTTTTTTTCAAAATTCTATGCAATTACTTTTCGTAAAATTGAATTGACAATTTTTTTCAAATATTCCTTGCTGTACCATACAATTTTTATCTATAGTAGGATTCACGGAACTTGAACATTCTTTACATTCCTTAGTCAGATATAAGTAACGACATAAAAATAATGTAGATGTCTTTTATAATATGTGCGACAGTGTCGTTTAAAGCTTATAGACGTACATCTTTACTTAACGCAGACGCTGTATTAATAACGACAAACGCAACCACGTTTATATTCCATCATATTTCGTCATACTTCGTATATTATTGTTTTCATGTCACATTATCGTTTCATATTGCTAAAACGGGCCAAAAGCACGATTTTGAGTAGCTTGGCGTTATTTGAAGAAGAGAAATACAGAATTGAACTGTTATTTTCCTTGATTTTATTTAAATCTGCTCCGTTTAAAAGTGTTGTATAAACGAAGTGGGTGATCAATGCCAAAAAAATGTTCAAGTTCCGTGAATCCGACTCTACATATTCTTACACTATTACATTTTCTATTTTTATTAAACGACTTTTAAGAACTATTTTATTATATTAGTAATAATTTTCCAAATCTCAAAATCGATTTTATGCATGATTGCAATATGTACCTATTACATAGTATAAGAAAGTAAAAATGTCATCCATATAATAAATGAAAATGTTTAGATAGTAAAAGTAGGCGACATTGACAGAAACATTTATTTTACGAGAGTGAACCATTTTTATGATATCGCAAATATGTCTAGATCATATATCAAATATAATAGTATCCATACGTGTCTCTTTGCTTTTATGTATGCATGCACATATCTACTTATATGACAAAGTATTGCACTATATATTTATTGGAGGAACTAAAAATTATACTTATTTTATTTTTGAATGGAAACCCTACAGAAATTTTACAAATTAAAATAATTTTTCTAAAATTACAGTTAAAAATAATAATCAGAGAATTAAACTCATTCATTTTTCGTGCTTTTATTAATTATTTATAACTCATCAGATAACTTAAATTTAGCCCCAATTTTAATACTTATTCGGAACAAGATTTTGAATAAGTAATGTGATTTAATTAATAAACGAATAGAAATACAAAATTGTTACACGTTTAGTACAGATATTTGTTTCCAGCTAATAAAGTTGAGTACTTGGCATATAATATCTGTACGGATAATTTTGAATATTTGCCGAAAATGTATTATATTCATCGACAAATAATTTTATAAAGTACACATTTGAACTTTGTGTAATTTTAAATGTAGAACAGTCGACAATTTTGTATTCAATGCTCAAACATATAATTTATGTTTTCAGACTTAACTAAAACTTTCTTAATAAATCTGAGCTTAGGTAACATGTGTGGGTGGTTGCCTATGCTAAATATGACGTAGTTTGCGTTCGTGAGGCAAACCTCAATTATAATCTTCATTAATGTAAATTAATTAAATAATATATATATGATGGGAAATGTTGAGATAATTTAATAATTTTAACTTCAAATTTATGCCAATCCTGTATTTTATTTACGTTTATTTAATGGTGTATTTCGTTTGTCGTATTAATTTCTTTAAAAAATGTGAAAAACACTCATCTTAACACTGCCTTCACATAATTAAGAAAAGTCATAAGATAAGCTTTAGTTATAGCGTGAATATCAAAAATGCACTTAACAATATAATTTTAATAATTAACTTTTCAAATGTCAAGAATTGAGAATTCTTCCTGTTTACTTTCTTATTCAAGGTAATAAATAAATATTTAATTCACTTTTTGACCTGAATCGATTCTGATAATTTTTTATTTGTATGTCTAAGCGCTCTATAAATATAATTATGAAATTTTAAACTTAAGATTTATAGTATAGTGCACCTATTTTTTGAAAAAAAAATTCAAACTTTTGCATACTTGAATTATTTTTTGTCGTTTCTGCAACATCTCTAAAACAGGTGTACTTACAGTAAAAATAGTAAAATATTAAAATTTCACACAAGTTTTGTTCAAAAAGTTTACCAGTTGCAAGAAAATTACTTTTGAAATTCATACTTTTTTTTTTGTTTTATAATTACGTAGACATACGAGATATTTTTGATAATATATAAAGATTCATTGTTTATTTATACAGAATAAATAATTCCAAGAACAATAATAAATAATTAATATAAATAATTAAATCTATAAAAAGATTCGAGGTTGTGTGACTAACAATAATTAACGACCATAAAAACATATTTCACATATCTTTGTGTATTATTTAAGCACGCATTTAAGCGAGAGTAGCGTTAACAGTTATATTAACCACTCAGACATTATTGTCTTGATTGAATAGAGGAAGGAGGGAGATCAGATCTTTATTTGCTAGCAAGCGCCAGGCATAAATAATTCGCGTAATAAAAATATTCTTTACTATCTATTTACTCGTAAAACATTCTTTTCTCGCTCTTATAATAAGAATAAACATGTAGAGTACCCATAAGCCGTTATTAGGATTGATGTTTACGTTCACTAAATTGAAAGTTATTTATTACAAATGATGTTGGAAAAACTGTGTGGTTATCTAAACTAATAAAGTAAGCAAACTCATATATTTGCACGTGCTAAAATATTTGTAATAACATACGTGATGGGACGAACAAATTTAAACGTTAACTCATATCCTACATGCAACTGATTATGTTTTCTCGGTTATTTTGGTTTTATGTTCAATATATCTTCCACGCAGATAACTATCCCGTTATTAGCCTTGGGGTACTTGGTGAATATTCAAATTTTCAGGAAACTGCATGTTATGGTTCAACTTTAACCTTTCTGTTGCTTTATTTCAAATCCTAATTGTATTCTAAGGAAGTTGTCGGTCGATTTTCTCCTTTTTGTTGCCACTGGATGCATAAATCTAAATCAATCATTCGTCTATTATACTACACTCAATTTAGTTTTCAATGGCTTTTGTCGGCAGCTTATCAAATAAAAAAAAATTATTTTTATACGTTAATTGTTCTCAGAAATAATCACTAACGAAAATTGCCTTAGTTTTATTATCGTTTATCACCTAAACCCATTTTTATTGAAGCGCCAAACCCAACTAAAACAATATTTTTCAATCTGTCGAATAATTTCGTAGATAAATTATTTCGATTGACATTGACATTTTATTTGCGTTTCCGTAAAATAATGCTGTTAAATAATTATTTTTCGTAACTATATCCATATTCTCGTGAGATTTGTTTTTATTTTGTTTATAAACTACTTTTTCGTCAGTAGTCTTGAAAACAAATTTCTGATTCCAAAATTAAATTTCAAAACGTGCTATGTTTGATTGACGTGTATTGTTAAGCGAACTATATGCGAGAATGAGGTGATAATATTTGTATGTTTTCCCAAATGTCACGTACTACCTTAGACTTAATAAAATGATTAAAAAAAATACGTCAATAAATTGTGCCAATGCTAACGTCAAGAGTATTTTAAGAATTTCTATCGATATGAGTAATATTCAAAATCTAAATGGGTTTGTTACACAAAATAAACAAAACACGATTTTAGTAACGGGTTTGCATTTATTTTATTTCTACATATCATAGGTACATTAAAAAGCACGTCTTATTATTTAAAAATCTACAATAAAATTTCTCAACAAATTATAAATTATTAATAGTTAAAAAATAGACAAGTAACGATTAATCAAAGATGGCTAAAACGTGTATTTCTGTTAAAATTACCATATTTTTTTTTCCTGATTACAATACTTATTTATTACTTCGTATAAGAACGTAATAAAACACATATTAACATATTATTTATCAATGCTCGTAAAATATTGAATATATTCGTTTATTTGAAATGTTTTCTCGTGCAAATATCTAATAGTGAATTCTTTTCTAACTGACGGTTAAACTTGTGAATTTATATATGAAAATTTCAACTTTCCGATATTAAAATGTTATTTTATGTGTATATAAGTTTGTTTGCAATATTTCTTGTGCATTTGAAGTTTATGATAAAGCGTGGCGGCCAAATATTCTATATTTGTTTTATTTTTTTGAAACATCCGAAATTCTTATTTCCTATAAGCACTGTGGTTGATTCAATTACAATAAAATAAGTTTTAAATGCTAAATATGATCAGAGATAACAGTCCCTTACTCATTGAATTATTTATTTGATTTCCAAGCATGTTTATATTAGTCAAATTAATTTTGTTTGAGTTAATTGATAATTAAAGCTTAACATAAAAATAAATAAAGCTTCATGCAAATATATATTTATTTACGACTTTTTAACCCGTCATTGTCTTAAATATCCTGTGTTAGAATGGTATTTTTAATGTTTTCAAATAATTTCTCAAGCCAATATTCAAAGAAGGGACGTTTTTGGGCTCAATTACTTCATAAATAATGAGTCTAGTGATTAAAAATGCGAACGGCATAAATATTGTATACATAGATTATGTATACCAATTTTTGTGTCAATCCATTTTGTATCTTCAGAGGAGAGAAAGCGATACATTTTGGTCTTACGAGCGACGACTCATACCCAAGTATATGAGTTATACATTCTGTTGATTTTCCGATGGATTCTAGACAGTATTAAATAATTTTTTTCAATAAACTACGGTTTTATTTCAATACAAAAATATATTTTATGAAGGTCGTTCTTGTGAATTTATCCTAACGTTGAAACTGGTATAGAACCATGACAATAGAAATATATTTAAAGAAAATATGATTATGATTTTACGCAAGCATAAATAGTCTTTTAGGATTTTAAATAGCATAGGAAATAAAACAAAATAGTATTTATGTGGATTTGAACGGAATAATGTAATTCTTGGCAAATGGTGGTCAGGTCATCAGTATGCAGAACCATTGCAAATGGAGACAAAAAGTAAAAAATACGAATTATACGTCAGTTGAACATATAAACAGTTCATGCACAAGTTAAAATAATTTTAAAACTATACAAAGCAACCAGTGGCGTAACAATAGTTTTCCAATATTAAATTCGGAATGTAATTTTATTTTCTTTACTTTACAACAATGAAATAATTATATTTATTTCTCATCAAACTTGTACACTTTACAAGCATCGAGTTGAGAAATAATGTAATATATATTTATTTATAGAAACAGAAATAACTTTTAATTTGTAATTGAAAATATTGGTAAATACAGATTTTACAAAACCCACAACAGAAAGTGTTGTCAAACAAAAAAGTTAGATTTTGCGAAAGAGAAAGGATTATTCTGTGGAATGTTAATGTTTCTAATCAGGATCCTGTTTAAACAACACAAAATATACGAAATTTCTTTGCGACAGGATTCACGGTCTACATACAAGAACAATTAAGCCAGATTGCACAATTAATGAGATAATATAGATAAAGTGAAAATCAATATTTACTCATGTTCTATAGGTACATGAGTAACGAGCCTCACGCTATTCAGATTCAATATACGTAATTAATGGATGTTTTACTATGTCAAAGCAGATAGGTGCAAAAAATATATACTTTAACACACACAAAAAAACACTATTATAAAACATAGATATTATGTAGTCTTTAAAGCAGGATTTATGGGTTTTTTTCTCTACTGTGGCTATAGAATTTACTGATTAATATGTAGGAAAAAGAATAGATTTTTCTAAACTCGATTTCATTAATCTTGTCTTCCCAACATTATTTATATATATTATAATATAGAAGAAAGCGTTGCTGATTATTCGATATTTGGACGAGCACTGTTCTACTATGTCTATTTTGTAAACAATTGATACACACACACACACACATACATACATATATACATACATACATACACACACACACACACACACATACATACACACATACATACACACACACACACAGACACACAGACACACACACAGACACACACACACACACACACACACACACACACACACACACACACACACACACACAGACACACACACAGAGACACACACAGAGCCACACACAAAGACAGACAGAGACAGAGTGGCAGACGGCGTCTTTTAAAATTTTTTATATATTCTATAAATAATCATTATATGCCATGAGATTTTTATTATTCACTGTACCATCTGGAAATAGTATTTTTATAAATTTGCAATTTTTAAACGATGAACCATATGCTGTTGGTTCAACTAATTGTTTTATAATGTTTGATCCAAATTGTTTCCTGTGTTTGTCAAAAGCACATTGTGCTGAACGTAGGAATAGGAAACTAAATTAAATGTAATCATTATATAATTTAATTTACACTTAGGTACTCTCAGCTAATAATATCATTGTTTTATGTAATTAGAGTACTACGTGTGTTGGCCAGATAACGCTATTGTCTTAGTAAGCTTATGTTAATATTAATAGCATTTTTTTTTGTTGATAATTTTGTACGTTGACTAATTTTAACGATTATTTTACATGCTTGAAGTAATTTAGTTAATTATTCCTTTTTACGGAATGATAAAATTCAACATTTTAATGGGTGTACAGATAAAAATTACGTCATTTAATAATTTGAACCCATCGTTTTTTGTTTGTTTTAAAGTAGATTCTCACAAAAACATGGACAAAGTCAACATGTTTTAAAAATCAATAATTTACTGTGCTATAACTATAAACGTATCGACATATTCTATGTTCATATCGTAGGCTCGTTACGATATGATATTACAACCTTTTTTTATAACTTATGGCCGATTTATTAAAATATAATCTTTGTTTTTAGAACTCACTCACTGAAACCACCATCGTTTTTTCACGTCGCGTTGCCAGGACGGCCGTCCGTCTCGGATGGTGAAGGTAAAGGACGAAGAGTCCACCGTGGCTCTAATGGCCGAGCCGCGGTCATCCTCAAACTCAACCACGTCGACAGTGATGGCGGTGGCCAACAATGTTGCAGCGGCAAGTGCACCCTTAAGCCTAGTAACCGCGCGTCACCACAAGGCTAGTCGTCACCATCACCACCACCATTTACATCATACGCCGCTGCAGCATTTTCACCATTTTCACCATCACTGGACGTACCCGGACGCGACGGCATGTCCGGCCGCGGGGCCCGCGACTTTTCACTTCGGGCCCGGGTTCGAGCCGCAGCAACCGTTGCCGAATCGGTTTGCCGCTGCTGGACCGTCGCAACAGCAGCAGCAGCAACCACCCGCTACTAATCCTAGCTCATCGGAACATGTGGTACATTTTCATGTCAATCCCGGTGTGACAGTCAGCTTTCAAATTGATGACAATATGGAGCTTATACGAGGTAAGTTATATGCTTTTATTATGATTTTGTGTACACAGTACTTTTATATATTTGAAGAAAATTTCTTGATGCATTGACAATTAGCGACGATACTCAAATAAATGTGGAATATGTCTTAAATGATCCAATTGCACTTCACTAAAATCTATTTATTCTGCTAATAAAATCACAATTATATTTGTTCATAACTACCGTATTGATAGGCTGTCGTTTAATTTTAAACCAAGACTTATAGTACGATCTAAATCTTTATTCTACCTATCGTATCTTCAATTCAGTTAGACGTTATGTTAAACTGTTTTGGTCAACTAATTTAACTTAAGATAATTGATTTAAAGCTATTGGTATAGTACCTATTTACTTGACCGAGTAGCGTAGCAATATGCCAGACAGAGTTCACCGATTACAACATATCCTAAACTAAATCAGAACAGTAAACTTGGAGTATATCTTTAAACACAATCTTAACACACAATCTAATGACCAGGGCATCCACTAATAAAGAAGTTAGAATCACCTCCCTTAAACCTGATGTGCATTTATATAAAATAACTGTTGGAAATCATATTAATCTATACAAGTAGTAATATTTTGTTTTGTCAAGTTTTTGCTTTCCTGAAAAACTAGGGTTAGTAATGTCAGTTTTAATGTACGACCATATAGGGTAAGGTTGCTCAAGTCGTACCCCATAAGGGAAAAAGCGTATAAAACCTAAGATTTATCAAATAAATAAAAATAAAATGTGTTCACTACCTGCACTAATATTGTAGTTATTTATTATAAAGAAAATAAAAATTCTATATTCTTTCACGTAAAATAAACTAAATCTGTAAAAAGTTACATCGGTACGACTAAAGAAACCGGTTTCCTAAGTCGTATCACCTATAGCCTAAGTCGTACCTAAGGATTAAATTAAGCAACAAATGAATGAAAATTTATTTTTTATTAATTAGTTTATTAGATACATAATTAAACATCACATATATATATTTTTTGTTCTTTTATCAACTCCAGCGCATAAATCGTGAGCACATAATTTTCATTTCAAGCAATTTATCATGTTTCCTCTCGATCTACTCCACAAATAAAATAAAACCAATTACTTTTCTTCTTTTTAATTTTTAATACCATTCCTTTTTATTAATTAGTGCATTTCTTTTATTTGTCGCATATTTTACATTTTCATTACAGTACGATATAGGAATCTCATATGGGTACGACTTAAGACACGGCACAAGTTAACATTAAAAATAAACATAATCAAATATTGAATAAAATCAATACAATCTCGTTTCGACCAAACGATTATATATATTCTTCTGAATTTATATTTAATAAGAAACATAATTTTATCAATAATTAACTTGCAATATTAACTTCCAAACATATGCAGAAAATTATAAAAAAATTTAAATAAACTAACTTGATGAGAGGATTTATAACGAACCACTTTTATAGCAGAAAATGACACTTAAAACATTTGGTTGACTCAGATATATATTTCTTTTTGGTTGTATGCGCGGTTGTCTGCGCAGTTCGTTCAGAACTCGAGTGGTACGATTTAAGCACTGGTACGACTTGACCAACCTTACCCTACATGTTCACGTCTACAGAAATTAAATACTGTTTAAAACTTTAACACAACGTCTTATATTATTTTTCTCGAATCTTCACCATCACAATAACTATTTAAATTCATATTCTTTTTGTGGCCTCTTATAGTTTGTATAAACATTATTTAATTTTGTTTTAATTAAACCCATTAACTGCAAGGAATTTGATAAATTATTTAACACCATAAATTATAGTTTAACTTATGCCATATCCTTTGTAAAACTTACATTTTGTTAAACCGAAGATTTTTTTTTTTTGTAATATAAATTAAAGTAAAGCAAAGCAATTGAGTTTAACAGCGTTTATTGCCGGATCTACACCATTACATATATTTGCAATATTAATTCAATTAGGGGGAAAGATCTTGGCGAGTGGGCTCCCTAATCGTGGCACACGTCTCCGGGTCTACACGTCGTCCCGTTCACCTGAATACAAAAATACACCATGTTACTCTGTGTTGCCACAAAACAACTCACTTGGAATCTCACACAGAATTCCACATACCAACGGTCAACATAGGGATTTAGGAATATAATACAATTCGATTCAATCGAATAACTGGTCAATAGACCAAAAACACAAATGCCTGCTCAGGCCCAAAAATCACATATGCCTGCTCAGGCCCAAAAACACATTTCTACATTGATCGATCTGACCTGCCCAGGCCCAAGCCGGATAACAATCCGACTATCTACAACTACATTGGTCGACACTCCGGTCGACCTGACCTGCCCAGGCCCAAGCCGGATAACAATCCGACTGTCTACAGCTACATTGGCCGACACAACGGTCGGCCTGACCTGCCCAGGCCCAAGCCGGATAACAATCCGACTGTCTACAACTACATTGATCGACACCCAGTCGATCTGACCTACATCAGGCCCAAACCAGATAAACAATCTGGCTGTCTACTAGGAATTGACGGAAAAGTACACAGACTGAATGCATCGACAGCAATGTACAATCCCAAACGACCCGTGTACCAGGAGTTAGGTCCTAACGGAGAAATACACAGACTGAATGCATCGACAGCAATGTACAATCCCAAACGACCTGTGATTTCAGAAAGGATAAGCTGACATCGACAGCAATGTACAATCGACAACTTATTCATGATTTCGGGAATGTTAAGGAAACACGCACAGAATAACAATGATTTACTCACATTTATCACGTCTGCTATTAATCCAATAATTTCGGCAACACTCACTCACAATTCACGGCACACAGTAATATTATTAACACTGCTTATCACTTCAGCACTCAACACAAACTAATATAATTTTTACCAGCATCCACAAAGGAACGCTGCGTGATGCATTTGCCTCGTATACCTAAGTTAGGGTCATAAACATCTCTCAAGTGTTTACTCGCTTGACACTTTAAAACATAAACCATATGTTCGTACATGCATAGTTCAACATAGCTATCGAAACATTCATTTAAACTATATCTCAAAATAAAATTCGTAACAATTTCAAAATTTACAATTGAATTATTAGTTTATTAGATAAAAAACGAATTAGTATTTGAGAGCAGTGACCGTTTTAAATTTAAGATGCTGGCCTCCAGTAAATGCTAATAAATATAAATTAATTGCGTAAGCAAATAGATATTTATTATATTTTAATTTATTATATTGTGATCAAGAAAAATCCATCTCAGTGTTTTAACAGATATATATCTTTTGATCTCCTCTGAATCGAATCTGACCATATTTGAAATGGCGTCTGTCTGTGTATCTCTCTCTCTTTCTCTCTCTCTGTGTTGGTATCAAATATGTATATCAATTGTTAAACAGTAAAAGTGTATTTCTGAAAGAACTTTTTAAAAATTTGAACGCAAGGATGATTTTATATCCATTACATATTTAATTTCTTTTGATTTTCAATCGATTTTTTTTTGTGTGAAATTTATTTTAATTTGGAGGTAAATATAAATATTTTGATGTTATTATGAGGCAGCGTGAAAAATCGCGAAGCGCATCGGTGAATGCTGTACTGTAACACTGACTGTCGATAAAGAAGCATGGTTCCGGATCGTTTCACTTCAGCACATGGTTCATATTGAACTTATTGTGCTAGAGAATGTAAATGAAAGTATAAAAGAACACTTAAGTTGAACACACCAGTTCCACCACAAAGAGAACCGTTCGGCACAATAGAATTTATTTATTTACCAAGTTGTAAAGACAACAATATTCTTAATTCGTCATATTTATTTATTATTTTAAATTTATACATTCATATCATCATGCCCATTCCCATCTAATGCGGTGACATAAAACCCTTGACAATCTTTCACCATTTAACTCTATTCTTGCTCACTTACACACACACACACGTCGTACGAAAAATAGTCTTTTTGATTACAATACTTATTACTTCGTATGAGATTAAAATTACTAAGGCAAATAGTATGTGTGATAGAAACCGCAATAAAGGCTAGAACTCTAGATGCAAGTAGACAAACAGCGAAGAATTTTATTTTACAATATTCCAACATAAATATTATATATATTATACATTCAACGTGAAACTATACTCAAATGATCATCTTGTTGTTTTAGTTGTGAAACATGTAATTATTTGATTAGTGATTCAAACCAATTCAAATAAAATTACTGAAGTTAGTCAGCTGCTATATTTAGACACGCGAAAAAAAACTGTTACTTTTTTTTATGTCTGGAAAACCAATGCGGATAAATATATTCATGGTCATGTCAACATGTCATAGACTAGTTTATATTTGTGTAATTTATAGAATAATATGAAATCGTAAAACAGGAAACATATGCGTGCTACATACATCATATTATTTATTTGCCGGGACGACATATATAGTAATTTTTGCTAAATCCAATAATATCTTAACAGTAGTTGCGATCACCATATGTAAGTAGTGTAAGAAATGTCGAAACTATGAACGGAAACGTTTATACAATTGCCTAAATGTCTTCTAAAAGGAAACTGATTCGTATCGAGTTTATTCTATTACCTATTGTTCTCAAAAATTGCTTCCCAATTGTTAAATGCGTATACCAACGTCAATGTCGTAATAGTGTGATATCTGAACATATAGTTAATTAAATACGAAAATTCTTTTAATATCATCGCAAACAATAACAATTAAATTAATTTCTACTAGTTTGGTTTTAAGGATGCGAAAGTATTTCCATAACTGATTGGTGCTTCATCCTTATATCATATTATAATATATATTTTATTATTATTTTCTATAGTGTTACTTGTTAGTATATTTGCTGTAATAAATATAACAAACCAAGAATTTCATATGAAAACAATGACTTATTAAGATATATCTTATATATCAAGAATTTTCGCTGGTTATCGATCTAATTTGCGACTTCAATTACGACTTAACTAAATATGTATTTTGCGTGCCGTAAGACACTTAGTGTACAGTAACGCATCTGTAAAATTTAATGTAAACAATTGTTTAAATACTACACTTATCTTGTGTCTATTAAGTAGAACACATGTCTAAATATTGAAAATTAATCCTAAGTATACAACATTATACTTTTTTATAGGTATACTCATATCTGGTACAGATAGTAAATAAATTCGTACTATATTGCAGTTTGTAATTTAAATTTGAAATTTGAGTTCTGTTATTATGGATTTTAATTTATTTTCTCTGCAAAACTTTGTCGTTAGAACGGAAATAAGCAAAAATGTAATTAAAACGGTTTTAATTTAAATTGCAAAAGTATTAATTATGATTTTTTCGAGCAAAATAAAGTAAAGCGATTATTTAATATTTTGTATTTGAATTGGAAAAAATGTTAGTCCTATGGAAAAATATGCTAATTCAATTGATGTTTGGCAATAAAATCATTATTGAATCAGTTTATTTTAGAAGTGATTATAGCAATGTACTTAATATTGCTGCGAATATAAGCGCATTCGTGCAGATATTTGTCTATGGCAAAATAAATGGCAGTATCGTGGTAAACCTACAGGCGGTTCTCTTAAAAAACGCCTACATTCTTATATGAAAAATTGTTACCATAACTAAGAATTTACTTGTTTCGTTTTTCACTAATACTAAGTAGAATATTAACATATTTGTTATTTTCACTTTTTATTTTCTTATATACGAACTAATAAGTGAGTATTGTAAAAGAAATCCTTCTCCGATTTTAACAAAAATATATATTTTGTTCTTCCTTGACTGTTCTACCTATTTTTTTTTATATTTTGTATATTTAATTTACTGTAAATTGAGCCGTTTCGAAGATTTTACAGAAACGAAAAAAAAAACATTATTTAAATAAACTTGTACGTGAGCTTTGAATATTTATTTCATAATTGAGAAGTTTACTTGCGAACCATGTACAAATATTAAGATTTATGATACACATACATCATTCCAAAAATAGTCGGACTCACAATATTTTGGTAAATGAGTTTGGTAAATGATTCCAGCACTTAATGTTTCCCAAACTCATTTGATCATTTACAATTATTATAAACCGACAAAAACGAGGTCATTTTTTAATAAATGTTCCTAAAATATAGGAGAGCAAATATATGTTTTTTTTAGTTAATTATAAATTGGATTGTATATCACATACGCTTAAACAAAAATAAACATAAAAGGTTTGTATGGAGTTTTGCGTCCTAGATGTATTATTCAATAGCAAATCATAATTAATTTCAACCTTGATCTTAAACATTTTCAATAGAAGGTCGTAAAATAGATAAAATAAAACATATAAAGTACAGTTGAATGGTACTGTGTGAGAAGCAATAATAGATTTTGTCTTGCATCCGGTAAACATTATTATTATTACACCATTCACATACTCATGGTAGCATGTTACATATTTATGATCATATTTTTGATCGAAAATTCACAAAAACAGCTTTTGTTACTATGAACATTTAAAATAAGCGAAAGGATATTCATGTGCACATGTGCGAACAAATAAAATTGTTATATTATATAATTCTAAAATCGTACAAGCATAAAACACATATAAAATTATTTATTTCTAAATTGCTGGCAATATAATATAAAAATGGAAGTTGGTTTAAAGTTTTGTTCAAACAAATACTTGCATTGTTATATTTGAATTAAAAATTAATTTACCAAACATAACAAATGTAATTGTTGATTGTTTGGCTTTATTTATTGTGTTAAATTATATTTTAATATCACGAATAGATTAATACATAATTAAACAACGTAATTAGAACAGTCACATGCTTCATGCTTATATTACAAATACTATTATATTTAATTATAGCTTAATTATGTTTTTAAATATTACTTCTACAACATTTATTTTAAAACTAAAATATGATCGACTTCTGCAAATAAAATTTATTTCTTAGGGCGTAAATGTGATTTTTAATTCTATTTTATTGTACGGGCACATATTAAGGTGTATAATAGTTTTTATAAATATATAATATATTCATATGTATAATGAAATAAATGGTTATAATATCATTTATTACATTTAAAAACATCTGCAGTGTCATGCACCGAACTTTCTTATACGCATATGGGTTAAACCACATCGTAGTTTCATTATTTATCTAATTTATAATATTTGTTCTAACCTTTAGATTGCTTTTACACTAAATATATTTCTTTGAATAAATATTAAATGTCAAACTTCAAATTATTTAAGTGTATTTTGTTAAACAATTGACAGGCGCAGATGATACGATTTATGTAAATATATATATATATATATATATATATATATATATATATATATATATATATATATATATATATATATAATAGGCAGACATTTATTTTGAAACCAGAACACTTTTTGGAAATAAAATTCAAACAAAAGTTGTGCTAAATATGAATACCTTTAATTTTTGTTTATAAAAATTTTCTGTAACTGTGACCATTTTTGAGTAATTACAGAAACTGCCAAAAATGACTAGAGTAAACTTCCGGTTTGAATATTTTTTACAAAAATAGGAGGTGCACACCCCAGGCATATGCAAATCTTAAGTTTAAAGTTTCATAATTTTACCTTCAACCGTTTAGGCTGTAGAGAACATACACACACACACACATACAGACACACACACACACACACACACTACACACACACACTACACACACACACACACACACACACAGACAGACAGACAGACAGACGTCATTCCAAAAATAGTTGGAATCGATTCAGGGAAGGTCAAAACGTATATTTCCGTTAAAATCTCGAGTTCGAAATTTTTCATGATTACAATACTTACTTATACTGCGTATAAGAAAGTAAAAATGATTTAAGTTAAAAAAATATGTGTAGCAATTCTTGGGATGATTGGAATAAAATAGATTTTATTTCTTATTTTTTGTTTGTTGAGTGTGAGCTAATTTCATTCGTATTTCATCACTTGAATTCATTGAACTTTTGTTTGTCTGGTTTGGCATAGCGAGCGTTGCTAGATAGATAGATTAGAGTCGTTCGTTCGTTCGTTGTGATAAAGTAGTGTACGAAACGAACGAATATATATTTCGCTTCCTACTTTCACTGACTGTCTGAAAATGTTCACTCTTTAAACCATTCATTCGTTTATTTGTTTGCGTTTGATTACACTTCACAACAGTTCACTAAACTTTAAACTTGCGCGTAATGTATGATTGTCAATATGTCAATCATAAAGTTATCTTACACAATGTACAGCGCGATATATATTTCAAATTTATATATAAAATACCAATATAAAATTCACCTAATAATCTTCTAGAGATGTTTGTTTATTCGTAGCAAAACTGCAATAAATTCGCACTTATGATCATTGGCAAACTATTAAACAATTTACGGTTTATTAATATTAACCAAATTTAGAAGCATATCTAAGCATTCTGTTAAAGGATTAAGTTTTTTAATTAGATAATTAAATCAAAGACGTTTCGAATAATGTACATATTTTGTATAGGTATCTTATGCCGAATATATATGAATTTTATTTTATATTAATGTCATATTGTAAGTATCGTACTTATTTTACACAAAACTTAATAAGGAAATATCAATTATTTGTCGAGCACTTTTAAAATACAAATGAAAACAATGAGAATATTGACGCGTACGTAATGCATTTCTAGAAACGTAAATATAACGATGAAATGTATGCTCATATTATATAGTATATTATAAAGAATGTGCCGATGCATATTACTGCCCTTTATATTTATTCTAGGAATTAATTTTATCGCTTCTAAATGAATTTGCACTCGCAAAGCACATTAATTTATATTAATATGGCAATGAGCATATAATGTATTGCTTTTATTCATAAGCAAGCCCTCATGTAATAAAATTATTATTTAATTACTTTTATTGATATTAAACAATAGAATTTGCTAAATTAATTATAGTACGTATTTTAATTTTTTCTAATATACCTATTTCGCACCCAAGGTTTTCTGCATTAATCTTAATTGAAACAAAATTAGGAGTCAGATATTATTTCTCATGCTTATCACTCATAGATTGAGCTTATTTGAAGATGGTTTGTGTTTTAAGTTCATATGTAATATTCTAAATTAATATTGGTAAAATTGTATGTTTTTACCACTATTTTCAAACCAAATTCAACTAAAGTTAAATATGTATTTTAAATTAAATAAACCAATATCGAAAAACGAAATTTGTTTATTTTATGACGATATATGTGAATATGTTTCCCCATTACATTATATTATACATTTTGCTGTCAGTAACATTGATGAACAGGAAATTGAACTTCAACAAATATGAACACATAATACAGTAATATAAGCTAACATTTTTTCTTGATATTACAAGACATATTTTATCGGCAGATCATTTTATCGTTGATAGAGCAAAAGTAGACACTCATTTTAATATTACAAGAATAAGCGCAATAATAATTTAATAGTTCCTACAAAACTTAAATAAATTGAAAGTATTCCAAAGTTTCCTAAATACTTTTCCCTGGTAACCCTGGAAATAGGCCACTTATAGAGTTTCTTATGTTTGGATTTGTGTTACTTTTGGCACATTATGTAACGATATAATTAGAAAATCAATATTTATCTCGGCAAACTACATAAGTGCTTGGTATGTTGATTGTGATCGCACTTTAGTTATTTAGAAATATTTGTTTACTATGATAAATGATGTCATATGCATTTGTTGCATTATCATTGACCTATGAACTTGTTGGGGAATTCATTTCATTAATAAACACGCGATGTGATGTAAATGACACGGAAGACTGTTCTAGTTTTAAACTACATCGATTTATATAACATTTATTTGTCTGTTAACGAATAAAGTGTATTTTATATTATTTTTTTACAACCACTTAGTACGTATACTGTGAAAATGCAAATAGATGAATAAAAACGTCTAAAGTGGTATGAAAATGTCAATATAGTTGGCACTCAAATTTAAATGAGTTATGAAGTTTGAGCGTGGATCAAAGTTATTAGATAACAAATATGCAATAAATTTTTAATTATGGATGATTCTATTTCTAAAGTTGACTTTAAATTTACACATTTACCATTGCTTTGGTACAATAGTCACGACAAATTTCGATTAGGCTCACTGACAAATAAAAAACAACACACAAATGAAGGAAGAATCCTTATAACGACGCGCACGATAATAATAATAGTAATGTATAAGGAAGTCATCCAAAAGAAATGATTGTGCTCGCCAACAAAACCCTAATCCCTCTTAATATATCCATGAACCGTTACCATAGACCAGTTCAAATATATTGATGCGTTACTGGTGAACTGGTTCAATCATTAAAATGGACTGGTTTGAACCAATATGAAGCATGTTCAAACCAGTATTACCTAAAAATAGCTCTTTTCGAATGATTTGATAAGTGCATGGTACAGTGTAGGTAGACATGCACTGTAGTTCAAACAAGATCCTCTTCGACTCTCAATCTTTCAATGTCCTCGCTTCTATAGATATCAAAGTGGGTAGCTTTTCGATTCATGATACAAGAAGATATTTTCGTTTTCGGCTTGTTATTCAACGACAGTAAACAACATTCAAACTTTTCTCATGCAGAAAAGACGAATTTTCTAAACGTTTGAATTAAATATGTATATACTTTTCCAACTAGTAGCTAGATTTTTGTAAAAAATCGTTGCTATGCATAATATCGTTATTACTTTCTTATACGCAGTATAAGTAAATATTGTAGTCATGAAAAATTTCGAACTCGAGATTTTAACGGAAATATACGTTTTGAACTTTCCTGAATCCATTCTGATTTTTGGAATGACGTCTGTGTGTGTGTGTGTATGTTCTCTGCAGCCTAAACGGTTGAAACTAAAATTATGAAACTTTAAACTTCAGATTGGCATATGTCTGAGGTGTGCACCTCCTATTTTTGAAAAATATATTCAAACCGGAAGTGCCTGTTTACTCTAGTCATTTTTTGCAGTTTCTGCAATTACTCAAAAATGGTTACAGTTACAGAAAAATTTTATTAACAAAAATTAAAGGTATTCATATTTAGCACAACATTTGTTTGAATTTTTTTTTCCAAAAAGAGTACTGGTTTAAAAATTAATTTCTGCTTAATATATACATTTTTACATAAATCGTATCATCTGCGCCTGTCAATTGTT
This sequence comes from Nebria brevicollis, assembly GCA_944738965.1. NCBI lineage: Eukaryota > Metazoa > Arthropoda > Insecta > Coleoptera > Carabidae > Nebria > Nebria brevicollis. The sequence continues at coordinate 9,117,758 of OX122907.1, read as the reverse complement.
GAACAAAATAGACTTAAATAATTTGAAGTTCGACATTTAATATTTATTCAAAGAATTGTATGTAGTGCGAAAGCAATCTAAAGGTTAGAATAACTATTATAAATTAGAAAAATAATGAAACTACGATATGGTTTAACCCAAATACGTATAAGAAAGTTCGGTGCATGACACTGCAGATGTTTTTTATTGAGAAAGCATTAGGTTGTTTGATACATTTTTTTTATAATATAAAATGATGTTTGATGAATATAACACGAACCGCTACTGACTCATAGTTTCATGAAATGCACGTCCGGACTTTGATACTGGACATGGAATGCATACATGTGTTCGTACAGATATATCCGAGGTCATAGGTTATTCACAATAAAAATATTGTTTACTCTATAAGTATAGAATTACAAATTTAATAGAAAATAAAACACAGGTTGTGATAAAAATATCAAATTAAAATTATTTTTAATTTTCATACTGCATCAGAATTTGTTTATACCATAAGTGTATAAACGTATTACATAATGTAAAGAGCAACAATTTTAATTTTATGATATATACATCCGTAATGAAATCTAAATCTCATAAAATATGACACTATAGTACGACATGAATATGTTTGTTTTGTGATTTAATTAGTGGCATACGTAAAAGAGCTTATATTTTCATAAATAATTTAGAATTTTAGTTTTCAAATAAATTTTATATTCCTACTAATAGCAATAGTAGAAAATAATAAATATGAATATTGTCCTCATTTGCTTTTGTTACCGAGTGTCAAGGGAGCTCGACATTTTTAGAACGAGTATTTTCAGTCGTCTGACATAAAATGTCATTACATGCATTCTCCTTGGTATTTCTAATTTCATGATTTATTTGTGTAGTCTAGATGTGTACTGGGTACATTATGTCTCCTTGTCACTGCACAGTTCGTGATGCACAATTTCTTGCAGTCGGTAAAAATTAAATTGTAAACGTGACTGCAAATGTTTTTAATTTACATTTACTCAAAAGCCACGGAGCAATATTAAACTTTCTGTCACAGATGGTGGCGCTAGAAAATACATATTATTTACTGACAAGTTTCGTTCGTTTCCGTATATTTATTTCTGTTCTTTATTGCTGTTATTTATCAATACATCAATGTTCAAAATTACTCAATGTGCTTTTCTTTTGACTGTTTCTAATTTCAGGAATATCTACGTGTAGATTTTCTATTTTACTACAGCTTTCTTTATAAAGATATCTGAATGTCGATCATGTTTCTCACTATAAAATTAGTATCTTTAATGATAAATCTAAATATGAATTTGTTACTTTCAATAATACCCGTGCGCGCACGTACACACACATTCAAACGCCATTCCAAGAATAGTCTGATGCAATTTAGGGATCGTCAAAACGTGTATTTCCGTTATTATCCCGACTTGGAAAATGGTTATGATTACAATACTTCCTGTTATAGGTACTTTCATATAAGAAAGTAAAAAAAAACAGCTAGGGAAAATTAAATATCTTGCTGTGGTTCTTCTTATACCGTAAACTAGATTCTATTTAAAAAAAAAATACCACTTGTACAATATACACATATATAGCTTAAATTCAAAATATTTCGTTTTCACGTAAGAAATAATCAAAATATAAGTATTTGAAGTAAAAAATCGTCATTAATCTAACAACGAAGGTTTTTTTTGTCTGTAAAGTTCGAGTATACATTAAGCCTTCAACGTCCTTGACTCTACGTCGAGCTTCTTCAAATATTCATTACATCGCAAGTAAGACAATTTAAACATAAATCAAATCGTTTATCTTTTTTTAACATTGCCTGTATCACAGCTATATTTCCACAAAATCACAATCTTATTTCTGTATTTGCTTTCGTATTCAAATTTGTGCCATCGATCTGATATGTGCTTCACTGTGCTCGTGTTACGCACGAGCGAAAGCTTAACGTGCTCCGAAAATTCCACGTTAGGAAATTAAAATCCGAATACAAAATTTACATGTAGATAACTTGGGATTTCTTTCGTATGTTTTGTTTGTTTCAACGTTTTAGTCTATGTTCTTAACCCAGATAGTCCTGAAACATTTTTAGTGTGATATTGAGATTTTTTATTTGAATACAGGTTTTAATTCGTATAAGTAATATTTTCTGTACGAATTTTTTTTTGTAATTTGTAGTTTTTGATAGATTTAGTGTCCTTTTAAAAGGACGGTAGGACTATATGTTACTAATATGATATAAATGAAAGGCCGTTTAAAATAAAATATTAGCTGTCTTTTAAAAAGGACGATAGGTTTATCTGGGCTAAGCATCAAGTTTTATTAATACTAATCTATACACATAGTCGTTTATAATTTTCTGCAATCATACAATAATTAACACGTGCAATGAGTTTTTTCACTGATGCGTGTCCAAAAATCACTATGACTTATCTACAAGCGTCAGTAATTGTATATTTCTTGAATACGTGTTTGGAGACTAATGTTTAATTTTCCGATAAATAACAACAATTGCTTGACAACATAAATTTGATGTAACATATGCATACAATCAATTCTATTCTACATCATTATTTAAATTTATATAAAATGACAATTAAGATTTTGATAAGAATAGTTTGATAATTTATAGACAGCCATACTCAAAACATCTGCAGTGTTATGCACCGAACTTTCTTATACGCATATGGGTTAAACCATATCGTAGTTTCATTATTTTTCTAATTTATAATATTTGTTCTAACCTTTAGATCGCCTTACACTAAATATATTTCTTAGAATAAATATTAAATATCAAACTTCAAATTATTTAAGGCTATTTTTTTAAACAAGTGGCAGGCGCAGATGATGCGATTTATGTAAAAATATATATAATGAGCAGAAATTTACTTTGAAACCAGTACCCTTTTTGGAAAAAAAATTAAAACAAAAGTTGTGCTAAATATAAATACCTTTCATTTTTGTTCATACAATTTTTCTGTCACTGTGACCATTTTTGAGTAATTTCAGAAACTGCAAAAAAATGACTAGAGTAAACAGGAACTTCCGCTTTGAATATTTTATTCAAAAAATGGAGGTGCACACCCCAGGCATATGCAAATCTTAAGCTTAAAGTTTCATCATTTTAGCTTCAACCGTTTAACCTGTAGAGAACATACACACACAGACACACACACACACACACACACACACACACACACACACACACACACACACACACACACACACACACACACACACACACACACACACACACAGGCGGACGTCATTCCAAAAATAGTCGGAATCGATTCAGGGAAGGTCAAAACGTATATTTCCGTTAAAATCCCGAGTTCGAAATTTTTCATGATTACAATACTTACTTATACTGCGTATAAGAAAGTAAAAAGGTATTCCGACATCAATTTTAGTTGCTTATAATACTTATATGTCGTATAAAAAATTAAAAAGTATAAACAATTTTGTAGAAATTAGATGTGCCGCCCGAACATCCTTATATGTAACGTTTAGTCTTGACTGCGTAATAAATACGATAATTATTAGTATAATTATGCAAATTTATCAATAATTAGCCCGAATACATTCTTGCAAATACTTTATTTTGACTTGTTTATACGCGCCAGTGAGTATGCATAGTGTTTGCACTTACTTAGCATGGTATATTTAATTAATCATACTATAATTAATACGTAGTGAAAATGAAGCATTAGAGTTTCTGTATAAATAGAATAATGCCTTACTGTTCTGAACAGAAATATATAATAGCGGTTATAAAGATACCAAATTAAATTAAAAGAGATTATTACAGAGAACTTTACTTTGTTACATCGTCTGTATGTGTGTATGCTTTTCCGGTCGTTGATATCCGGTCTTTCATAGATTGTTCGCGCATCTTTTATCTTGAGCGTATGTCGCAGCTGCTCTAGACCGTGTATGCATATAGATATATACGATTCTTTGCACACATACACACATAAAAATCATTTGAAGCTACGACTGCAATTATTTTAATTAAATCTGACTATACATAGTTCCTTCCTCTATTTTTGCTTGTGCATGTTCATTTGCCTAGCACCTCATTGCCACTTTTACTAACCAGCTATTGTCTCACATTATTTTTTTATACGTTTTACTTCGACATTTCTTGCTCGCGACAAAATTAAATTATGAACATTTTCCAATGAGGAAAGTTTTTACTTTTGTTTATTTTTTGAATAAATTGGAATGCGTCATCCAGGTTTAATTTCTTTGTTCGACAGGCGGTATGATTTCGTTATCGAACCAAATTTATTACAGAGTAAGAACTTAAGAAGATCAATAATGTTGCGTATATTGAGTTCGCGAAAGCATGCCCTAAAATTCTTATAAATTGAAATTCCTTAAATGTATTTCTGGTGTCTATGAAAATAATAAATTAAACGAATCAAATTTATGTAGATGTGGAGATTTGCTAAATAACCTGATATTGAAAACAATATTATTCATGCCTACCCTGTAATATTTATACGCGATTCTACTAATAAAAATTTATTTTATCGGCGAATATTTTTATTTATTACGTTCATAATAAATTTATTTTTATATTATAATATAACTCCTTAAATCCATAATATATTACTAAATATCAGATAATTACGATAATGGTCGATTTTTTTAAATTTACGTGATTTTTAGATGTGATTTTTAGATGTAATTTTTACGTGAAAACCCATTTAAAATTACTATAACTATTTACAGTGTATTCATTAGAATACAAAGAAAAGAATATGTAAATGTTTACGTCTGATGTTAATTTAAGAGAGAAAAAAACTAGTATAATAAGTGTTTAGATTAAGATAAGACATTTTAATTAAAGGTTTTTTATTGTTTATATAAACATCATAGCATAAACCGTGGCTTTAAAATATTCTTGAATTTATAGATATTTTTAGCTCGTGTGTCAGAATCAATAATTCTTTTATAGAAATTCATTTCACGCTGTCATGATTCTGAAATTATTAATAACTTATACACTGTGATTGTTCGACCAACATTTCACAGCTTCTTCTCGTTTTTAACACAAACAGATTTTGTACGTTAATTATTTGGTGTCCGTTCACATATTTTTTACTGGTTTTTAAAAAGATCTGTATATTAAATTTTAAATAGTAGTGCATTGTAATTTTTAATATATTGTTGCTTTAATTTGTATTTTATTTGTCGCGCTAATTAGTGTAAATTGTAATAAATTAATTATATTACAAATAAAATACCTTTTATATATATATATATATATATATATATATATATATATATATATATATATATATATATATATATATATATATATATATATATATATATATATCTACATGTATATTAGTTATAAATAATAAATATTATTTTATAAATGAAGATTACGATGTTTCGGTGTACGTCGTTTAAGTATACGATTAAGATTTACTGAATGAAAAAAGATTTAGAATTTTTATTTCTGTCCACCCAATGACATGATACATGTATGTAGGTATTACTTTATTGTGAAGAGAACACGAATGATTCAATTTGACTGATTCGTGTAATGATGTGGTAGTTGTAGGTAAGGTATATATTTTTCCACCGTTTTATCAGATGACACTTCCGTCATGAAGTTATTGGTGTGATTAAACAAACATAAAATATCGAAATAACTGTTGAAGCCCCTGGTTGGTGATAACACTTCCTGTTGTCCGGAAAACAAGCAGCACATCACACGCGACAACACTAGCGTGTAAATCCATATAATACATGTGTATATCACAATCTCATTCAAGGTCTAGGACAGTTCATTGTAAACCCAGCGATGAATTTTATCAAGTTTTCTTAGCAGTATATTTTGCCAAACAAAAGAAAATAGAATAATGCCTTATATCATTTATATCTTCATATGTGACGATTCACCAATATAAATTAATTAATTTTCATATCTTGGGTAATATAAATATTACCTTTAAGAATTTCAGTCGCATTTTTCTTGAAAATGGTATCCTGTAAAACGAAATTTTACTATAATTGTACGAAATTTTTGTATATTTTATTTTAAATTTAATTATTTTTATATAAAATACAACCGTTTCAGAGATATTGCAGAAACAACAAAAATTATTCAGTAGGATTTGAGAAATATGGGCGTAATAAATAGCATTTTGTATGTAAATTAGTGTTCGTAGTATATTTATGGTGTTTATAATTTAACGCGGCATTGTTCGGTAGGTTACCAATTAACTGCGTCGTTTTACACCGATACTGAAATCGGACTACCGATCCTGAAGTAATAACTTGATACACATATATTTTTTTTTTTATTATATCGGATCAACTACTAAGGTCATTACCGCACATATTTATTTATTTTTCCAAGTCTCTGAATTTGAAGCATATGCGATTAAATTCTGGATTTTAGATGTAAAACTAAAAATAAATATCTAAATAAATTCCTCTTATTGATATTAAATTTCTAGCAACTATTTAGAATGCTTTTTATAGTACATTTTTAAGGTAATCTCATTACTTGAGATTTTACAATTTGCCGTGAGTATTTTGCTATTCTTCCACAAATTGTTTGACAAACGCTGCAGATACTTGTATGTTATCGAGCACCATACTCATCTCAACGATGTTGAAACAACTTGCCGTTACAATATTTAGACAAACTATATTACAAAACTATTCAAACGTTAATGATTAAATGGCGACTGTTATTTGCGCGAGTTGACAATTTTACTATTTAATGAGAATAATATGTAACATACTAATGAAATTCGCTTCTAAATTCGTGGCATGAAAAGCTTTCATTAAAAATATATTTCAATAGACAAACTTCATCTTTTTAAATGCAACAACAAAATAATTTTGATTGAAGATTAAAAAAAAAACGTTCGGCATACATTTCACCAGAAAACATACTTTTGCAAAATTTTAAGGGTATATTCATGAAAAACTATTTAGATATTAAGTAGCGGTTGTAGTAAAATCATTAATGATAATATTTTAATTTTATTATATTTTATTGTTAACTATAAAGTTTGCGCGCTTTTTTTTTCGAATGAGGATAAATAAGTCATATATATTGAAATTATGAATAGAAACCAATTATGAAATGTGCTCGATATATGAACGAAATGATTCTTTCTAATTTAAGTCGAATATGTGTAATCTGTCGTAATATATAAACATAAATATTCATTTGAAAACAAAAACAAACATTATGTAAGTTCCGAAAGGTCAAGCAGTCTATATTCCAAGAAATTGTATAATCACAATAAAACAAAACTGTACCAAAGGCCGGAAAATAATGTTATCGGTGAAATAACTCGACAGCTATGAATACTATATGTAGAACAAATCAGAATTATTAATTCCGTTTCGAGTGAATGGATAAAAAGCAATATATCGAGCATCAAGGTGAGGTGGATAAAAATGAAAATGGATCTATGTATGTGCTGATGTGTAGTATGATATATGTCTATTACATCCGTGTCATTCATTGTGTGATTAAATGAAAAATGTACGTGACATGTGTCGAGTCTCTTACGTGGTACGTTTATATACATTATATTACACATATGTTTGTACAGTCACTCACTTTGGTTTTTGATTTATATATTTTTTATTAGTTTAATATTGCAAAGAATTCCTCATTGGAAGAAATGAAAGATATTAATATTTCACGCAGTAAATAATTTAGAAGCTTTTTTTTTCTTCAAAATTTATATTTTATTATCCTATCTAGTACAAGACACTGCATATATTGTTAATATTATATTTTAAAGGCCCTACACACATGGAACATTAAAAATTGCTGTTTTTTATCAAAAATAGTAAAGTAAAAACATTTTATGTTCTTTATTTCAAAAAGCTACTGGAACAAATTAACCGATAAGTACCTACTACAATCAATTAAAATTTATCATTTCAGAAATATCTTACACATTTATTTAAAATGTTATAAATTACAATTAAAAGCTGATAATTATTTACTTATCGGCCGACAGTAAATATCGCTAAAGTGATTTATCTTTTTTTTGCGAATAATCGTAAGAAAGAGTAATTTATAATAAAGAAATAACCAAAACTTCAAATAGCTTAATAACCATAAAATTTCAAATGAACAACAAATTAGTTATAGAATAATAAGTCAGAAACGAAACTCCCTACGTAAACATTAATAAATATATCTAAATTAAAATGTAATTTATTATAAAATCATAAATAAGTAACTAAATTGATATTTGATGGCTTTATTTTGTTTTTGTTTCATTGTATTTTTGTTTTTGAATATGAAAGTTTTTAGATAGAATTTTTCGATTAATAAATCAAAAATATTACAAAATTAATCATATGACTTGGTGATTTTAATCATTATAAATCGTTATTATTTATTTTGAATAATTTTTTTTTCTGAGATTATCTTCAGTTTTTTTTTTATATAATTTGGAAGAAAAATGATTCTTTTTGTCCTGAATATCAAAATAATGTTTCAACAAAAACCTCTGTACCCTCTATGCTAGTTTTACTATCTGTGAAGACAATACGCACGTACAGATTGCGTCGATGACGGTGTCAGTCACATCATACGGGCTCTACCTGCATAATAATAATCATAACACAGTACAGGACTACATGATATACATTTTTAAATAGATAGTGATGCCGAGCTCAAGATGACAATCCGTGCATTGTTATCAATATGATAATTTAGAATTTAATCCTGGGCACTTCCATTAAATTATAATTTTAAGATTATTATTTTCAATCTAATTCGAAACATAATTGTTTTTGAAGGGAAATAATATTTATATTTTCAAAAATAGGACGTTTTCTTCCCAGACATATACAAATCTGAAGTTTGAAGTTTTATAATTTTACCTTCAACCGTCTAGCCTGTGAGCGCGCGCGCGCCCACGCGCATACACACACACAGACGGACGTCATTCCAAAAATAGTCGGAATCGATTAAGGGAAAATCAAAACGTATATTTCCGTTAAAATCTCGAGATCGAATTTTGTCGTGAATACAATACTTAAGTAAAAGTAAAAATCGTATGTAGTCTACTTCATATTCATACGAATGTATATTGTATAAGCGCTAAGAAAATAAAACAACTTCAGTGGCCTGCACTAGACTTTCTTGTACAAAGGACTATATTTTGTTTAGATAGATATTAAAATATTAGTTATGAAAAATTTTAAATATATTATTTCTGCTATTTCGGCAATTTCTGTAGTCGCTAAGTTTTGAAATAAATTAAATACTCTACAATATATTTATACGTAATATTTGAACTATTTTACTAACATTTGAAGAACTCAATCTACTACACATTATTTAAGCCTATTTTGTTTCAAGTATACGAAATCATAGTAAATAATATTTAGATAAGCAATCAAATATTGATTAACTTTCTTTATCAATAGCTTATTTCTTGATTATTGTTATTACATCAAATTAAAATAATTACACATTATTCCTCCATTACTATTAGTGTCGCGTTTATATTGCTATTGTTGTTTACAACTTTTTCAAATTCCTACAATTTTTATGATATTTGCAAAAGATGAAGAGTGCGGTCAGCTTGTAGAAAGCTGGGAACTAGTTTTCTATAGGTTATTTGGTGTCCTTGTCTTCTGTATCCTACATAAGGTCGATATATCCGGACTTTATCTTTTATGTATTTGTGCTGTAATTTTTTTTTTTGCGCGTTCGCCAGTGCCAATTCGCTAAACCATGAAATTGGAAACGCATTGTTTTGAAATTAAACGCAAGCAGGTATTTTTTTTTCAGCTTTTCCTAAATTTGTAGCAACAGTGTAATTGGTTGGGCTATAGATTTGCCAGTGAAAAAAAAACCGAAACAAAATAAATTTCATCACGTATTCACTATTTATGTTCGTTATAGCCTAAACACTGGTTCGCAACCCTTTCGCAGTCGCAATATAACTCCGATTGATAACACAAAAACTCGCGATATAATTGAAACACATTAATTAAATATGTTGATAAAATACACTTAATTACAATCTAAGTTTATTTTGTTTAAAGAATTCGACAAAACGATTCAAATAATTATTTAAGCCAACAATAAGGAAACAAGCATTGGCTTTACCAATGCTGAGAGCTTTTATTTCAATCTGTACATGCAAAACCATTAAAATTAAACTTATTAAATGCAAATAATTTAGCAACAACAAATAGCATATCACTAAAAGGTGCAACTATATGAAATGAAATCGCTATCATTTATTTGTGGTTGCTGTAATTGTTATTTTGATATCTTGCACAACGAACTCTGACATTCTAGCAATTAATGCATGTAATTACAACGGAAATTATGCTGTTTGATTTATTTTCTCATATAGGTATGTAATGGAACAATGCATGCTCTGATATTTAGTTTATGTGCACATAAGTAAAGCATTGCGTTTCATGTTCTATATTAACATTAAATATCCTAAAAATTGATATCAAATACAAATGGAAAACATCTGTAGCGTATAGGATAATAATTAATTTTTTTAATAAAGTATATATTAGCGGTGGGAAAATTATCGATATATCAATACTATAGATATGATTAAGTAAAAATGTACTTTGCAATACTTAACAGGGTAGAAAAGTATTATGCATTACATTAAATTATATTCAATGGCAATAATTTTCCAATTTGTTTAAATTCAGATGAAATTCGTATAGGAGAAAAACGCACCAGATACTGTATAATATAGAAAAATTGGAAATAACTGCATAAATATGTTTACTTCTTATGCTATCGTTATAACACTTGTCAGTTATAGAAATTATATTGTTACTATATTTAACGAATTCACGTTAAGGTACATGCTAAGAATAATTTTTAGCAGTTGAAAAATTAACGGATACGGCAGGGATCGAACCCGCGACCATCGGTTTCGCGCCGATCGCTCTAACCAACTCAGCTACGCGTGGATGCGTAGCTGAGTTGGTTAGAGCGATCGGCGCGAAACCGATGGTCGCGGGTTCGATCCCTGCCGTATCCGTTACTTTTTCAACTGCTAAAAATTATTCTTAACTTGTCAGTTTTCATAATGATTTGTCATTCATAATTAATGGAACACTTACCAATATAAGCCTTGTTACGGTGACAAGTAATATTGATTTAAGAGATGGTAAACGTCATTCGTCGATTGAAATACATGAATATTATTGAAACGTAAATAACATTATAGGATGTCTTAATTTATGTGTGTATTTTATTGTGCCAAATGGCATCATTAGGAAGGCTGTAACCTTTCGAAGGGCATCAAAATAGCTATGAATATAATAGTCTGTTAATTTCGTAAGAATTCGATGATGAAAAGTAGTTATCGATTTAGATATTCTCATTATTTTATTAGTTACTTCATCGACATATTTGTGGGTATAAATGCAAAATGGGAGCTTTATCACCAAAAAGATTTTATTTTATAAAATTATAAAATGCGCCTCCTCTTTCAATTTGTTCCATTATATTCTTCTCACGGAAATTCATAATTTGCTTATAATTTTTTACGTTATCAATATAAAATAGACTATTGCGCTAGCCACTGCTCCTTCAGGGCTTTAGTTTACTTGTTCTTACTATATTACATGTATTTCAAAACATGAAAGTATCAATTCTAAACGTTATTAAGTAAATATTTATAGTAATTATATTTGAGCGAAATTTTGATATAAAAAACACCTTAACAAAATCTTGAATCATATCCATTATCAAGAACGTATTTCACAGGACTAATTAATCAAAAACGATAAATTAATAACCAGCAAACAAGTTATATAATTAATATATATTAAAAAAAGAATAACCTTGACCTACTTTTATTATACTGTAATTTGGAACGATATAATCCAGTATTGTAAACATTTATGTTATTGGTTATTGTACGCACGATAATTTCGCTCGCTGCATAACTAATTTCGAGTGCCAAGCAATTAATATTGAATAACAATTATACATGTATTGATTTATATTCGTTTGTTTAATTTTACGATAAATAATCTTGTGCACAATTCTAACTAACAATGTTTGGATTTCTGCTGTATCAGAACATTCATACACTACAAAATTTGCTCTAATTATACAGAAAAATATACAAGTTATTGAAATTTTATAAAGCTTCAGAGATATTTTTCACGATTTCAATAAAATAATTGGCTCTTCAAATATAACAGACTTAAACTCTCTACGTACAACAAACTGAAGGAATTGAAGATCAAATAGACAATAACATTTTTAAATATCGCATTCATCGTATAAAAAACACACTTTGAAATAAATTTATCTCAATTACGTAAAATAGTAAATGTGCTATTCTAGGTTTCGTATATTATCTTACACTAACATCGTTAGTTCCTCTTCATCGCCCCGCAATAACTGCAATTGTCTCCCATTACTATTGCAAGTTACAGCAGCATCAGTTTCAACGTCTTTATTTTACGTAATCCATTAGCTGTCACTTATGTATGCTGTTTGTTCGTTTCTTTCGTCTTTTTTGAATGTTTGAAACATAAAATTGGTATTTCCCAGACCCACACCACTCCATCATGACACCAAACGTCATTTTATTTATTCATCGTGTTGTTTACTGCTTGTGGTTATTTTCATGCTGTAAAAGAACCATACATTTATTTTTATGCGAATATATTTTTAATGCGTCACCTTTTTCCCGTTTTACCTGCAACATGCTATTTTGAGTTTTCAGGCATGGATATTGAAGGTATACCATTTTACCTTAAATTTGACATTGAATATTCGACCTGGCTTTTGGTTTTTTTATTCATATTGTTCCTATAAATTAAATTAGGCCAACAATGTTTACGATATTATTCTAACTTTTGGTCAAAAATACAACTCGTTTGATTCTCAAACACGCCTGTAATAGATTTTTCCTAAAATCGTGTTTATAGTCGTAACCATAGAATACTCTATAGAGTATTTCGTGGTTACCTATAGGTATTGTTGTATTCGTTGAATAATAGTTACTTGGTATATGCTAGTAATAAAATTTAATAATGCAATGTCTGTGCAGGTTAAATAAAAGAAGAATTTATAAAATTTTAATAGACATGTCGGGAGTGAGGCAATCTTGTTTTTCAACGTTGGTTTTCTTGTATGCTTAAGTTGTGATGATTTTAAATTATATATTTGTTTTGTGATTGGTATTGTTTATTACTTAAATGCATTGTAAATGTAATGTTGTATAACATTCGCGGAACACTTACAACGTAGATAATATTCTAAAATTTGTAATGGAAGAAAGTACAACCGGATATCGGTTGATTTAGTCATTAAAATATCTTCAGTGTCACGCAGTGGATTTACGTTTGTATATTTTGTTTGAATAGGAAAGATATTCAAATTTTGAAATATTCAAAAATATATAATTATTTGTTATGCTATATTAGCAATTTTTTGATTATTAGTCAATATTAAGATCGAAAATGTTCATGATACTTTCTTCTGTGCTATTTTCTCATATTATACATTCATATCGCAAAGTAAGAACAACTAAATCAATTTGAAAGTTTTGATTTCATTTAATATAAAGCAATACGTAAAATGGCATTTATAAATTTTACTTGTTTATAAGAAAATTATTATTTGCACTTGTGAGTGCTGCAGTACCGCATTGCTTATGACCATGTCTGGATATAATTGGTTTGTATTCCCACCCCATGGTATAATATAACTGACTATATGTCTACGGAAACTTGATATGCCACATTGATTGCATTAAGTTAAACTGACAGGCCACAATGGTCAAATAGTACGTAAAGTTACCCTTAAAATACAACCCCAATTAATTACTTGATTATCTACTGGTTCCATCGATCCAACTTGGCAATGAACGTGGAGATGCAAGAACCAATATTTTCAGCTTATTGTAAGAAGCTAAACTTTGTTGGGAAATAAAGTGATTAATATAAAAATTATTATTTTAAACAATCGTTTCTTTGACTGAGTTTAGGAATTTTATAAATAATATTATTTTATTATCGCATAGTATAATGGGATGGTCTGAAAGTATTAATTTACATTAAAATTAATGTAAATTTACGTGCATCCACAATGAATTTCATTAGTGGTGAACGGCGTTAGAATTTAAAAATAGCGAAATGATTGATACAATATTTAAATTTTTGGTGAATGTCTGGTTTATATCTTCTAGAAGTAAATGAATCAAACAAAATTATAACGAAAATTATACTGTTTTATTAATATTTCCTTTCGTTTAAAATACATTTCTTTACAATCTTTAAGAAATATATAACAATTTGTTAAATATATGTACAAATTAATTAATTTTTTATTAATTGTAATCTCGTTTTTGTTTTAGGTAAGTGATGTTCTTTCTATTGATTCTTGCTGTTAAAACTATCTCGGCAGAGTTGGAGATTCAAGGTAAATGGTCCATTATTGAAATTAAAATAATTAATATTATTAATGCTCTCTTGCCGGGTGTAAAAGTCATCTGGCCTCGGCGTCCTCAACTGATTTATTTTCGGATTTAGATCGCGCGCTTACACATTAAATCCCGCACATTATTCACGAAGGTTCATTCCAACTTGCAAAAGAACTAAAACACACATGAACTGAACTATAAAGTGCATTTGCGAAAACAGACCGCGAATAAATTATATTTTAATGAACTTCTATCTTTCAGACCATAAAATTATTATATATGCGCATTTACTAGCTTATGAAAATTAAACTTCAATATTTGCTTTCAATATCATTCATATTTACGTAAATTCTTACAAGCATACAGGGCTTCCTCAAAAGAAGTTTACAAACATTCAGTGTGCGCGTCGGGCACTTTCGGCTTTCTAGGTGCTTTCCGACGCGTACAGCACCACGTTATTGTATGTGAGTAGCGCCTATTCTAAAAAATCATCTACCATCGTATCATATACATAAAACGATCGTTTTATTTATGTGTATAAAATGTATATAAAATGCAACCCGTAGGAAATATATGCACTGCAAAGTGCCAATTTCCAAACGGACAAAAAATTATTTCCGCCGGCTACGTTTCACCAAATCAAATAAGTTTTATATACGCCACCGAAAATGTATAGATGCGTATGTATTTTCGGTGGCATTCTTGCAAATACTGATGTTTACACATCTTCAATCGAGAGTGCTGCCACTCACCCGTAATTTTTACTTTCTTATACGCAGTATAAGTATTGTAATCATGAAAAATTTCGAACTCGAGATTTTAACGGAAATATACGTTTTGACCATCCCTGAATCGATTCCGACTATTTTTGGAATGACGTCCGTCTGTGTGTGTGTCTGTGTGTGTTTTGCCTGAGGTGTACACCTCTTATTTTTGAAAAACATATTCAAACCTGAAATGCCTGTTTACTCTAGTCATATTTTGCAGTTTCTGCAATTACTCAAAAATGGTTACAGTTACAGGAAATCTTTATATACAAAAATTAAAGGTATTCATATTTAGCACAACTTTTGTTCGAATTTTTTTTCCAAAAAGAGTACTGGTTTCAAAATAAATTTCTGTTTAATATATATATATATATATATATATATATATATATATATATATATATATATATATATATATATATATATATATATATATATATATATATATATATATATATATATATATATATATATATATATATATATTTATATATATATATATATATATATATATATATATATATATATATATATATATATATATATATTTACATAAATCGTATCATCTGCGCCTGTCAATTGTTTAACAAAATAGACTTAAATAATTTGAAGTTTGACATTTAATATTTATTCTAAGAATGGTATTTAGTGCAAAAGCAATCTATAGGTTAGAACAAATATTATAAATTTGAAAAATAATGAAACTACGATATGGTTTAATCCAAAAGCGTATAAGAAAGTTCGGTGCATGACACTGCAGATGGTTTTTTTTTTGTAGAAGTTCATATGTGGCACAAATAATGTTTAAACTTGCCTTGCATTCATTAATAACTATAGTACCTATAGTTATATAATATATAATAATGTTTAACAATACACCAAAAAAATAATCGCAGCTATTTTTTATTTATATAAATTTGAGTCAATACAAATAAACGCCAACAAAATCTGGTAAACAAATGACACGTGTATCATTCGGCGATTATTTTGATCGTGTAGACATTATATTCTATCGGCAACAGGATTGATATGTGTATTATATATTTTGACAGTTTGTATGAAATATGAAACCATTTTTGCACATTGTCGAAAAGAATTTATATCATTCGAGTTCCATCAGCGCCTTGCGCGTGGTTGTAGCTCTCATCACGAAAGAGCTCAACTGAACTCTCACCATATATCCTCTGTTATTACGCATTATGGATTTTCTATTTTGCGATTTTGATGGCACAACGCCAAGCTGTCAATCGATCTTCAATGATGTGCAATGTGTTCGTATTTGTGGTTGCTGTGTTTGGGTTTGTTTTGGTTCTACAGATTGGTTTTAAAATATCTGCAACCACAGTACACCGCGTCGCATTTCCTTTTTTTTGCCTCCCGACAATCTGGCAATTGAAGGACGCCAACATTGATTATAAACTACGTTATTAAACTAAATTGTGATTACTAAAAAAACGAATTCGAAAGATATATAATAAAATAAATCATAAAAAAATAGGATTGTATTTTGATTACAATAGTAGATTAGAATAAGTCTAATACTTAGTAAAATTAATATAGGCGGACGTTTTGTTTATTTTCCTTAAATATATAAATATTACATTTTTAATAATTTCAGAAATAATCAGACTTGATTCAGGGAAGGTCAAAAGGTATTTTCGTTAAAATCTCTATTAGTTTAAGAAAGTAAATTGTCATATTTGTGTTATGGATTTAGTCGTTTATCTTGGAAATAATGCCACTATATGTTGTTATCACAATTGCATTAGTTACAAATAAGTCGATGTTGTTTGTAACTAGAACAAATGCATGTTAAAATGTCTGTGTGACAATATTATCATCATACCAAGTGCTTTTAATATTTATAGATCGCGTAACTTTTATTACCCTAATATAGGCCAAACGAAAGTGTAGTGTAAAGTACAAACCTCATATTTTATAAGCAATTGACGTTAATGATCAGTAGAATAGAACAACACACATAGTAGGCCATACAATTTAAATAGAATTTTTATTTGAACGAGATCCTATTGTGTGGAGTATGGTTCTCGTTATATATTGGAATGCAAGAGTTATATTTCTGGTAGATACTGAAGCGAGGTGTTTCATTGCAAAATAGTTAAATACTGGAAGTGCACTTTCACTTTGCTGCACAGCTAATTGCCACATGTAATTACTACTTAAATGACTCTACAATATTAGATTACCGAACGCGGTACTTTATAAATCTATGTTCGTATCTATAGATTTACGAAATCACGTAACAAACATAATTATGAACAAAAGATTATTTTGTTGCAAAATTTCAACTTCCCTACAAGATTAATATAATTATTTCATTCGCTTCCTAGTATATATTAGTGAACTTTACGCCTTCGCGAAAAATATTCTCTTTTTACTTTAATTAATAAATATTGTAGTCATGAAAATTACAGCAAATAAAAAAAATTTAGAGATATTAATATTTCGTGCAAATTTTGTTTGGCATTTTTTTTCTAAAATGGTACCGGTTACAAGAAAATGTATATTGAAATTTGTTCATATTTTATTTTTTTATACATCTGTGCTAGTAAATTGTTTAAAGGAGAAAGAAAATAGACTCAAATAATTTGAAATTTGAAATAAAGTTCAATGCAAGCCATTGCGGATATGTTATTATGATATTTAAGTATTGTGATCTAGAAAAATTATATGTTCTAGATTTTAATGGAAATATCAATTATTTTAATCTTAATTTTAATCTTACCGTTTAAAATTAAAGAAACTTATTAAATTTAAAAATCCGGTTTATTTTTTTTTTAATCGACATTCATATTTTATTTGATACAGTTTTTAGCTTTTGTCTATTTTAAGAAAAAGCGTGCATTATTTTGAAAATCTACTTATGTATTTAGTAAAGGCAATGTAGATTTCCACGATTTCATTTTCTACGTAGGACCCATTGACTTTCCCTGAATCGATTCTGACTATAATCATGAAACATTGAAATCTTGGCTTCCTATTTTTGAAATGAGTAATTAAACCAGAAGTACAAGTTAACGTTATGCATTTTTTGCGGTTTCTGCAATGTCTCCGAAACGACCACACTTAAAGTAAAATATAATTATATTTATAATGAAAGATATTAATATTTTGCACAACTTTCTAAAACGTGATGGACAACTCCACTGTACATCTCTGATGCACGTTCGAAACCGGAAACTCCTGATATTGTCTTAAGACCCTTATAAAAAATGATTAATTTGAAATTATACTTATGACAAAATACTAATATTCTAAAAGGAGCCTGTAAGATAATCATGTTATGGAGTCATAAACTGTTTTGAATTGTTTTTTTATTAAAATACTGTATAAATGCTACTATTGCTCTTTAACGCCTTTATTTTATTTTCTATATATTTATACTCATTTAAAGATAGTAATTTATAATCCTAGAATACGAAATAATTTTTTTATGTCAATTCTGAACAGATCATATGGATTGTCTTGAGAATACACAGAGATGCAAACATGTGACAACGGCAACATGTTGTGTAGATGTATATATTATGGAACAAACAAACATAACATGAAACATAACTACGCATAATGTACACACATGGTGGCGCCGCCAGATCGGCTACAGTTGAACGAATCTCGAGCATTACTCGAATCAAACAAACGCGCATAAACGATGACATAATACGTGCATCATGAAAAACTGACACACTTAAAATTTAATATCTATTTGGTTCTGAATGACGCTTGCGAACTAGATATTCGGCATGAGCAAAAAGTCTGTTGTCAGATCATTTTATTTTCATTGTAAAAGCTGAGCGATCGTTTAGTTTTTGACATATATCAAGTTTACAGCTCATATATGACTCGATTTTTGGTTTTCACTAGGAATAACAAAATATGTGTGCGTATAGGTTTATGTATGTGTAACTATATCTGCATGGTGAAAAAGATCTATATCTATATATTCGGGAATGCGAATATTTTAGTTATAAACTGGAATTCGAAATTTTTGTTTGATTACATATTTCGTATAAGATACATAAAATGAAATCGGCATGGTAAAAATATGGGAGATATAGTTTCCCATAAAATATATGTGTTTATTTCTCATGAATTGGTATAGTTTTATTTTAAATCTCATGCATAAATTCATTCTGGGTAATATTTATAAACTATCAAAATACTGTTCATTAAAATAACTGTTTCAAATAATAGTATACCATTATAAAATGAAGAACTGTAGACGTACAAAACAGTCGAAATTTAATCCTATTAAAAAAGTTGTTTTTAACGAACATTGCAATTTTTGACCTTTTATTTACAAGGACTCATTAATTTTTATTTTAAATGCTATAGAAATGAAGTCATTATATCGTATGCACATAAAAAAGGCAGGATATTTATTTATATGCACTGTTAATTTCTAAATATAAAATGATTTCTCCTAAGCATATCTATGTAATTTTCATCAAATATATTGCAGTTACTGAAGAAAAACTATAGTATATTTGTGCGTTTTACATTTTATAGAAGCATTATTTCTTATTGTGATGTATTCTGAATATATCACTTACCTCTAATAACGATATAACGTTTTGACATCCATGTGGAGCGCTCTTTCTTAAGCACAATCTACCGTATTCATAGACAAGATTTAATTTAAAACAAATTGCACCTCATTTGCCTTTGGTCCAACTTTGCATCTGTCTAAGATTGGGGCAATGCCCCCATGCACATATTTCAATTTTACCTAAACTTTAACATTTTGTTTCTCCATGTTGCATAAATTTTCTATGCACATAATACGTGAGTTTGAAAATTCTAATACAGTTTTGCGCATAACTTTCGCATGCAATAATTTGTGATTGCTGTTGCCTGGAGTACTTGATACAATAACTGTGCAATTATCTTTTATAAGTAATATTTATTTGTATAACAACTTAGAATAGATCACGATCCTACTACGTAGTAAAGAACCGATGATGCCTAGTACAATTTGCTCAAAAATTACTGTATTGTAAAAGAAGCTCCAAAATGTAATGATGGTGCATGCACTCATATTGCACCAAATGCAATATATGGCAACATACGCATATTCAAATTTCATCGTGAAACTGGATGAGAGCAATATGAGTAGAAAATTTATTTAAAAGCTATAGTTTCGTTCTTTTAGTTATAAAATACAAGTAATATACTTAAACATAGTTTATGGTAACAAATAAACAACAGCAAACAGATAAAGTTTGTGATTTTAGGTCCATCAGGTTTCACGAAAATGTCACACGTTGGCCGTTGTGTATGCGTTACTATAAATTCTCCTTTAGTGTGACCAATAACAAGCTTTGGACAGTAAAAATGGTCTGGAATTGTGGGAGTAACTGCGTCAAAACCTGCAGAGTCTAATAATACAATACGTAGAAAATCTTATTATATAATAGGTTTTTTGCCACCCCATTTTATAATAGGCATGATGCATGTATGCTTCTATTTGACAACAAAGAATAAAGTTTACCTAAAGAATTCATCTGAAGAATCAAAATTCAGAAATTCAAAAATTAACACAAAATTTTTATCCAATATTGGGAATCTTTCTCTACACTTAGCTTACAAAATAGATCTACCAACTTATTTGATCAATGCGAACATTTATTTAGTAGATGCTAAAATATTAGCGTAAACTTTTATTGACCAATAGAAATGTATAAAAATATAAAATATTATAAAATTTCTCATAAAAGAATTACTCTTTAAAAGGCAACAAGATTGTCATATGAAATATAATATAGACAAAAATAATGTTAATTTTCTGTAATACTAAAATATATATATGTACTTAATAAATAAATTGGAAGTTCTGCAGAGATTTACATCTGGTTATGTTGTAGCGGATATGTAGGCGAACAAGGGCGTTTTGCGTAGGTTTTTCACAAGCATCGCGTCGAGGGTTGTAAGGATGCCTAAAGGCGTAACTGGTGGCACGTGCAGTGCAGAGGTAGCAGACGGGCGTTTCTCATCTCACTAGAAAGCAGCAGTGGATTTAGACATATTAGGGGCCTGGGCGGTTATCTATTTTAGGTCCTGATCTGAAGGTTTTAGTGACTGTATCACCAATTTTTTTATCTCCTTCGCAAGCACCAGGTGCCATCGTATATCCGCCTCTGACAGAATGTCTAACAACATCGAACATGTTGTTCGACATTCATCAATATACCTTTTGACCTTCTCTGAATCAAGTCTGCCTATCTTTGGATTGACGTCTGATTGCCTGTTTCTCTCTGTGTGTGTGATAGAGAGAGAGAGAGAGATTGGGTGTGTATGTATGTATATAGTAACAAATATGAAATTTACTGTATTTTAAAAGCACTTTGGCTATACTTTTTGAGGAAAATATTCAAACAAAAATTATTAGTTAAATCAATACATTTACTCTGTAAGTGTGAGTGTGAGTTACGACATAATAACAAAAGTAAGCATTCATTTACGGTTTTATTTCTTTTAATGAATGATTTTATTTTATGTGTATGCAAATATTAAATTTAAACATTTTTATTTGTGTATTAAATATTAACGGAGCTAGATCGTTTGGACGATAGACTCACAATGATGTTTTAAACATAATTCCGTAAAAATTTCTATTTCTAATATTTTAAAACTATTCATTATTTCATTTAAAATATTAAAAGCGCATTATGCACAAATTTTACCATTTTGGAGTTAGTCGCGAACAATACTCTGTTATGAAAATACTTCAAGAAATAAAGTATTTTCAAAAATGGACTATTTTTACATTTGTTTGATGAAAAACAAATAATTTGATATGCAAATCATTAGCAAAAGAATAAAAGAAAAGCAATGAGAATGAAGCGATTAAAGTGTGAATTATCATATGCTTCAGTAATTCAACGAATTGTACAATTCATCACTTTTCCCATAACATAACTAACCTAGGTTACAACTTTCACAATTGCTTTTTGCCAATCTTTTTTGTAATATATATGAGCCATCCACTACCATATAATTTGTATTTAGTTGTTGCACATTTTCAATCGATTTTTATTACTTTTGGAGCTATGCCATCATCACTAGTTGTTGATAATACTTCTAGAAAGCCAATGCAGCGTTTGAACCCGGATCTACATGTATTTTTTCCCTTTTATTATCGAAATGAACGTGGTAATTTTGTCGTGATTAGAATTTCATTTGATGTACGATTTAATGAACTATTGTTTGTTTATATCCTACCATGAAAGTGAAATGAGACGACACCGCTTTGAAACTATCTCTTACAATTTGGCAATAACTTTACGATTATATTTCTGCTAATATTTTGATATTTATTATTAAAATAACAGATTCAGTCAACAAATTAATACCGACGTTGATTTTGCTTGAAGTAGGCTCCAGCGAAATAAATATTTATATCAACAATGACGTAAAATAATCTGTTGTTATTATTAAATTAGATGTGTAGAAAGGGAAACATTTTTATAATTTTTAATTAATTAGGTAAATAAATATTCATTTGAAAATTATTTTACTCAACGGGCATTTATTTTGATAAAAATAATACATTAAATTAATGATACGTAATTACTAATTTATTTTAAAACTTTTAAACACATAAAAATCAGCACTATTTGTAATTTATTTTCAGCATTTTCCAATTATTATCTACAAATTTCCTATGTCATAAAATAATGTTGGATTAGAAAGTTGGTGTAAACGTCCTTGAATTATATTATCTAGAATAACTTTTTACTTTCATTTCACATTGTGCCTATTTGGCTGTTCTTTTTGTGATTATATATTTCCTACATATCAATCGAAAATCAATAAATGTTCTATTGCGTGGATGTAAGCTTTCACATTTAATTTAATCATGTCCAAGTGAGAAATGATGTGTCAGTGTATGACATTTAATGACATCAAGTTTACCAATCGACCAATCCAAATGCCCATTTAACAAGATAATATAATTATTAGAATGTATATGTTTTTATGCGAGTGGGTGTCGCTGTATGAGAGATTTGTCATATGTATTGTCGCAATGCGTAAATGGCAAGCGTGTGATTTTACGTTCAACCCTTTATAATTGGCATTTAGTTTTTATTCTTTTTGCTGCTTATTTTATTTCAAATTTCGCTAAAATATTCATATATGAATACATTTATTTATTGAATAATTATAATTTTATTATTAAATTATACAATATTTTATAACAAATTTAATCTATTTTGGATTTGAATTTGTATAAAAATGTGTTTTTGTGAAGGGCTTCAGTCGGCAAACATGGTCTTAAATAAGGATTGGTGAAATATTCTGCTAAGCTGGTAGTAAACTTATTCGCAAACAGACGTAGACCGCTGATCTGCTGTAATAAGACCGTTTATCGATTGTGCATTCTCCGCGCATAAAAGAGAACAAATCCGAAAATATTTGAGCCTCATATAGGGCAATCTGGCTGGGATGCATGTGAGTGAAGAGTGAAGTTAACAGCGAGCGTCGAGCGAGGCAAGCAATGCGGGCGGGCGCTCTCCACATCACAACCAGCCGCGCTGCGTTCATTGACACGATGAAGTGACCTTTCTCGATCGGCGGGCGGCTTGTTTGCCGGCCGCCACTGCCACACTCGCCCATTCAGCCATTCAACAACACAATTCGTAACACATAAACACAAAAATCAAACCAAAAAATCACCAAAAAATAATCCCTACTTATAATTCATTTTTAAACCACCGCTAAGAATTCCTAGCAAATTTTTTTTAACTCTTGCTTATGGATTCTAATAGTGCGGACACCAAGTTGGTTAAAACGTCACCGATGTAGAAAGTTTTGCTTATGCCAGTCAAGTAAAGTTGTATTGGCCTACTACTGCTGTTGCACTCAACGACACTTTGCTTTTCGCTCTTAAGCACTGGCTGGTCATATAGCATGGCCCTCTCTTTCGAAACGAAATATGTCCGCGACTAGCTATATGTTTCATTAGCTGGTGCCCGCGGTTTTGCTCAAGGACACATCGTCGCTCTCCGGGTATCTCCGACAGACACGTAGTCCCGGTCCGTGGCCGTAACGCGTCGCGGACTGTCAGTTCGCCGTTAGCTCTCGTGTCGTTGGTATGTGATACTTAAAGTGTGTCGTAGAATCTGTCAAATTGAAAAAAACAACCCGATTATCTGTTATTGCAAAGTGCAAGTGAACTAGTGCCGTGATTTGATATCAGAGTGAATTACTGAACACTGAAAGTGCCTGTGGATTCGCAATAAGCTACAGTTTGTAAGTCGCTTTTTAATACGTTTTAAATTGAAAAATGACATTGTTTGTCCTCTTGAGCTCATCGTTAAAGAGCAGATTTAATTAATCTAGCTTTATTGACATGCTCAAGAAGGCACGCAATTTCTACGCCTAATTTGCCAATCTCGATGAATGCACCCAACACTTTTTAATTGACTTAGTTTTAATTTGAATGCATTGAAAACGTTCTTACGAGCACGTACAAAATATTGACTTCTAAATTTGTTAAATAATTAATGTTGCCAAAATACTAGACATAAACCGGAATCCGGTTACGTGGATATAATTCATATAAAAACATATTTTAATTCATAATATTATAAAAATGTATTAAATATTTGAGACTAAAACGACTTCTTTACTACAACGATTTTCATTATTATCGATAATCTCCTCACGTAGGTGGAAATATGTAAATTGTAGCTTCTTCATAAGTTCGATACTTTAACTTGTCTGGAGCTGTTTGAATAATATATTAAAACATTTTCACACACAATTTATTGCGTTTTTCAATGAAACGGAAACGCTTTACATTTATTTTCTCTTTCACAATCTTTCCTCTAATCATTTTGATCTTGTTCACTTCCACAAACAATAGTATTTAATTATTATACTAATATTAATGCAAGTTAGAGAAAATTCTCAATTTAAAGCAATTAAGTTAAAATTGCGAATTTCACATAAAAATTGACCCTTCCACCATTTCTGATACTGACCAAAAATGCACTTCTATAATATTTGAAAGAATAGTAAATTAGATATTAATTCTAAACCTTTATTTATGTGGCTTAAGTCAATAATCTTTCGTCGATTGAATGTTATAATTTGTAACATTGATAAACTAACACACTTAAATAGAAATCATATCGGTCAATTGATTGTTAGGAATCGTTATTAGGGAAAATCATAGAATATTGATTTAAAGTACTGTTTTTATTCCTCTGATTCTTTTGCCAACTATAGAGATTTATGTGTCACTGAGTAAGTAATTCTTTTTACAAAAATAAGGATGCTATGTACCACTTTAAAAGAGTATACTTTTTGTTTTTAATAAATACAAATACCAAGTAATGTTGCACGAATTCTTACATTATTATTTAATAGACGCGTTTCGGCTTTTCAATCATCTTCAGGTGTTACAATGGTTAACCATCGTAACACCTAAAGATGACTGAAAAGTCGGAGCGAGATTAAATAATGAAGCAAGAATTCGTGAAAATTGCCTATGTAGGTATTTATTTAAAAATTTTAAGTATGTTTCACCATGTGCCGCCCACACAATCAATATTAAATAATACTAAGAGTATATTACTTTCTTATACGCAGTATAAGTATTGTAGTCATGAAAAATTTCGATCTCGAGATTTTAACAGAAACATATCTTTTGACCTTCCCTGAATCGAGTCTCACTATTTTTGGAATGACGTCTGTCTGTGTGTATGGCTGTCTGTTTTGAAATTTACTAAATTTTCATAAATTACAAAAAAAAATGAACCAAAAAATGTTCAGCGACAAACATGCCAGATATTTTTTTTATAAAACTTCATATCTAGTCTGAAATAAAAATTTCGAACATATTTCATGATTAGAGCATACATAACATCAAGTCTATTCCTAAGAAATGGGGTACATTCTTTCACATCGTGACAATTGATTATAGCATGTATTGCGGAATTGTAGTTTTATTTTTATTTTTATAAATTAGCATTATTAGTCAGTGTTATTGTATTTGTATTCTATACAGGAATTTCTAGATTGTACATAGAATGAATCAATTTTGGAATAATTTACACATCTGATTGAATTGATCGTTTCGCAACAAGTACATAATTAGAAATGTTACAACGATGGAATTCTGGTTGTCGCGAAATTAGCTATTATTAGCTGTGATTATGAATGCAGGTGGTGAAAGTAAAGAGACACAACGAACGCTCTAGCTGCGGAATGTGTTGCTTGTTTACGTTCCCATGGATACTAAAACAGATAATCCGCTTTTACACAATCTCCGGTCTCTGCGAACCGAACAATGCACGTTGTTGTCTTCGACACTGCAGCTTTTCGCAGCAGTGCAGTTGCCGACACTGGCACTGGAACTGGCACTCTCTTGACTATATTATTGCTCATGCATGTTGCCGTTTGACATTTGACAAGCCAACTTAAAAGTGTCCTTGATATTTTACATTCTGCATTGAATTATCGGCCGTTTACATTTACTGGTTCTCCGTATTCTTTGCATTCTCTATCATGCGCTGTAAGACAGTCGCGCGGGTTTTACCAACCGTGAGGATACTGAGTAAACTACGCGGTGATCAAGAAGCTGAATTACGTACCACGTCGATTCATATTTTAATATATTTTTCCAGATTAAGTTCTTTGTTGATGAGAATCATTTTGAATTTATTGCATTTATAAATTTATGTGGAACAGAATAGTTGATTTTTAAAAGTTTATTATCGAGTTTTGTATAGGTTTGTAGTGTTTTGAGGTATATTTGTAAATATATAACGGACCAACAAATATATTTTCGATATTATCAACGTTTTTCGTCTAAATTAAATTTAATAATTTTTCAATTGAAATAGTTCTTCTCTCTTCTCTTATAAAAGCGTGTTTTCGTGCGCTCTACAGCTTAAATGGCTGAAAGTAAAATCTGCAGTCTGTCTGTGTATGTCTGACTGTCGGTCTGCGTGGGTGTATGTGTATGCCTGTCTCTCTCTCTTTCTTTCTGTCTGTGTCTCTGTCCGTCTGTGTCTGTCCGTCTGTGTGTCTCTCTCTCCCTCTGTGTCTGTCACTGTCTGTCTGTCTGTGTATGTGTGAGAGCGTATGTGAGAGTGAGAGTTATTAACAATTTATTCTTGTTATCATTGTCACGTAGGTATTGGAAACTTATATTACTATTTAGAATAGTCACGACAATAAGTCTTACTAAGAAATTCCTCTATAATACATTGCACTGTAATATGATGTAAGTGTTTCTGATACGTTTGCTAGAAAAAGTAGTCCATTTTGGTCAGTCATGCACTTTTACTCTAATCTATCCCTAACCTACATACGTGTTTGAAGGGTAATATAAGTCGGTCTCGGTAATACGATCCGGCGCTTCTCTGAGGTCTGCGCAGTGGCACACGCTTTCAGCGCCCAGCATCCCGGTATTGGGCGTGGCGTGATGTGATGCCACCGTGCCGCGCCGTCTTCATAATAATACGTACGTGTGATGGTGTGATGTCACCAACACACCACCGTACAACCTGTTGCACTGCGTGTTGTCTCACTGCCACGGACTTCTCCTGCATTCTAGTTTAAAATTAATTAACGCGGATCATTTTTAAATCTCAGGATAACTGGCAGTAAATCCTATTTATTAGTCTACAAGTTCACTAGATTTTCATGCCAAATTATACATCGTTCTACCATTTATTAATTGATATCAGTCATTTAAATTTCCATTACGAATTATTAAATTTTAGGAAAATAAAAAAAACTGTTTTATAATAAGTACTAGAAAATTAATTTGTGATCTAACAAAATAATCTCTGGTTTCTTTAAAATTCTGGTTATTTTCGTAGAATGTTGTCGCAAATTACAAATAAATACAACGTTCATACATAACTTCATGCCTATTCCCATCAAATAGGTTAACAAAAAGTCTAACATTCATACAAATCGAGTTAATTCAAAAGTTTAACATTTAATACTTTTGATGCCGTCTTCTTACGATTCAGATAAATATTACAACTTTTACTATTCCTTGAATAGCTACTAAAGAACCAAGTAATCGGAACAGTATTAAATGTTAAAAATTAAATGAACTTCTCACATTATGAGATTGCTGCAAATTTCTTGCTTAATCAAAAATCTCAAACAGATTAACGTTGCTATACGTCTAGACATTTAAAGCAATAGTAGAGAAACTGTTGTAATAATACTTTTATCGGATTGATATTTCTAAATATCATCCAAAGTGTGTTGATGCATCCGAATGCAGCGGTGGCGGCGGCGACAGCGCTGCTGGCCCCAATCAGGTACGGTCAAGCGGCCATTCACTCCAAACTTACCTTGTGTGTAAGTGTATGTGCGTGACCACCGTATAACACTATTGCGTGTCGCATCTGTGTGCGTTCCTCACACCACCCCGTCTATCATCCATCCATACATACACACATACATATTACGACGGTCGGACACGTCACACGCCACATTCCAGTTGGATAACTGCACTTGACAGCGATTCTCAAAACGACGCGACGGAAGGCTTCAATTCGAGTACCTACTATCTAGTGCACACACGCTTTCTAGCTGTTACGATTTACCCACTCTGAATTCACCAAACATTTTTATCCATACTGCAATTTTCCTAGTATTTTTTACTCACCATTTATGATTGACAGGGAAATTTTCCATTTATTAATATAAATATTCGATTTTTCTTATGCATAACGTATGAGTGAGAATATTTATGAGTGTTGGCCACATAAGATAGTTTTAGAGAGTTACCATGACATTTATTCCTATGTAGACAGATATTTGAAATAATGCATAAATCGTAACCTTTTGCCCGAAAACCAATAATGTCAGTGAAAGCATTTATGGAAAATCCCAGACGGTAAATATGTGCGGTCATGGTTCGTCTGCCTCGTAAAATTTCGTAACAACTTCTAAAAGAGGTTCATCGTTTCATTTATCCAAGACTGCAGTGTTTATATAATATGCAAAACCTGGTATCAGTTAACTGGAACGTTCTAATCCGTTGAAATTACGTCACAGTTTCGTAGTTCGCGACCGTTCACCGTAATAAGTAAATAAAGTGTTCGGCAATGTCGTGTTGTATAAATTTTACACCTTCATAGCTGCAGTCGCGACTCGAGCTCAGTGCAATCAAACTCTGACGTAATTCTAACTTGGATGCCGTATTTCTCGGTGCACTTTCGAAATCTGACGTTTTTTTTTTTAGTTAAGAAAGTTTGTGTCTGTTGATGACAGCGCCACTATAAACTCGTGGTCGTGGCTTGCGTGATTTGTAGTTCTATTTTTAGCCATTTTTTTTCTGCATTTCTCCCATTCTTCATCATGTTAGGGTAGGTCTGTAAGGTTTGCAATTTCTGCTTGTTTTGTTTGTTGTAAGACTTTTTTCTTGGGGTTTCATCCAAACGGTAGCAACATCCTCTTCAGCTGACATCTGCAAACAATTTGATGTTATTATATGTGATGTGTATCACACTTGTTATCTACAACATGCGGCTACTCGATTGAGTAACGAAGATCTTAAAGTTCAATTTCTAATTTATTTAATTAAATGTTTTTAACAAATACACTTATATATTACTTGTATATGAAAACAAAAACAATATTTAATAAACTAGTTTATTTAAATCGTATCAATATGATTTGAATATATTCAAATTAGTTCCAAGAAAGTTTAAGAGTCGAAAATGACGTTTACTTATAACAGATTTGTACAAAGGTAACAATATTTGTTTTTTTTTTATAAATATTTATGAATGTTTAACTGTCTGACTATATTTATCTCGCAAATAAGAAATAAATAATGATGGATTAATGACCATTAATATAAATTGTATAGCTTACCTTGAAATAATACAATTTAATTCCTTAATTTGATGAATAATAAAACATTTTTATGGGACAAAATTTGTATACATGTGATTTGCATGCAATTTGTGAATTGAGAATATAATTTGCATTACTGGGCACCCGTATTTTGCAAAATCTCATTATTACATTCATTTATCATTTGCGTCATTTTGATTACCTATATATATATATACTCCAACAAATTACATCGGTTGTCGATGGCGTTTAATCAAACTTTAATAATTATCAACCAAATATTTTTAATTGCCGGTATTGGCAATCGACTACAACAAATTGTACATATGAAATTGCTTTGTATTGCAAGCATAGTTCAACAGGTTCCACAGAATTTTATTGGTGTTTCGATTTCGGCACGTTGTTGCCGGGAATGCATGTTGCGATTGTCATACATTCGACACACTTGCAGTGTCAATTATTTTTACCGTTGCATGGCATGGTATTTGTTGCCAAGGATGTTGTTCTTGCACCAGTACCGTATTCACGGGAAAATGTAAACCAATCTCCCTGTAAACAGTTCATATCTATTACAGTTTCACTTAACCACTTCTCTGTCGAACTGGTACACAATAGAGCAAGGAATACAATTTTAGTTAACTAGTAAAAAGAAGTAATAATTTCGTACAATTGTAGCGCATATAATTTGTTTTTATTCTTTTAATACATTCACATCTTAACAATATTTCATCATTTACTCTTACAAGCTTCTTTTGCTTCGACAATCTCTTCTATTTCACTTTTTCACAACATTCCAAACCAAATGCATTAGCTGTAGCAGCCAACAACTAACAACTATAGATCCCATCTGCCTAGGTGTTATATTATTATATATGAGAGATAAACTAAACCAAGTATATTTAATTTTGGAATCAAAGTAAATAGATAATAAAATGGGAAATAAGTACAGTAGTGTTCACTTATAACGAACCCGTTTATAGCGAAATATAGGTTATAACGAACCTTT
Source organism: Nebria brevicollis (assembly GCA_944738965.1). NCBI lineage: Eukaryota > Metazoa > Arthropoda > Insecta > Coleoptera > Carabidae > Nebria > Nebria brevicollis. The sequence continues at coordinate 9,086,691 of OX122907.1, read as the reverse complement.
CTGGAACACACTAATGTTTTCATATATGCACTTATAACGAACTCGTTTATAACGAATTATCGGTTATAACGAACTTTTCTGGAACACACGAATGTTTTCCTATATGTATAATATCCTTAACACCTTATCTATTATACCGAACCTCGGATATAGGGACCCATTATGAGTGCTAAATATGCATTCGTTATATCCGGACTTCACTGTATATAATATCCTTAGCACCTTACCGTTTATAGCGAGCCTCGGATATAGCGATCCATTATTAATGCAAAATAAGCATTCGTTATATCCGAACTTCACTGTATATTTAAAATTATGTTCCAGAAGATGTAAAGAGTATAAGCATTTTATTAGTGTTAGTTTAGAAAGCCATCTGAGCATTCACAGAACAACAACATCAACAACGGCATTTAATATAAATCAATTCATGTAGGAATGTGTTATTGCATGTTTGGAACAAGTCTAGAAATACATTATGATGATGCTGCTCTATATGTGTGTATGTTTGTGTGTGTATGTGTGTGCAAACGAGCAACTTGTTAGTTTGGCCTCCCTGACCGGCATGGCTTTGGCTCTCACTCGGCCATCACACTGAAACATGTGTGATGATGCAAAGTTCAGACCGACAAGGAATCAAGATCGCGAACCATACCATTACATTATATCGGCTTGACTTTGATAATGAAGAGCTGGATGCTATCACATCACAAATGTGTACTAATATTGCAAATCTGCACTCAATAACTCTATTATTATTTGAAATTACTTATATTCAAGCCGTCGTTTAGCTACATTTACAATTTTATTACTATTATTTACGAAATTAATACCTAATCACAATAATCCATATTAAGATCACAATACAGTATTAAAGAGCAATTTTACTTTATAACCCCATAAAGGAAGTTAACAAGTACCTCATCTCATACACATTCTTATAATATTTTACCTCCCTACTTCACATTAATTCGTAAAACCTTTCACAAAACCCAAAAATAACTTTTATCAATGCTTTAAAATTAAGCAAAGATTTTAAGTTAATTGTCATAATTTGGATTTAATGCCCCACGTTTTGCTTTAATTTACAATTATTCATATCTACCATTCTATACTTGATAATATAAGCTCCATAACTAATATTACAATAATCCACTTTGAATTTTCCGTACTTAGATTAGAATTTGTCAAAAATTACATACACTTAGCATACAGATTGCGTTTGCAATAACTCTTACACCATGCGGATGTATGTTAAGTGGATGGCGGTTTTTCATATCAAAATAACGTCATTTACAGCGGTCGGATGGTTTGAGCGCGTTATATTTACGTTTGTTATCCTAGTATAATGAATTCGTTATCAATATAACAATATTGATTCAACATAACTGACCTTAGAAATATATCTGAATGTAATCTAAAATATTTGAAATTCCATCACGTTTATCAATTTCATTATTATTTTGGTGTCATTTGTCCACTAATCGCTTTATACGTCCTATGGCGTCAAATATAGTTGAACATATAATTTGTAAGTCATCATTTGGGATCTCTTATTTAATTACTTACGAGATAATTTATTTTATATTTAATGATTGAGGATTTAAAGAAAATTTGATACCTTGGTATATGTTGGTGTTCTTGAATTAAATCGGTCGATTTTGAGCGTTCTAAATCCTATAGCGGTGATAGGAATTGTCTGTAAGCAGGTATAGAAATTCTTTCGCACATATATTAGTGTCCATCTTTTAAGCAGTATTAAAAACATGAGTAAGACTGTAAAAGTGATAGGAACTCTTCCCAGTTGTCCTTGCATTGTTCACATTTACTGCGGATCCAAGCGTCTAGCGCTGAATGCTATTCATCTGACGTCATTATTCTTTTAACAAATATGGCCGACATGTCCGCTTTTGTTCGATTCGCAAAGTGGTGTGTAGTTTTATTGCCGCACGTTTCTTTTGTAATGGTGATTTTTTTAATTTCGTTGTTCCTCTTCTGGAAATGCGCAACACCTAAAACCAACACACTTGATATTCAACAGCCGTAACATAAATCACAGTTTCGAATAGTATACTCCCATCTTTTGCTCGTATCTAATGCTAATTTGCTCAGTAGTTATTTAAACCTAACGGCACTTTACTAAGTAAATTTTCCGAAATTTATTTGATTTATTTTCTATTCGAAAATTTAGGCTAGCGCTATCTTTTGAAGTTTTATTCGAATTTTAAATCATTTAATGATTGACCTTATTGCTTACCTTAATAATAATTCGAAGAAAAATATATGAGAGTAGTTTAACGACTTTAAATCGATTTCGAAATTTAAATAAACCATAATACTATCCTGATTATTTTCACTGTAATTCAGAAATGTATAAAATTATATAAAACGAACCAATACAGTTTTTCTAATCAATAGGTCTATTCGTTTCTCCTGCAATAAATTACTTTGTGTTGCTATAAATGTATGAAAATTGCATTAGTAGTAAATTTGATTTGATTTGATTGAATTGCATATACAAATCTTAAGTTTAAACACACACACACAGGCGCCATTCCAAAAATAGTCGGAATCGATTCAGGGAAGGTCAAAACGTATATTTTTTCGTAAAAATCTCGAGAACGAAATTTTTCATGATTACAATACTTACATTACGTATAAGAAAGTAAAAAGTTCAAATATGTATTATTTGATATTTTGGATAGGCAACTAGTTCTCAATGTCATAGAAATAAAAAAAAAACGTTTAGGAAATACATTTGAAAGTACTTTAGATATATAAATCGACGTCTCTTTTGGATACCTATATCAGTTTACGGAAACAGGGCGCCCGGATAACGCTCATTCAACACAGTTACAAACAAACAAAATGGATTGGCTACAAAAGCAAATGATGACAACGGAAGATTTATGAGAACGAAGCGGGTGTTACAATTGATTTGCAATTATTCCCTATTCAATCAAGTTTTTTTAAAAAATTTTTTTTTAATATTCATGTTGATTGCCAAATCGAATCCTGTGTAATTCATTTTGCATTTTAATGTCAGCTCCTCTCCTATTTCATATATTATTAATTGTATTGCTACTGAATCGTTTATAATAGGCACGCATCTATTTTTTTTTTTCGCCTCAATTTATTTAATTTAAAAGTTATTATTTGGCACCGGGCATCTTTTTTGCTGCTTGTGTCACCCTATAAATAAATATGGTGGTAATATGACCCTACGCACTATACATACACACGTATGTGTAATGATATATTCTTAGTTCGTTCGGTGGTTCGCGTAGACATCAGGTAAGCCAGGGTTAATCCTAGAATTATACCGTAATGACCTGTTGGATTTATGTTTAACGAGAATTTAAGTACGTAGGTACTTACACTGAATCCTCTTATAACATATTGCATTTAGATCAAATATTCATGGGAATTGCGGCAAATTTATCTGTCTTCATTAGCGTACATTTTACATTTTCTAATAGGAATATAAATATCTGCAGTGTCCTGCACTGGATGCTGCATTCGAATAGGGAGATTTATATAGAAAATATAATTATTTTATGTGTATCAGCAAATTGAAATATAATTGCATAAAAATATCATAAATATGATGTTTCATAATTTTAACAGTCGCACATTTTCGCAATTTACTCGTCAAAATAATGCAAACGCGCGAACGCATAAGCAACTCGCTTATTAGCTGACTTAGTTTCTATAATTACGATGTTTTGATAGTTTACGGTTTCATTCAATATCGTAGAAAATCAATTACAACGAAATTGTATTATAATTTATTTCACAACACAAAAATGCACTTATATGTTTTTACTTTGCATTGAAATTTTCTTTATATCTTTCTATATTTAGATATCTCATTCTCGAATAACGGCACTTATATGTAATCTAGATATAAATACAACGATAACGAGTAAATATTCAGTTAATATAATATTCAATTTCTCCAATAGATCTTGATAAATTTAGAGCTCCAACAGCGCAATTTATTCCATATAATAAATTTGTTCCAATATTTTTCCATTAACAAATAAACAATTTCCACAATTCAATCATTTTACTATTAAATTTGTGCATTTCTCCGTAAAATTACAATTACCGTAACAGATGCATATCACAATAAGAGATAAACATTTATTTATGTTTTCTGTGAATTGGAATAAATAAAGATTCACATTTAGATATCTTTTAAAATGCACTTGTAACTAACCTACCACTCTATTTTGGAACACAGTAATTTTATTTTTTCAATGCCTTTCGTTGGCTTTGCTGCACCGGAAATTGTTGTATGGAATGAACATATACCTACTTAAGATATATTATCAATTCTAAGTAATTTAGTCTATGGTTGGTTGTTGTTGTTTGCTATCACAACTGTATACCTTTTGAGGAGATACGCGTTACGCTAACTATATCCAAACATGTCGATTTTTATCAGTAACTACGCACGTATATACACAATCATTCTTTCAATTTAACGATCACAGTTGAAGCAGATATAAATGCACACAGTGAAACGCAACAAGAAATAAGAAAGCCTGTTCCATTTTTAAAAAATAATCAATTTTAATCGATAACTCATATTTTCCATAAAATACTTTTACAATAGGTTCTCTTTCCATATTTACTTAAATAAATACACTTTTCTATAGGAAGCCCACTATCGTGTAGATTATCGCATTTTATAGGATAGAAATTAATTTTCTGGCATCAAAATATCGTTTTGACTAATTGGTAAAAAAAAAAATTCTGGTTAAATACTTTTTTTGTCTCATCAGTGAATAATTACTCCTAATATATAGTCAAATGTTTTGTTATATTTCGTCCCAAATTGGTAGAAATTCAGTGGTTTGTTCTTGTATTAGATCCCTTCTCTCTGTTTTTCCTAAAATGCTCAAATTTGGGAGCGCTCAAAAGTCTATTTGCTTTTAAAAGTTTCAAGTTTATTTTCTTTCGCGCTATATCCAATGCAATATAATTTTCGCATAAGATATTTTCGCGTAGTGTCTTCAATGTGGACCATAAAAGTAATAGAGGAATGAATTGACCATTTCTTTTAACGTCCACCAGGATTACAATCCAGATACCCAAGGCTCGATTAACCGATGAAAGAGCGCATGTAGCATAAACATCAAATTTTGTAGCTCTTGGTTCACGCTAAGAATTGACGATATACATTTATTCCTCTCATACTTTTTGAAACATTCTCTGAATCATATAGGAACATTATTAAATTTTCATGGCGACTGTATAAGTAAATGTAATTTCTTGAACAAAGGAATATTTTTATTATAACTATTAGTAGTCTCCTTGTATCAGAATCCATAATTGCTATTGTAAGGTTGATTACAACTTAAGATTGGAGAAAACAATAAATTTCAGTCTGGCTATACATCAATGTGAAACGTATTTGTATTTATTGATTTGTAATCCAGGTGTACCTGCTACTATTGTTTCTGTAATTAAATTCTGATTTGTGAATACGTTGTGTAATACATTTTTTTATCTCTTGTATTATTATAACAGTGTAAGTTAGTCTCCAGACCGAGAGGGATGCACAAATTTAGCACTTATCTTTCGGTTCTGAGAAGCATGGCTTTTCAACACTGTTCTTTGATAATTTACTTCTTTTTGTAAACAAGATATGATATGTTGAATTCGCGAGCAACGACCTCATACCCATTTCTTATATTATTAGATTTTTTCCAGTTTCAAGAAATTTATTTTCGTGTGTACTATAAATTCATATGTGATTTTTTTGCTTCGCAAAATTTATTTTACAAAAATAATCATTTCAAAACACAGACTGGATCGACATAATTTATAATATATTCCCTTATTTATTGTATATATTTGCCAACAAATTTAGCTTTCCAAGAGATTAATTATTTCTTCGCGTAATTGAAGTGTTATTTCAATATTTAATATAATGGATTAAATTACGCTGTTTGTTTTTATAAATATGTTAATTTTGAGTATTCATAATTTTATTTATAAAATAATAAGCCATAAATCAGTTATTTCATTTCAACAATATTCTACATTACCTACGAAAATCAGAGCAATAATTTTATATTAAATTTGGCGATATAGAATGAAATTACTCATTTAGATGTCATTTTATGACAAATGTGCTACAAATTTTTATTTCGCACTGAAAAATAGATGGCATATAGGGTCAAGGTTTTATGAAACTGCGTTGGTTGTAGAATCTATTTATTTTTTTTTTTTTTAAATATATCAACATGCTCTAATCAAATACGAATTTTATGCGAGTCTATATTTAAATTGAATTTCTCGGAATCAATAAAAGCACATGCAATACTCAACTAGTATGCGATAACAAATTTCACGGCAACATGGGTTTTCACATGGTGATAGGCCAAGAAATAAACAAATTCATAGCGTGTCTGCAGACTGGGCTTGGGATGGCACAAGGTCTCGTTCGTTTCTATGTGACGTTATTGTCGCGCCGGCATTTATTGTATGGTCGAACAGATCACGAAAAGAAAAGCAAAGCAAAATCATATAAAGCCAACTCGTCGAAGGTCACAAATATACAGATGATAAAAAGCGTAAAAAACAGTAAACAAATTTAAACCATAAATGATGTGGGTTCGCTTATACATGCGAGATATCATTAAATAGATGAATATTCAAGGGTGTCTGGTCTTTAACATCATCGCTCATTTCAAAATAGTTTACGGTATTATTTTTACGTTACTACACACACACACAGACAAATAGTCTGACTCGATTCAGGAAATGTATAATTTCCCTTAAAATCTAAAGATCGAATTTTTTTACTTCGTATAAGAAAATAATAAATATTTTAATTCAGAATATTTTATTTTGTTTGTTACTTATCCATGAAAATGTAATCGCTATATATTTATGGGTTCTACTCGTTTTCTGTTGTTATTAATATTGAGAAAAAATAACCAATCAAGCAGCAGTAATTAATTAAAAGAGCACGCTGTTAATAATGCACTTAGCTATAAGATCTCGTAATTTGCTTCCCGCTTTGTCTAGTAACCACATTAAATGCGGTTTCACACTGAACCGCACTTCAGGAGCTTCGTTTGCACCGTCAAAGAGAATCGAATTTCATAAACGATACCGAGCGATGCGCACTAAAAAAGCTAATGCATTGTCAATTACAGCGAAATGCTGCACTTATACATAAGTAAAAATTTATTATTTCAATCATAAATCACTATTTACTACATGTCTATAATTGATTTCGTACGTATGTTTCTATTGTTGTCTGATGTTATTAAATATTAATAGGTATTCAGACCAACGTAACAGTTATTTTTGCTTGTGCATAATATATATTATTAATGAATATATTTACATAAACAATATATTGGAATATATTATATAACATATGTAAACAACATGTTGTTTTCTGATTCACTATATCGTATATTATTAAATTCTATCGATTGAATTAAATTCGGAGTTTTACTTCCTATTGGATTCGAAATAACGCTCATACATAATTTAATAACTCATTTAAATTTTTACTAAAATTTCTTTTCATTTTTAATTCTTATATTTGCAAAAATTTTGCATTGGTCAATTTGGTTACATATTAATATTTGTTACTGAAAACTAAAATCCTGATGGTAATTTTCCGTATACTATACGGAACGTAAATGTTATATTCCCGATGTTTGAATCTCTTGATGATACGATACGTGTATTGCACTCTGTTGGACGAATTATGGTTTGAATGTAATATGGAGAACAGGACTTCGCATTTGCCTCGTGCACACCACACACCATCCATTCATCATGTCACAATGAACTAAAATTGAATTACATTAGCAGCCTGATAGCAGTACGATCTACATATACGTATGTGGTCCATATACGTATATGTACGTATGCAGTGTTAGTGAACTAGTAATTGAAGCTTCGTATAATTGTGTTACCAGATCCACATTATACAATCGTGCATGACACACGCTAAATATTTTTTGGATAACTCATTACAATTTTATACATCTGTTCACCATACTATAAACTAATTTAATTTCAGTTTAAATAAATCAAATCATACTTGATATTTTAATTCTAACTATTATTTTAAATCTTATTTTCATTGACTTAGTATATTGTTAATCTAACTTCTCTCTCTCACACACACACACACGCACACATATATTTATATATAGATACACACACACACAGACACCCACACATACATACATACATACATACATACATACATACATACATACATAAACACAGACGCGCGCGTAATTCCTAAAATAGTCTCGACTCAGGGAAGGTCAAAAAGCGTATTTCCATTAAAATAACGAGTTCGAAATTTTTTATGATTACTTCGTAAAAAGAAATATAAGCTGAACTATAAAAATGCTAATGTATAATATTCGTCAAGATTAAAAACCAACTTTTTTTTTGGTGATTATGATATTTTTCGTGAAATGGCCAAGGGCATGGAAAAATAGATCAAAGACCTTTTCGTGTGCACAGGTGTTATGGCTGAAAATTGTATCAATCTGTTTTATGTGGCTAAAGAAATGGCTTCGGTCTGTTAAGTGTTGGCCATTTTGCTATAGCTATTATATGGTGAATTGTTTTAAATACAATTATTAGAATGCTTTATTCCATAGCTTTGTGCAGTATTGAAATAGATTTCCTACCATTAAATCTCAAAACAGAAGCGTGAGATATTATAATCAAGTCCAGTACAATTAAAATTCATTTTGAATCAAACTTTTATGAATTACGATCAAATATTTTGATTTAAATTGTCTAAACTTTATTCAAAAGATTTACAATCGTAAATTTTTTAGTGAATTGCTACATATGTATATGTATCAATTCGTTTTTTGTTGTATTGCAGACAATATTCGCTTCTTGAAATAAATAAACTCGCTAAATTACTGAAACTTTTCTTCTAAACCTCGTTGGCAGGCGAGGCGAAAATCAACGATGTTAGACAGTTGGTTTCCTTTCGGAATTGTTTGTGTTTCGTGTGCGTGCTATCTAGAAAATTGAAGTGTCCTCCAAACAACTTTATGATTTGGATTTTCTTTTATTTTCTTTACTTTTTTATTCTGTGTGTGATTTCAGTAATTTTGCTTACCTTGTTGTCGTCTCTCCTAACTAACTCTTCGAATATTCCAGGTAGCTGCCTATTATCATACTTCGCTCGTAAATTACCGACCGTAATTCCGTGAATTATTATTTCTGTTTCCCGGTGACGTAAATTTTACTTACGTTTAACTTGTGTTAATATATTCCATTGTCTGACTGTAAATAAACGCATTAGCAGTTGTCGCCAAGGATCGATTGTGGTTACGTTTTTTTATTCTTTTAAGTTGTTTTATTCCAAACAAAAATTATTATTTTGAATATTTTCCTTCAAAATTACGGATAAAAATGCTATTTATTATCGACATAAATTTTTTCATAGTTTGATTTCTCGACGCTTAATTATTAATTCATCGGCAAATCATTTATTACGATCTTAATATTTATTGAGGCGAATAAATATAGTAGATATCTTTTTTATAAGCTTCATAACTGATCTAACGAATTAGTTACATTTTCCACTTCAGTTTTAAAATTATTGTCAAAGTTTTCTCAAACTCGAGTGATACTTAAAACTTTTCAACTTGAACGCAATTGCAAATAACATAAAACAAATCTCGACTTCCTTTTCGGAAAAACGATTTGTTTCCATGATTGGAAGTAGACCAGTTTCTTTTTATTTAATCTAATTGATTGAAAAGAAAATGGATATTTTGCTATATAAATCACGTTTTTTTCCTTTCGTTATATATAGCTGTGAATAGATTGGGGATTATCTATTATATGTCCAATACATAGATTATTATTTATAACAAAATATTAGTAATGAATTTGTAAGATTATCTTTTAAATGATTATTGGTAATGAATTTTGTATGATTATCTATCTGGTACTTTTTTTTAATAAGAACAAAATACAATATTTTAATCACTAAATAAGAAGTATTTTTATTAGATGAGAAAAGGCATGATGTTATGTATGTATGTGTATATCTGTAGTAATTTTCGACGATAATTGATAACGGATATGATTAAAGTTGTATGATTCTATTCTTGAAAAAGTTTTAAAATCTGTTGGTTGGTCATATCGCAGTGCAGATGCTATTCATAATGAAATGTGTTTTTATTATACGAAACCGGAAGTAAACACATAAACACGTACCTACATATACAGGTAAAAGGGAGACGATGGCGGAAGCGCATCCATAAAGTTAATGTCTTGTGCGATAACGTTGCCACGAGTGTAAGGCATTCATTCAACTAGGTTACCGTAACTTCTAAGAAATGTCGAGAAGTCTAAAGAACTTGTACTTATATTGTGAACATGCTGATTTATTTTCGCTTTCGATAAATTTATTTTAAACCATTTGAATTACGATACCTGCAGGTTTACTATCAATCTCGATCTTAAATTGTATCTATTTATCGCACTACGAACTTTACATGATTTCAATTTGTGTGAAAATTTTCTTCATTCTTGTTTTACGCTACAGTAAATTTCGAGTGGCATTACAATTTTGGTTTGAAATAACTTCTGGTTAACGTGGTATATATTTTTCTAGTGTCTTGTTTTTATATTTGTAATCAAACATCGAATCTATTTATGATCTATTCTTTTCTACATTTATATTTTTCTTTAACACAAAAGATCTAAAATTGAGCATGCATATACGAGCTGGTGTACGAGTCCCTTTTAGGAGTTGCAATTTTCATATCGTGTTACCCGTCAGGATATAAGGTTTCTTTGAAATATCAATTTAGAAGCCAGTTTCTCAAAAATAATTAACACCTGTGTACTATTAGGTATCAACATATGTTTTCCAAATGTAATTAATTTCTTCCGTAAGCAGGGAAAGCGAAATGCGTCACTTTAGAAAATAATTGTCTTGGAATGTATCTTAATATGATAATACATTCAAATGTATAGTTTTTTATTTAACATTATTTTGCTTTTAATCTATTACAATTTCAAATAATAAATGACTCAAATTAGAAACCCGTACTTCCACTGAGATTTTCTAAATGATATATAGATGTATTTTAAATGCGACAAGTTTTATAAAGTTCACTATAATCCGATTGAACCAACGCGATTTATTTAATATTGCTAATTAAATGAAGTTCATAATATAAATGTACAAACATAAATTTGTTTTAATAAATATTCATATTTGATTTTGCGCAATTTTACTTTTAATTTTACAATAAAATAATAAACAGATGTATTTAATCAAAGCATACATTTGTATTGGTTAAACACGCTATAAACAGTTTAAATTGTATGTGGCTTTTGATTTTTATGGAAAAACCATGGATTAAAATATAATTTTTACATTTTAATCTTTATTAATGCGAGAATGACATGTATGAATATTAACCCTGAATTTTATTATCATTCACTAAGATGTTCTCAAGAAATTAAACAATATCATTAAAAATAACAATTATTTAGAATAAAGTGACAGCATTTTTTTCTTTTTCTTATACACACGATATTTACATTAAACAATTTCACTTATACTAAATAAATATATTCTAATGAATATTCTGTTATAATTAACAATTTAGCAAATTTAGTTCATTGCAATTAATTTGGAATATAAAATAAATTCCTATACATAATTTAAGGCTCGGGTTATCACTTATATTACTCATTTCTAGAATTTTATGTTCTGGAGGACATATTAAATGAACACGAAATAAATACCATATATTTTATATAAATCTAATACGAATTTATGTTAATTTAAAGGTGGTAGAAAATATAGATTCTGAATGATTATTTTCCCACATACTTGGCACGGTTTTCGACATAAATTATTAATGTATCGTGTAATGACAGTACAATTAGATAAAACAGTCAATATGTTACATTTCAGATAAAATGTTATTTGTGTGGCCTTAGATTTTGAAGGGGTGACCTAAAGTTCGTGGTTTGCGTGAACTAAATTCTCACGATTTAATTTTGTAACTAACTTTGTTTTGTACTTTTCGCACGACCAGTTTCGAAATGCTAGCTCGTAGCTAGCATTATTTATGGTCTACGATCGATAATCGTCTGGTTATATTGCACGAACTGCACGACATACTCGTGTAATGTAAAATAAATGCAATTTTAATACGCTACGATTTTGTCATTTAATCTTTTAAATAAAATTAGATGTCTCAACTGACATATACATTTCAAATATATGTTGTGTACTGTGAGAAACGAAATACTATTTCACAGTTTTATTTATTATACAAATTTCTTATATTTGTCAAACGAGTGATCAGTTAATAAACAATGGGTATTGAAATATAGAGCGTGATATGAATGCACCAAATTTTATCTGGTTGCTATTGTTGTTATTTTGACAATGAAAAATTCATTCAATCGCAACCATCAATGCACACAATTACTTTTTTGGTGTTCAATGAATCTCATTTAGAACTTTTATTTATAATGAACGAGCATTTTTCGCCATTTTCTAATCCTCTTAAAGCGTATCGTATGAAATATATTTCGGTTACATATCATTAAACCACTGGCTGACTGACGGATGATATATAAAAATAACGAAGGTAAATGCTTCGCCATCATGCAATTTAACTGATTGCACGTAAATATATACAGTGCATTGGTTCCACTACAAGGAAACCAGTCCCTAATTAAGAATATAATGGATAGAGTAATTTGCGGAAAGGATGTGATGTCTGTATGTGTTCAAAACAAAAATAAATATATTCTTCAACGGTTTTTTTACCCATACTAGTATATATATATAAGAAATATTTTGCAATAATTACTTTCTCTGGTTGTATCGTCCCGATTTCCTTTCACATTATATCAGTAATACATTCTATTTTCATCTGGATCCGTCCATTTTGTTTGCTATTGTACTAGGCAAATAGAGCAAAACAATGGCATTATAATTTTCTGTAATCACTTTCTATCGGAATTACAAATGCGCATCATTTGCATAATATGACTTGTTATGTATTTGTTGAATTTTTTTTCTCACGCAGACCTTATTTTCATACATGAATCTTTTAGAATTCTAATCTCAATATAAACAAATGGTGTCTCTTAACTTGAATACAAAATTATTAACAAATTGCGATCTATTTAATAATTACAACTCTATTAAAAATTATTTTATTTAAAATTTTGACAATATAAATATTTATTAATCATTAATTCTAAATTACTACGTTAAAACTATATAAACAAATGGCTAATTACGATACTGTAAGTTTAAATTAAACTTCGATTAAAATTCAACGAAAACAAACTTTATATTATTACTGCTAAATAGATTGTATGTTTCTATTTTATATTCTAAACTCCTGGTGTTCCATTTCTCACAAATGGAAATTTCGCATATTAGTATTGTTAAATAATTATTGGTTTTCATTATCACTAGATAGAAAACGAATTGCTGCAATTATTGGCGGGTTTTCGCTAGTGAAAAACATAATTATTTATAGTTATGATGTTTTGTAATAAGTAAATAATTGCGTGGTTGAATAATATTTGTTGTTTAGAAAAAAGTGATTTTGAAATTATAAAAACCTCATTTAATTGTTTTAAATTAAATTAATCTGTATTACATCGTTGGAAACATAACTGTGTTGAAATAGGAAGTCACTTTCACAAGAGAATTTTATAAGATTAATATTGGATTATGTTATCTTACGCGTGATAAAATATTCTATTTTCATGTTTTGTATAGGAAAGGAATGTGATAAATACTTTGTTAGATTATATATATATATTTTTTTTTTTGAATACAAATGTCAACAACATTTATTTGCTTGGCTCAAATTTGACATTGTACAGTTCTTATAAATAAAACACAATACAGTGTTTGGTGATAGAATCTATCTATCCCAAACAAACACAAATGTTGATTTGATTCTGAATCAGCTGGGTGTAAATTTTTTAAAATATTTACACAACGTTCTCGTTATCACGCAATTCATTCTCGGCTATGAAATTATAACGTCTTATTAGGTGGAATGCAATTATCTATAAGCAACAGATATCCTTGGATGTTAATACGATCTCTCATGTATATTTTATTATGCATGTAGGAAACTAAGAATCATATTGTAATTGTCAAAATACGAATTGATTTTTTGTGTGTCATTTTTATTCATTTATTTTGTTGTTCAAATACCTGAATTAATTAAGGATATCTGTGGAACATTTTTTTATGAAGAATGCGTCAGGGTTTTTCAAACTGATTTTGATACATCATTCTCAACTTTCATTTTTGCAATTAATTTTATGATTTACTTCTCGATAAAAAATCGCAATTTAGTCTATCTAAAACAAAAATATTTATGTATTATCCTGTTTGAAATAATGATATATTTGAGAAACATTTAAACAGCTGATCTAAAACATAGAAACTACATGAAACACATTTTTATTTGCGAACATTTTATGTTATTTCCTGTTTAGATTCCACTTTCAACTTACTGACGAAAACATGTCATTTTAAATGCTAGCAAACTCATATTCGTTAAATTTATCAACGATCCAAAATTAGACCGTTACGTATATATTGTTCGACACGTAGTCCAAAAATAATTTGTAACCCAATTTCATGTATCGCACCGTATTCCTAAAACCTAAAATAACTGGCACTGTTACCTGTTTAAAATGCAAGACGCTAGTTGAACATCAATCGATGTCCAATAACGTCACTAGCGTTATACATCTTCGATAAAATGCAGAAATTGCAGACGGTATTTTATTTCTGACGTAAGAGAATTCATAGAACTATTTTATCATAAACAGCATTACCAATATATGTACATATATTTATATACACATACTGGTATTTGCGGTAAACTTCAGTTTTGATGTTATGTCTCATTTAACATTTGTTTGCCATTTCAATCATTCAGTTTTAATTTGAATTGTACAAATATATCCGAGCACAGAATGTAAATTATACACGGACAAAAATAATGATTTGGATTAAATTAAAATCGTATATAAAGTGGTGGAATTGGATACGGTCAAATATGTTATTGCATCAATTACTTATTTCATAGATTTTAATTACTACGCTAATTTGTTTTTCCCTAATCAAATATAATTGACACAAATTAATCAGTGTTTGTCATGGTTAAATATGATACTGAATATAATAAATATATTATTAGAAATACGAATTTATATCATTTAGCATTAGATAATTAAAGATCGCCAATTGTGTTTTTGTTTTATAATAATTTAATATATAAAATTCCGTGATATTTACATAACGTATTACCAATTATATGTAAAATATTTTCATATATCCGTGAAAAGTAACAAAATCACTGAAACAACTCCTAAATAGCATTTTTTGATTTTTACATCTTGCGGAAGTAGTTTTCTCTGCCATGATTTCATTTCTGTCTATATACTATACATAATAGGTTTGTTCCAACTAATCGGTTTGAAATTGAACGACGCATGCGCATTTGTTCCAGCAAAACACTATTTTCTTAATGAGCATGCGTCGTACAGTTTCAAACCGATCTGAAACCGATTATAACATTAGTTGGAACAAACCCAATATGAACTTTTAGCTTTCGATATTTTATATTGACGCATGTTATTATATTTAAGTTTTATTTTGTTGCTATGGTTTTGCTATTTCGCCTGTTTCATTATTTCGCTTTGTTTGCTTGCTTTGGTTACTAAAATATACTGTTGTTTTGGCATACAGGAATTTCCTAGTTCAGAAATTATGTTGTTTGATATACCAAATAATATAGTTTCTGTAAACTCAGAATTGCATAACTATTGCAACTAGATTAAATGGCAATCATTACGGAATGTATATACAGAGGCATACTTTATTAATATCAGGGCTAAAATATAAACACGTAATAATATTCACGTTTATAATTCACTAGTTCAGCAGAAAACCACAACCGCATATTCGCACTAAATATATCGTTATTTTCCTCATTTATTGACGATTATTAGCTAGTTACACAAATACATTTCGATGTTTAATGATGCAATATATTTACGCTTTAAAATCATTATATACACTAATAGTAAATTGCAGCTATTATAGTTACCAATTATTTTATATTTCTATTAGTGTCATATTTGTATTAAATTGAAGTACTTGGCTTAGTTGACTAATTGGCTACACTTATCCATTTTTCAAATTTCTATATGATGTTTGTACTCATTGTTCTGTCTTTGCCAGAATGTTGTCAGCCCCATTTAATTTCGATTTCGAAATTTCGAGCTTCTTTTTATACATATTAGGTATTACTTCATAATTCATTCATCCTCTGCGGATACTTTAACATGGATACAAATGAACTATCTTATCGTTAATAAAAACAAATGTATATTGACACATTTACACAAACCTGACGAAAGTTAGCAACATGGCACTCAAAAGTTCTTTGTTCGAAGTTTTATTACAGCCGCGTAGAGTGTATTTATTTTTTCCGTCTGAGTGGCGATGGATTCATGTAGTTAGTTCTATTTGAGCTGGTTTAGGATGCATGTTGACCATGACCGAGATATACAGTATTAAACTTAGAAACAAACGAAAGGCAACAAGCATCTTTTGACATGGGTCGTAAAATGTTCTCTCAAACATTCTGTTTCGATTTTAACTGCATTGCTTGTTTATAACTAGCCTAGCTCAGCTAATAATGTATAGCTTTAAAATTAAATCTACAATAATGCATAACGAATTTTATTCTTCCCAGTAATTTAAAAAAAATCATCACACTAAAAGTAGAAATGTACCAAAAACCAAATAATAGGATATTGCATGTCTATAACTTTCGCTTGAGAATACAAATCCATAAGAGAGACTCCGCTAATATAAGAGTAGAATACAAGGGAAAGGAATCAAAAACAGACGCTTTAGTTTGTGCCGTGTTTAATTATTACAAAATTCTAATGTACTAAAAAAAAAGATGCTGGGAACATTTTATTTTTATCATTTATTAAAGAAAGTAAAACGCGTCATACGTTATCGTACATAATATGTCTATAATAAAATATATACATATGTATATAATTTGTGATATCTGCAATGGTATTTACAATGATTGGTCGCTAATGAGTTCAATGAACTATTGTGATGGAATTTCTCTCGAATGTCTGGCGAGGTGACCGGACCGCTCATCGGAACGTTTCATAGAAAGGTGTTTGTTGTATGTTGGTATATAACTTCACGTAATTTGTTGTGTAAACACGTCCTCATTAAAAATAAACTGCACAAAAATAAATATAATTCGCTGATATAAGTGCGCATTTACCTACTGCGATGGATGTCTCGGAAATGTGAAAGTATCGCAATCATTTTCATCCTGTTCAAGCGATATCGTATTTCATTAAATTTCTTTTAATTTAAATTTTACTCAAATTGACCGGCTTGCTTGGATAGAGAACTTAAATATACTAATCGAGGGGCGTTTTTCTTACAAAACAGAACATCTACTAAATTGCCGGTGTGGAGATAATGATACACTTTATTTCGAAACTGTGGAATCTGTTGACTTAGGATTTATCCAAACAAAGACACAGTTATTAAATCAAATCAAATTAATATATAATAACAAAGCAAAAATAAATTACATTTATTAATATTGATCCTAAAAAAAGTATTTTACTTTCATATACGAAATATAAATAATTTCGAAAGTGAGATTTTATCAAAATATCTGTTTTAAATCCTATTGAATATTTTCTAAAGACGTCTATGCCTTGTTACGAAAAAGTCTTTTTTAGTGAGGTATTTATTATGTTTGTCTTTTAGTATTCTTATCTAAACAGATTTCATTTCCAAAATTGGTTCATTTATAAAGTTACATTTATTTACAATAAAAAGTTGACAGTTACAAAATAGTTATTTATATAGCGAGTGTTAAACGTGTCATTTTATTTTGTGACAGACGTTTGCGAAACGAGGCGTAGCCGAGTGGAGCAACCCCACGAACAAAATTAAATCACTTTTAACACGCGTTCCGTAGACTTTTTGCTAAAAGAACGACCGCTATAAATCTGTAACGCACATTGCGAGACTGAAATTATTTTTGCAGTTTATGATTTATTTATTGACAAATAGTTTAAATGTTACATACATAAATTAAATATGTTATATTAAATTATATTAAGGAGTTACTTTACTACCGAAATTAAATTATTTAAATATTCGCAATTTGAGAAAAATGTATCGGATATCACTGGGATTCGAACCTACAGAAACTACAGATCTATAGCTTCAGAATCCCGGTGACATCCGATACATTTTCACAAATATTTAAATTTTCTAACTATGTACTTTTATGGGAAGCGGAAAATATTGTCGGAGTACATAAAATCGCTATTTCTGCAATTATCATAATACCAATTACTTCTTATGAAAAATTAAATATATACATATTTGTTAGATTGAACGATTAATAGACACATGTCGAATAAATGAAATATTAATTTTTAGTTTTCCGTTTGTTTTAACAAAGCAAATACGAATGTCGTGTTTAACGATTTATCATGTTAAATTGTTTCCACTAATGTATGTGCATTAGAAGTCTAAATTGAACTATTTGGTTGATATGAATACCAAAACAACAACCTTAAATTGTATAATGAAGCAATTTAAATGTAGAAAATGAAAATTCATATATCATATGAAACTCTATAACTGTTTAACTTTTTAATTAATTCTCATAAAATAGTGAAAGTTAAATCTACGTAATTAAAACGAATTCGTTTTGGAATCAATATGCGGATTTCAAGTATATTGGTAAAATGTTGGATTGCAACTAGAGGAGTATTAAGAACCGTAATGCTATGTAATGAGTAGTGCTCATAGGATGCTATTAGATTTCATTTATTCACCATATTTATTTAGTCGGTTATTAAGTTCATATATTTTCTGTTGATAGCCCCTGTAGGGATCATAAATCATAGTAGACATTTCCGACAAGTATGTCAATAACCATTGAATATTTCATTGCAATAAAATCCAGAAGTCTATAGTAGGTAGGAAACAAGCGTTTTAGGCCGTACGACAGTTTGTTCCGTTGAACCAACATTGTAGCTACGTGCCGAGAATACACGTTGAACTCCTCATGGCACAAAGAACTTCGCTATGTTTTATGCAAGTTTGTTTATCTTGTTTGTGGTATAAAATAATGTGCGGTATTTCACCACTTTGCCGCACATACATATTGCTCAATTCGTGGCCCAAGTTATTCAGATTTGGTTATTCTGGTTTGCCCTCCAACGCCGCGAACCGCGACTGATGATGAACAATAAAACGACATACGGTAAAGTTCTTACTTTATGTCTTTGCATTTTTTGATTCTTTCCTCTCTTGTTTAACTTATTCATTTTTAATCATTTCATTAAATACATACATATTTACTTTCTTCGCCATAACATTTGTTTTTTCTATCTATCTGTCTGTCTGTCTGTATATATGTATGTATCCAAAGTGGATAAAAATTAAGTTATCATACAAGATATTTAAACAATTGAGCCAACCGGAATTAATATTTAAGGGGGCATCTCTAGTCTTTTTGCATGAATTTTCAAGATTTTTTTTCTTGCAGTAAACTTTATTATCACACTACAATTTTTTTTATATTAAAAAAATACATATTGAAGTCTGCAAAAAAATTTTTTTTTTTTAATTTTTCTTCCAATATGGCCCAGATATGGCTGCCACAACGAAGCTTGCTTTTTTTTGGCTGACATCATATCTTGACACAGGAAGCTCTCAAATGAAAAATTCAAAAAGCATATTAAAGTATAAGAAAGTGGCTATAGCCCGTACTAAAATCAAGAAGTTTAAGTAAAAAAAAAACAAAATGGCGGGCTTTTCTAATTTTCGGCTTATTTTTTGAGGGTATGTTGTTTAAAAAAGTGCTCAAATGTAATCGAATATTCATAATTCTAGTACGGGCTATAACTATATGTGTGACGAATAACCTCTCGAAATTTCAGCCCAATCGGTTTAATAGTTTTTGTTAAATCATGTCAGCCAGGTCAAAAAATGTTATTTCGAGAAAAAAACGTTTAAAATAATTTTTTGAAAAACTGTGTAAAAAATGAAGAAATAAACCTCATACACTCAATCCGCGATACCAGCTCCATACATAATTCCTTCCTGGTCTATTGTACGATGTTACTATTAGTATACTAAATGCAAAACCGGTGTTTTTGGAAAATTGATTTTTTCATCGATTTAGACTAGAGATGCCCCCTTAACTTGAAGCTGTTTTGTATTTAGCTTATAAATAAAAAAAATTACGTTAATTCATAATTGTATTACTTTATTAAATAAAAGGCAATGCCAGATTCTAAAAATTTGTTTCAAAGGGATTTTTAATATCGTCTGGTTTACGTGCTGCGATTTTTAGAAATTTTATTCTATTTGCCGTTTTTGTATATTTATAAAATTTATTGGTTTATTACTTTTGTGTCTTTATAGATATAATTTCAAAGAATAATCAGATTTCCGGGTAAAATTTTGTAAATAACATGCTGACTAATTTTCTAAATATGGCATTTTTTTTATAAATATTTAATTGGTTTTAAATTATTATAGTGTAAACATTTATGTCAATTTATCTCTAACCAACTATAATTTATGTCAACATTAAAATAATTATAATAACCGACGTATTTAAGCAGATTAACCAATCAATTGGTATTTATAAACACCCGATTACAACAATTTATCTGTCTATCATGTGTGGTGGAAAATCAAATATGTAAACCACATACTTGCGGGAATAAAAGTACGTAAACTATTCATAAATGCAGTGTGGAATGAACGGTACACACGCAAATAAACCGTGACAAAGCGAGCCACAAGTAGCGAGAATGAAACAGCAGAATGAGAGAATCGACGAGTGGGAGAGAAAATGCAATACCAAAAAAAAAAAATAACGACCAACAAGCACAATAAAATGTTAGTAGTTTGCCATCATCTGCACATTCCTGGCATTGCGAATTGTTGTCAGGCTGGTTCTGCAGCAGAAAAGTGCCGCAGGCTAAGCATCTAGGCGGTGGCGGCATTGGTATGACACAGTGGCGTGCCGTGCGAAACCCGAGCTGGGTCACCCATCCGCCACCCCTTCGCAACTGACGAAATCAGCGAGTGCTACTACTAACACTCCCAGCTACATGTTTCGCATAATGTGCATTATCGCCGATGCCACACTGTTTTATTACAAAATATATAATCGATTTCCCATATAATTCCATCAAGGAATATATTGCGATTAAATTAGCTCTATCCATACCTTCAACTCTATTTACCTAGTTGAATAATTCAACATAACGTGCTTACCATATCACGTAACTAAACTGATCAAACAAGCGAGGCAAACAGTGAAAACCGTATGAAACTATGAACAAGCAGTATAGAAGAGCTTTTAAGGCGATGTTCCAATTTTTTTGTCAAATAAATGACTATTTTTTATAATTCTTTTCATTCTTATTTTATTAGAAAGAAAATTAAATTTTATTTTACAATATTAAGTAACTCGTGCAGTATACAAAAAAATATTATTTTTTATTTTTATGCATAATTACTTATATAGAGGTGACAAAGTAGATGCTGCGGAGATGAGGCGTTTTGCGGTGTGCACGATAACGCCAGTCCAGGATGTCGAAAACACAAAAATCTAACGGGGTTTTATTAAGAACAAAATTACCTTCCCCGTAAACCAATAAAAAGTTAAAAATTAAGAAAAACCTAGAAAATAGAGTGAGTTTAAGAAATGTTCTATGTTTTGTACACAAAATTGGACCTTTGGGATTGAATAAAAATAGAGCAAATGTATATTTATGTCAAAATGTCGGTTTGCGTTCTGCATTATAAGTTAATTAATAAAATAAAAAAGATATGAGTCAATAGCTTAATTATATTTTGAGCTAGAGTGCACACCGTTTTTAAAAATGTAGTTTCGAGAAAAACGTGTTTAAAGTTTAATTTTAGTGTATTTATTACCCGGTTACTACTTATGGAAATGTAAATATCTTGGAAACGGTTCCGAAATTTACCTTAAAATTTTTTTATATATATTTTTGAAATGTTTTTGTACAAAATTATTGAACAAAAAAAAAATCGATTTTTTTTTTAAAAAAATTGGAACATCGCCTTAAGAAAGGATAGAATCGAATGGAGACAAAATTAATCATAAAGTAACTATGATATATATAAATTACAAAATTAATAGGCTTATTGCCAATATTATGGCGCTTGATGTCATAATTCCAACAAATGAAAATATTGTGAAATAATTAAATATAAAGTAAATTGGAATGACTAAATTATATAGCACAAAAGAAACGCTTATTCTTAACTATAGGTGGCAATGTGCTATATGGTGGCAATGTGTGTGAAACGAAAGATTTTTTTATTTAAAACAATAGTCATAAGACCAAATTACACATTCAACAAGTTCTGCGCTTTTTAATCCTCATTTTTATATGAAAAACGCTCATTTCATACGGAACAAATCGCATTTGATTTGCATGAACATTAAAGATAAGAACTAGCATGCAAATTCTAAAAAAAAAGTTCACTTTTTCTCTAGATTTACATACATAGAAGACGAAAAACTTATAATTGAGCATTTGCATTTCCATTGAAGAAAAAATTTATACAAATATATACTTGGTCAGTTTCCAAATAGCATTAATACTACAACAAAAAACATTGAAATTATTCGCATATTTTGACAGTGGGCGGAATGTCAAGTACACATTTAGTTCCTGTTGCCATTTTACTGATATTTATGAAGTTATTTTTAAATCATAAATAATAATCAGAATTCTGAGTTATCAGCATCAGTCATTTCATTTAGATACTATTTTATTTTGAATATATATACACATATTTTTAAACATTTTGTGTATATTTCCTGTAGAATTTATCTCGGATTTATCACTGTATGTAATATTTTTTAATATTTGTGTTATGTTTACCAGAATTATCATTTCCAAGTATTATTATTTACATTTGCATTATTTATAAAAGTTGAAATATATTCATTTTTATTCACTTAATTAATCTCAATGTTTCAATAAGTTTTTATGTTTATTTTTTTGATTTACCAGACCTAACATTTCTTAGAACTATAATGTTGTAATATTTTCCTAGTAGTTGACGTATATTATTATTATTTACTATTATTAAATTGATATCTTTATATGCAATTTGATTTACCATCCAGTTTCATGAAGCAATGTTTGCTTAAGTCCTTTTTGCTCAGAATTTGTTTCCCAACAATGATTTCATCTGCAGGAAAATTATTACAATAAAAATTACAACTTTAGTTTGAATTTATATTTAATAAATGACCCTATTAACAACATAGATATACATAAATGGTTTTAAATCTAACAAACAAAATAAAAGAAATCATTTTGATTCGATATTGAATTGTTTATTCGCTGAACCAATTATAAAGCTATTTTAGTTATTATTTTAATGACTTCTTAATTGTGCATTGTGTAAACGATTTTATCAGAAATTTCTCTGAATGAAACTAACATTTTTTTGAATGCACGCGACGTTTTAATATTGTTACAATCATAAAAAAAAGCTCGACTGCATCATGAAAATTGCATCGGTAATTCTGTTAGCTCCCTTCGCAACAGTCCCGTGTGTGTGTGTGTTGGATGGTTCGTGTGCCTCGTGTTCTCATTAAAACTTATCTCCTCCTCTAATCGACACGTCCATTCATATTTTTAATGAGATAATCTAATTCCTAAAACCGAATGGAATAGCTGATGGTAGCGCACTCGGTCCGGTCGCTCGTTCGTAAACTGCTGATTACATAACCGCCGGGACTCACTGACAGACTGATGTACAAATGCTATCAACACCCACACATCACACGTCCATCATACGTTGACCTTTTCATTCGACCCAGTTCATTTCGTTTGTATCCTGTGTAAATGATGCGTCCGTATAATATTTGTGTGATATGATGGTCATCTCATGAATTCATTAATATTGCATGTGTCCACTTTCTTATACGTAGTTTAGATAAGAAGATTAATAAAAGACAAATTTTTAAAATATATTTTTTATTTTACATATTATACATTAACAATTATTATAAGCAGGCATTTTTCATTATTTTTCTATTTTATAATTTGTTCTAACCTTTGGAACACTTTCACACTAAATATATTTCTTAGAATAATTATAAAATGTCAAACTTCAAATTATTTATATCAGTATTGTTTTTTTGATAAACAATTGACAGGCGCAGATGATACGATTTATGTAAAAATAAATATAATATGAAGAAATTTCAATAGACATTTTCTTGTTTCTGGTACCGTTTGGGAAAAAAAAGTTTCAAATAAAAGTTGTACAAATTGCTGATATCTATAATTTTTATTGTAACAATTTTTCTGT
Source organism: Nebria brevicollis (assembly GCA_944738965.1). Lineage (NCBI taxonomy): Eukaryota > Metazoa > Arthropoda > Insecta > Coleoptera > Carabidae > Nebria > Nebria brevicollis. The sequence goes on along the minus strand of OX122907.1, from coordinate 9,062,201 downwards.
AACTGCAACTATTTTTGAGTAATTGCAGAAACTGCAAAAAATGACTAGAGTAAACATGCACTTCCGGTCTGAATATTGTTTTCAAAAATAGGAGGTTTTCTTGCCAGGCACATACAAATCTTAAGTTTCATAATTTTCCCTTTAGCCGTTTGGGCTGTAGAGCGCTCACACACACAGACGGACGTCATTCCAAAAATAGTTGGAATCGATTCAGGGAAGGTCAAAACGTATATTTCCGTTAAAATCTTGAGATCGAAATTTTTCATGATTACAATACTTACTTCGATCTCCAATTTTTATGCATTTTTAAATATAATTTTGCATTTGAAACTAAATCTTTTTGTGAAAATTAATCATATTTGATTTTACGTATGAAAGATGTGTATTTCCCGTTAAAATCTCGAGTTAGATGATTTTCATGATTGAAATTTGCATTGTTCTATCTTATAACTTCATATAAGAAAGTACAAATAAAAATGTAACCTAACTAAGTTGCAATAATAAAGTTTTCAAGAAAAGTATTGTTTGTGAAAATATGTTAGATGCTAGAGAAATCTCTGTACACGTATATTGTTTTGACAAACAAATATCCACATTTCAAAGCCGCATATAAACAAGCTTTTAGAAATTCAATTACCAAGAAGAACACAGAAATAGTTTTTGTCTTCGAACTGTATACACAAAACAAGAATGCAATTTCCCTAGGCGTGAGAAATTCTGACATTTATGACGACATAACCGACCTGTCTAGTCAGCACAAACACTTGTCGTTTGCTTGTTTATAATATCCGTACGCGCTTCAGTGTGCGAGTGTGCATAGATCAAAGTTGGCACATCTCGAATCCGACTAAAATCGGGAGGCGGTCTATTTGTGAGCCAAATATAAAACACTAGCATGTGCATTTCTTAACTATATACATGACGTCACACCAAGTTTGCGGATAATGTCGAATTATAATGGCAGTCTCAGAGTTTCCATGAAAAATAAACACTTGTGTGAAATATAACACTTCCCATACAACTTTTATTGCTACATGAACTTTTTCTCTACCATTTTCTTCTTTTATTACAATTTTCTGCATATATCGTATTCACTTGAGTTAAATTTAGATTAGTTTCACGAAAATCTTATTTTATGAAACATACATTTTTGTATTTCGTAAACTATCGTTGCTTATAGAGAAATTGTATCTTATTCTACATTTCACAATGTTTACTAGTTTTTCTTGAAAAGTTTAATTACATTGAAAATGATTTTCTCAAATCAATGTTTTAATATCATAAGTAACACAAGTACCCGCGATCACTCATGTTGTTAGATTTTGTTTAAAATTTTGGATGTTTTTCCTATTTAATCGCATAAAAAATTGATCCGAGTGATAGCGGGTTAAAAAAGATTCAGGCCAATTTTTTACTTTCGACGATAAATCGTCTTGTTTTCCTATTCGTGACAAACTTTCGAGTTTTACATATAACTTTATTCGTAGAATCATGACGATTTTAATAAATATCTTAAATTTTGTAAATACAAATCTAATTGATTGTAGTTTCAAAGTCCAATGAATAACTAATAAATATATTCATTATATAAGCCAGGCCCTGCTTGACATAGTGTTACAGTTGTTTTATTTGAATTAAATGTTTTCGAGTTGAGTCATTCGTTAGTTCTTATTGATTATTATAATTCCTTGATCCTTGGTATACGGTCACGTTTATATTATGAATGATGTGACTCATACGCGACAAGACATAATACTTAATTTTCATATCGTTGGTCATCGCATCGCAAGTGGTAATCTTAATTGTTTAAACTTGATTGATACTTAAAACACTAGCGTGTTGCCTGATTATTTTTTTTAGAAATAATCACACTTTAATATTTTACAGCTGTTTAAAAGCGAATTTTAAACTACTATAAAGTGTAGTGGCATTTCTAAGTGCCATCACTATTAATATTACATTTCTTTTTTATCAATCGATATGTGAAGAAGGGCCAAAAAGTACTTTCATACTTTAATTTCTATAAATATTGAATTCTATTTTAAGATTTATTTCGCTTCTTTTAGTGTTAATTAACAATTACGATTTACAAATAACCTGCTTCGAAATCAAAGTAGTAGTAAAATAAATTGTTTGAAATTACCCCACCAGTTTTTAATGCCAAGACACACTTAAATAAATAATTAACTGTAAAAATAAAATTTTATTTATAGAACATTTTTAATCATTTATCAATTTACAATAACAATATAACATGCATTCACATGACAAGTTTTTCTTTACATACGTGTATACATATGTAACATATTTAAAAGTTCAATTACTCTTCATTTATTTTTTGAATAATTATTCTTATTAGAAGTCATATTTGGTGGAAGTAAATAACGTATTTAATAATAATTTTGTAAACTTTTCTATATGTGTACCTTAACATATCGACAATTAAAGTATTTTGAAACATTACCGATTGTATTTTTATTTATTTATTAGATACTTTATTATTGACTTATTAGTATACATCATTAATTGTGTTGGTACCCATTAAATTATTATAAATTTATGAATAATTTTGAGTTATTTATAAATATATTTTAAATATTAATAATTTGAAAAATGTATATTTTTTATTTAGGGTATTAATCGAGATTGGCAAATATTGAAATGTGTAATATTATAACTAAATTGACAATTTCCTCAACAGAAATGTGGACGAAGCCAGCAAATAGTTCAAGGCACCAAGGCGAAATTTACCTCGATTTTTAAGATAAGTCTGGGTTGTGTAACAGAATATAATATTTAAACTCGTGTCAGTGCATTAGTGAGTGTGTATGTGTGTGATTGTGTGCATTTAAGGTGAATATTTCATCAAAATTGAACGGGTACAGAGGTATGGTAGCCAGTCAGAGCGGTTTGCAAGAACAACATAATGACATGTATTGCTCCGCTATACCCTCACCTTACGGCGAATACTACCACGATAACCACTACTATGTGCCGCCACCCGGGCCAGAAATGTGCCCGGCTCATCACACGCCGATGTGCACCGTACATGGAGACTTTGGTATGTTGCGTTTTTTTCCTTATTCTTTTTCTATCAATTTTTTTTTTTTTCGTGTGGTTTATTTTAGTAGTCTAATCTTTACTAATGTAAACAAATCTTTTCTAATATAAACAGAGTTTGTGTACAGTGTAAAGAAACACAAGAAAAAGTTATTTATCTTTATCTTACGATAATCCTTAAAGTAATCCAGAAGTGGTGTAAATTGTTTAATTTTAATATTTTATAATTTGCATAGTTATTTGTTATAATTTACGGACAATTTATTATTATTATTAAAGCCCGGTATTCATCTATTAGATTAATTTACGTAAAAATAATTTACACGGTAGTTTATTCGGGGCTTAATTCATATAAAATACAAAATAGAATATTTATTTGAATAATTCCATAACTAGCATAAATTTTATAATTAGCAAATTTTATTAAAATTATGTTACATCATTAAAAACATTTATACTCTGTTGCGTATGAGCATCCATACAAATTGCACAATTTAATTGGTCAAGTACGTTAAAAGAGTAGGTACGTGCTAAAGTAGTTGTAGACAATTAATGAAATAAATAATGGCTCTATTGTTGCTTGCAAGTTCTTGAAAACGAGAAAAAAATTGGGGCAAAGAAACTATGGTTTGATACTGTGAACACGCCCAATTAAGCTTGTATGTTGCACATATGTTTACCCTATTTTTTGTGCCACTAAGCATAGCTAAAGCGAATGAATGAAGTGAAACATGCTTCAGTCTAATATATGTCACACTTGATGCGTACCAAACACGTCGTTTACTATATACTTCCTTCACGGAAACAACAATCAATCATTCCTTTAAGCGGATTTCAAATGTTAAATATGCGCTGATTTTCTAATTTGTGAATCGTGTTCATTTCATTTTCTACAATTAAATATCTTGCATATTTACAATAAAAATTGCTATATAATTTGGCATCTATTTATAATTTGCTATTAGTTTTTTATATATAATATAAACTAATAGTATTTTTAGACGAGGAAATATTTTACAGTACAATGAAATCTTTAATACGTATTTTTTTAAATAATTTAAAAATATGCTAAGTAGTACAAATAGTACAAAAATTATTTTTAAATAATCTCGAAGCTTATTTAATTAATAAAAGGTCTTATTGCTTATTATATAATTTTGAGCTAACTACTTATAAAAATCGCAAAAAAGTAGGACATCGCTAAATTAAATCCGACATTCAAATGATGTGTGTTTTATTAAAATATCAAGTGAAAATGCGAACTATTTGTTAAGATTATGTTCTTCTTAATTATGTATTCTTAAGTAAAGCATGTGAACTATTTAAAATTAGATACTGTCATTCATTATAATAATATAAATTAATTTATCTATTCATTTACAGTTATTGTATTATATGTTTAGGTATGGGAACATTTTTATAAAAGGATGAAACTAAACAAAATGACCGAAGCATATTTTCTGATGAATAATTTGTTATTGCATGATCATAATATTTTATTAAGTATTCATAGGAAATGTATTCAAGAGAAAAAAGTTAATAATTGTTTACGCTTTACCATAAGTGTAACCTTCAACTTCTTTCTTTTTTACTTTAGTCTAGCCTCACCAACGTATTCGCTAATGGAACTAAACATGCCACGTTCTTGAAGGAAGCATTGCAAATTGTATTTGCGAATTATGGAGAGAGCGCTTAATTTACTTGGCTTAGCTAAATATATAAACAGTGATGCTTTAGAAATATAGGCATTTGTCTATTAGCTACATAATTAATTTGTGTACCGTACACACGCAGATATTTTACTAGTAACTAGGTGTTGTTTCTCAAAAATTTGGTTGTACACTTTTTCGTTGATTTACTCACACTTTGATATTAATAATTTATATATATTGTAAAATATTGTTTAATGAAAATTAAATGAGGATGAGGAATGGTAGATTAACATTTTTTTATAATAGCGCAAAATATCCAATAACAACCGTTGACAATATAAATTCCGCTCTTGTAGTTCAGTTTAGTGAAAGCTTTTATCAGAAATGAATGAGCTCGCTATCCTGCCTCGGATATTAAACAACCGGAAGATATTATTTATAGTCGCTTGATATTTCAATTTTCTAGATTATAAAAACTGAAGCGCATACCATATAATTGCCTTCATGTTGTCTAAATAATTAATTAACTTAAAAAATGAGAATTTTTTATTTAATTTGTTGGATATCGCAGATTTATATTTCATACGAATTTGGGTCTTGCTTTTAATCACATATGTTACGTGGTACATTCTTTATGAGTTTGGTAAATTATTTTTACAATATAGTTGTTTTTAAGGCGATGTTCCAATATATATTTTTTTTAAACCTTTTTTTTTTTTGTTTAATAATTTTATACAAAAACATTTCAAAAATAAATAAAAAAAATTTTAAGGTAAATTTCGAAACCGTTTCCAAGATATTTACATTTCCATAAGCAGTAACCGGGTAATAAATACACTAAAATTAAACTACAAACACGTTTTTCTCGAAACTACATTTTTAAAAACGGTGTGCACTCTAGCTCAAAAAATAATTAAGCTATTGACTCAAATCTTTTTTTATTTTATTAACTAACTTATAATGCAGAACGCAAACCGGCATTTTGACATAAATATACATTTGTTCCATTTTTATTCAATCCCAAAGGTCCAATTTTGTGTACAAAACATAGAACTTTACTTAAACTCACTCTATTTTCTAGGGTTTTCTTAATTTTTAACTTTTTATTGGTTTACGGGGAGGAAGGTAATTTTGTTCTTAATAAAACCCCGATAGATTTTTTTGTTTTCGACATCTTGGACTGGCGTTATCGTGCACACCGCAAAACGCCTCATCTCCGCGGCCTCTACTTTGTCACCTTCTATATAAGTAATTATGCATAAAAATAAAAAATAAAACTTTTTTTTTGTATACTGCATGAGTTACTTAATATTGTAATTTTCTATCTAATAAAATAAGAAAGAGAAAAATTATAAAAATTACTCATTTATTTGACCAAAAAATTGGAACATCGCCTTAATATTTAACAAGTTTAAAAAAATATTCCAGTCTCGAAATACTATGTAATTTTTTTTTTTTTGTGTTACCATGAAATTTTTTTATTTACGATCAAAGAAATAATATCAAAGATTTTATTTTATATGGTGCATGTATGTATTTATATAATTAATTGCACGGTATTAATTCTTTGGAATTAATGCATGTCAGAATGTTTTTTTTAGATTCCTATCTTTTTGAATTATATTCATAGTTTTTATTCCAGTTTTATTCTAAAAATTATGTTTTTAAAATTGAAGAATTTTTTACATTATAGCTTTTTACTTTCTAATACGAAGTATGTTTGTTGTCTTTTTCTCTCTCCCCCGCTCTCCCCCTCCCTGCTCACGCTCTCTCTCTTTATCTATCTGTTTGTTTGGAAAAAATTATTCAAAGTGCATGTTTATTCTAGTCATATTTGCAGTAATATTTTATTTTGCAAGTTAACTTAAATACGCTTATAGGTCATACAGTCTGCTGTTTGACCATTAGGGACACGAAATAGGAAAGTAATGTTATATTGAATTCTAATTTAGTCGACTTGTATTTGCTACTAATATTTGGGATGACGATATCAATAGAACCTATTTCGCTCCATTATTTTCCGTGATTGAGCAACATTCCTAACGGAGACTACTGATTAAAACATGTTCTGAATTAAACTGGACAAAGGCGACGTATTCCCATAAGATTCTAAGTAAAACTATTCTATAGAATATTGTAATCATTGAATCAAATCAGCGTAGTTCTAGTATTAGCATTAATACATATACAATTCTGTTTTATAAAATTAGCACTACAGAATGATATATAACTTCATGTGGATAATTATCACAAATGTACCACTACATATATAGTAAATAAATCACTTTTAATGTATTTTTATTTAAGATATTTATCTAGATGTAAATATCACGGAGCGTGTTTTGACCAAATGTAATATATTCTTGAGATACTTGGAAAATCTTATACATTTTTGTTACAAGAAAAATTGTATTTCTGCGATTTTAACCTTTGTTACAAGGCGACGAAAGTTGTATTTTTTTTCTTAACATCAAACTTGCACAAGTTAAAATTAACTTTGAAACTAAAATTAGCAAACTCGAGAATTTGACGTGAAATGTAAATATTATTGTTAAAATTTTGACGCAGATGTAACTCGCTAAACTTCGTTTCCTACGTCAATTAACCTATAATTTATACGAAATATAAAGCAGTTTTAATCAAATATTCACATAAAATCTATTTTTATATTTAGCGGTACCCGCATTATATATTACAAAATTGGTTTATTAGTTAATCAGAATTAAGAGTTCTAATTTTGCCTGATTTTGTTGCGGATATTCCACACACTAACGTTTATTAAAATACACAAGAATAAAATATGATTTATTTTAAAAATAATTATCAGAGTACCCATTTTTGTTGGTATAGACACGAAGTAGAATCGAATTAATCTGTTGTTTCACAAAGTAACTGGATAGTTATGAAATAATATAAATTGGTTGTTAACTAGAAAGAAAATAACATTTATGGTCGGTTGTAGTAATACAAATTAACGTTAATCATGAATTAAATAAATTTGTAAATTATTTAATAGTGAAATTAAATATAGTAATATTTAATATAGACAATTATATGATGTTATGTATGTTTAGTAAATATAAACCTGTTGTAATTTTATACTTTAATTTTCTTTAATTAGCAAAACGAGACTGAAATAATCTCCGATTAAAATTATTTCCTGTTGACGCAATCAGGAATTTGAAATAATTCTAGTAATGCCTTTTATTTAAAACATATATTATATGCTGTACCAATTTGATATTAAATAGTTCTAACTTATGTTAGTATTAATTTCCATCATCTATAGATTGTTCATACTTTTGTTTTAAATTAATATTTAATTTATAATGTATTTTATTTTTTTAGCTATTGACTTTGGCATTTGCAATACGATATATGAGTAATTATTACGTTCCAAGTATGCTTATTACAATTATTGTATACGCTTGTAAACTATTATATTCGTTATCAGTCATACCAGTGTAATAATATAGCGTATGATATGGTAATTACTATAGCATTTAAATACTTTGATAATTTAGTATCGTACAAAATATAAAACTGTTATTACTAATGTTAATGTATATTTATATACAAATATAAGTAAAATGAGCCTGTGCATTAACTGTGATATATTACGCAATTTATTTTCAAATTAAACGTAATGCCCTTGACCGATCATGCATACAAAAGAATTATTTACTGAAGATTTGGAAGAAACATTTATATATTATTTTCATAATTAATAGGTTTTCTTACTAAATATTAAGTTTTATAATTTTTTCTGCAGCCGTTTTTAGCTGTAAAGCACTTATACACACACACATACACACACACACACACACACACACACACACACACACACACACACACACACACACACACACAAAAGCGCGCGCGATAGTGTGAGAGGCGTTATTCGAAAAATGGTCAGAATCGAATCAGGGAAGGTCAAAAGGTATATTTCCGTTGAAATTTCGAGATATAATTATTTCATGATTACAATAAGGCTTCGTATAAGAAAATAAAAAATTCTATAAATACGAATCGCATATTTTTAAAAACAAATAATCTTAATAATGATTCATAAAACTAGTCGTTCATATTGCTGCTGGGGATATTGTTCATAAAATGACGATATATCAGAGCAAACTTGATTAGGGTGTGTCGTGAAGCTATAAAATCGATTATTGAATGAAATATCAAGCCGAAGAGTATTGTATAAATGCTCTGTACATAGGTACGGCAATTTAATGTTTTCAATATTTTCTAAACTAGCTTTTGCGCTGCGATGTCCCATAATTTTAGTTGGAAACTAAATTGTGTTTGTGTAAAAAAAACAAGTTACGTTCCACTTATTTTGCTGTCACTAACCGGATGCTTCTAATATCACCACAATAGGTTTATATGTTATATATGGCATGATATCAGGGTCGAAAGTTAATAGTTATAGTTTCCAATATCATATGTTATTATGTCTGTACCTGATAGCTAACTAGTACATATTTTAATGGATTTAAAATTATTTTATAATCATAGCTTGTCATAACATCATAACATAATTTTTCATTTTTCTATTTATCGTGTAATCCATTTTTCGAATTCCATTCGTTAGTCATATTTTTTAAAACACTACTTGATTCTATATAATGTAATTTTATTTGTATTATTCGATAAAATAAAGGGTTGGTAATTTAAAAAATAAATTATTTATTTCAAGAACATGGCTATTAAAATTTGAATTTCGTTGATTTTTTTTAATATGTCAATAGAAATGTTGAAATAAAAGATTGAAAGATTCGTCGAAATTTAAACGTATATCTCGTACGAACGAACGAACAAGACACCTACTTTCTATCGTGTTATTTTTCAATTTATATCCACATAGCATGTTGAATTATAATTTAAGAAAACGTTTTTCTGTGCTTATCTGTTAAAGTTATTTAATTTATTTTCCTTTGTTGCTGTCAGAATTTTTGTTTATTTATGCTTTGGGTAATATTGCTTACAAATATTGGCAACTGAGGAAGTTTTTCAACAAATTTGATAATTTCTGGAGCAGACAAGAGATGGTAGAGAAAAAACTGTATTTGATATGAATACTGTATCACGGCAAACTTTGACCTTAACGTATTTTCTTGTGGTATTCTCTAGAAATTTTTGGGCCGTTAATCTATATTTAGAATTTATTATATAAAATAAATAAATTGTATTTATTCTATTAAATATCTAAGCCTTCAAATGAAAATTTCAATAACCATTTTCTTGTTATTGTAGAATCCGCACAAATACGACTAGAGTAAACAAGCACTTTCAGTTTTAATATATATTGTCAGGCATATACAAATCTGTATACACACAAATAGTCTAACTAGATTTAGGGAAGGTCAAAAGGTATATTGTCGTTCAAATCTCGAGATCGAATTGTTTCATGATTACAATACTTAGTTATTACTTCGTATAAAAAAGTAAAAACATATTTTCAAATGAGCAATAATCGACTTAAAGTTAGGATAATGCATTTCCAAGAATGTTCAGTCTCTTCAATTTATTAATAAGCTTTATATCTAGTCTCCGAATCAATTGCAAATTTAATTGTAATGAAAAGAAAAAGTGTCGCATTAAATATCTATTTTATTATATATTTTTATTTTTCTGCCGATATATGTCAATTACAGACAGCTTCTCAGAAATGATTATTTGTATCTGATAATGGCAACTTTGAAAATTTCCATTTTAATTAATAATCACTCACTTCCACACTTCAACTAGATTTTATAATGAATTAGTAAAGTATGATAAATTTTTCTATCTCATCTTCATCACTCTATAATTAATTATTTCGAGACGAATTTAAAAATATCGTTGCACTACTTTTCAACTATAAAATATCCACCCATCGACTACTCAGAAGTTAAACCAAGTATTTCCTATTTGGGCCAACATTGGACATGCTTGATAACAATAATAATACCCAACGGGGCCACCCAGTACCGCTTACATTATGTGCATTTGTATTGTATTAGCAATTCCGCAGAATTATATACACCAAATTGGAAATGGTAATTTCGATAACCATGCGTCCGTCCGGGTGCGATTACAGATTCAAGTATTGAGGATATTCGTCGATAGAATCATTCAGTTCAGTGTTTATATTGTTCAAATTCATTTGTGGTTGTGTAGTATCTTGGGAAACTTAGTGTAGAAACTGGAATATATGACTAAGTTTGTAATTGTTGAACAACAGCTCAACTACTAGACGTTAATTAAATACGGGAAAATCAATTTTAGTCGTTGTCTTACAAATACGTTTAACTTAACTATAATCTAATTAGGTCACTGGTCTATGTACTGCTGACCAAAAACTATATTTAGAGATAAATATTGTTATTTGGCATCTTGTAGCGGCGAAGGATATTATTAGTAAATATGCTTTGTATTTTATTCAATGACGAATTATATGTTTATAAGTACTTCTGTAAGTATTGTAATAATAAAATATGTCGATCTCGAGATTTTAACAGAAATATACCTTTTGACCTTCCCTGAATCGAGTCTGACTATATTTGTGTATTTGTTTTGATAATGCTGCATTAGGACAGGTATATAGAGTATATATGTATAATAAGTTTATTGTTACAAAAGAATACAGATTAATTTTCATAAATTATAAAGCTAATTAACTGAGAAGGATGAATAATTATATATTTTTTAAATATGAGTGTTCTGTATATTTTTATAACTTCATCAGTAACAACACATCATTTGTATATTTTTCTTTATTATTATTTATTTTTCCGCAGATGCCTATACGTGCTAAGAAGCACGTTCTGTTTAATTTGTTTAGCAATTTATTTCTGGTATATATGAAATAATAATGTTTCTAGGAAACAAGGCCTGCTTAACTTATTTCATACAAACCAATTACATACATTGATATATGGATGTCGACACGTTGAATTGCGTACATGTTACAGCATATATCACTAAAATCGAGTAGGCGATGAAAATAAATAATCCAAGTCTGTTTAGGATTTTCATACTAATTTTACATTCAAATTCACATGTATATTGTTTTAAATTTATGTTGCTTGTTTCAAAAAAATTACTTCATTTAAAATTGAATCTTTTTCTAATTAATTTCCTATACCTCCGTAACTTCGGCAGCAGGATTAAATTTTCAACTGCAAAACTTTTCAAAAATTGTCTTGATTCATGGATTGATATACTTACTGATTACTTCGTATAAGATAGTAAAGATAGTCAACTGAGATCGATTTGTTTTGTTTACAATACTTATTTACCATTTCGTATTAAGAAGTAAAAATATATTATCTTTTCCACTGAAGGCGTAAAGAAATCAAAGTATATTTGCAAAGTGTACCAGAAATAGAAAACAAACAATGGAAATATACATTAAAGCTATTTTAATCACTTTAATGAGGAAATAAATATTAAACCGCGATACTTGATAGTGTAATTCAATTAAAGGGTGCATATTTAAGATAGCATGCAAAAGCATTTCGCTTATCTAAACACATATATACATGTATGTATGTTCGTAATATAATGCTTAGATAGTCTAGACTCATGTACAGCAATGTAGTTTTCCCCCGTGGTGATTCCTATCAAGTTTATAGAAGTTGTACATTTCATACCATTTTTTTACATAGTAATAATGGCTGCTCAGAGATGATTGCATAGAAACTTAAACGATTCGAACACTTTCAGAAATATAGATACAAGGTGTGCATGGTATAGTCGTAAATTTCATTAGCATTTGGGGATTACTGCTACAAATGCAATAGCAATTCTCAAGTAATGCTACCTAGCGTGCAGCACAGAATGAACTTGTAGTCGACAATGAATATGTTAACTAGTTTCTAAAAGATTTATGTTTTATATAAATAAAACATTATCTATTATAGTTACTCTAGAGAGGCGTGGTTAGCATTGCAATAAATTCAAATCAATTTGTGCAAGTACGTTGTACAAAAAAAATCATTTTATTTTTCAAGTGGTAATTTAAAATTCTATGAGCACACACACATAGAGAGAGATATAGAGGGAGAGAGAGAGATAGAGGGAGAGATAGAGATAGAGAGAGATGTGGTTCCAAAAGTAGTCTGACTCAATTCAGGGAAGGTCAAAAAGAATATATTCAGAAATGAATATTTTGACTTGGAATTTACAATATTTTATTAACGAATGGAACTAATAGATTTTGATAACATATTTGCATTGTATGTATATAATCCTCATCAGATAGTAAGCGGGAATAAAAATATATTGAACGACTTCAACTCTTATACGGTATGAACAGAAATTAGTATGCCTGCAGCATTTGGAACAGACACGATTGCGCGCATAAAATAAAATCCTCATGAGAACGACACTCCCATGCTAATAACAAACGAATGACAGTAAATAAATGTCTATCTATCCTCTATCCACTTTAATCTTGAGGGGTAATTTTATTCGAAACGCATCTATATAATATAAATAATACTTGATTGGGTCCGCCTTTACTGGCTGGAACATTTCTATAGGCACATATAATACAACTTAATAATCGATATCTGGCTGGTCGGACGGTCTGTCCTTGAACGTCGCATAGAAACTACGAAAAGTTCACGACCAGAGAGAGGCAACATCCAGATTACGTGGATGGAATAAAATGTATATGTTTGCGAAATGATGGTTGCTGACTGCCGACTGCTGCTGGTGTTGTAACGGATGGCCTGTTTTGTTTCGGGTGATGGACACAAAAGCATGGCGACGACATATGTCACGGGAGGATGCTGCGACCTTCGGTATCACCACACTCAAACTATGATGCTCTTCATGTTTTACGCCGATGAGTTTATTAATCCATGGTGGCATCGTAAACAAAGCTTAATAATTGTCTGTTTTGGTTTTAATTACTGCCTAACCCAATAGAATTGTATCGGGTTTATATTCCGGGTTAAAATAAACATTAATTTAGAATACTGATTTTTATTACCCATACTTGGAAGAAAAAAAATGTGGCAACTCTAATTTCGCTGCTTCATTTTTCATCAATAAAAGTCTGTTACGGCATTTTGAATAATTTAAACACTATTTTTGAACACTTAACTAATGTGTGTGTGTGTGTTTAAAATACTCTTTTGTTAAATACATTTCTTAGAGTAGATATTAAATTTCAAATTCCAAATTATTTGAGTCTATTTTGTTTTTCTATTAAACATTTGATATGATTTACGTAATAATATATCCTATACCTACGTATACTGGCGACATTAATCAACTTTAAATAGCGATTTTCTAGTAACCAATACACTTTTAAAAAAAATAAAATAAAACAATACTGGTGTGAAATATTGATATCTTTCATTTTTATTGTAACAATTTCACTCTAAGTGCAGCCCATTCGGTGCTACTGCAACAACCATAAAAAAACGACCGAAGTAAACAAGCACTTAGTGCAGCCGTTTCGGTGAACGACTGAAGTAAACAAGCACTCCCAGTATAATTTTTTTTAAATTAGTTGTTTTCGTGTCATGCATATACAAATCTTATGATTAAATCATAATTCTATCTTTTATCGTTTAGGCTGTAGAGCACCCTCTCTCAAACAGACATACACACAAACAAATAGACAAACTCCATTCCACAAATAATCGACCTTAATTCAGGGAAGGTCAAAATGTATTTTCCGTTAAAATCTCGAGATCGAATCTGTTAATACTATATGGATTATGAAAACTATTCGTCGGAAAGTTACTGTAAAAAGACCGAAAAATAAAAGTCTGCTCTATAATTTATTGCGTTACTAGTTTTATCTACAAAATGTCCTTTTCCGATTTTATTTTCTTTTTACATTTAAACTCGTTATCCAGATAACCAAAAGCATTAGAAACTACCATATATGACTCCCTTGATTTACATTTAAAAAAACAGTGCAACTTATATAGTTACTACTACTATATACCTAATCGCAAACAAGTCAAAATGACTTATCCATACTCATTTACTCATGCTTATCATTGCTAGGTGTGCATAATTAGACTAATAATTATGTTAATTATTGTTTAGTCGGTATATGATAAAACTTGTCATACTCTGAATTTTTTAAGCTTTAATTATTAAATAATCATGTATGATACATTTGTTCTATTATCAGTAATTTATTTTATAAAATAATTTCCAAACCGTATACAATGGAAACAAGCTGAATGCATAAATCATTTTGTCGAAATAAAAAACAAATTAAATAATACATTAAAGACATAGGTGCTGTGTCGAAAGACATCAATCAACGCATTCGGTTTTCAATTTAAATTTTATTGTTTGTCAGCACTTTTGTTCGAATTGATTTTAAATAGAATTTCGCTTTAAACGAACGAAGTACGACGAGACAAGGTTAAAGACATCGGATCACCATTTATCGAAGGAGACGTATGACAAACACCAATCAGAAGACAGACGTCAAACTAAACTAATATAAAAGCAAGATCGCTAACTTGAACACAAAACAAAAAAACTCAAACAACATGAGCAAAACAAATCGCGTGACGCCATTTCACTTTGATTTATAATATTACTAAAGTCTTTTTTTTCATCCGTTTAAATCTCATATTTAACTGCCTTGTTTATTGGAAAACGTTCAGTATAATTTGGTTTTACATTCAAAGATTTAATTTAAATATATTTTATTTTTCTGGTTTTATTTGCCATTCCATTATCTAAAGTAAAATGGTTTGTAAAACAACAAAAGAAAATTCACGTCCCTTATTTGCATTTAAAACAAAAACCGCAAAAAATAACTAGAGTAAACAAGCACCTCCGATTTGAATATTTTTTCAAAACTACAGTTTTTATTAATATTTTTAAAATTTTATAATTTTTCCTTTTTTTCCCGTTTAGATTATAGAGCGCTCACACACCGAAACTCAAACATGCGCGCGAGCGCTCTTTCTCTCTCTATCTATCTATCTCTCTCTCTCTCTCATACACACACACACACACACACAGAGAGAGAGAGAGAGAGAGAGAAATATTGACACACAGACAGACGTCATTCAAAAAATAGAAAGTAATAATAAATAAACAACTAAATAACAAATAATAAAGCCATCGCTTTTCTCTAACGGATTGTTAAGATTTATAATTTAAAATAAGAGGTAAACACGAGATGCATATCACAAATGATTAAATTTCAGAATTTGGACCCTTGAATCATAATATAGATTGTATATCGATTTGCATATTCGAAGTGTCGGAGGATTTGCATAATAATAGGGATCAAATTGGGTTCGCAGTAAGATTAAAAATTCTAATAATTAATGATGAGGGGAAACTCTGAAATATAAACAATGGAACATGCAAATCCAAAGTTTCTAAAGTGGTTTAGAGCGAGTTGAGTAATAAATCGAAAGTGGTTCATCCTACCAATATGAAACACACGTACATACCATCTCTAATAAATTGCATTTATAGAGCAGAGCCATGACATATAAACAGAGACATAATTGTATGTTTCGTGTT
Organism: Nebria brevicollis; assembly: GCA_944738965.1. Taxonomy (NCBI): domain Eukaryota; kingdom Metazoa; phylum Arthropoda; class Insecta; order Coleoptera; family Carabidae; genus Nebria; species Nebria brevicollis. The sequence goes on along the minus strand of OX122907.1, from coordinate 9,045,978 downwards.
TGCTGGAATGTATCATAATCGGCATCCGCTTATATGTACATACATACATGCATTGAGTATTCCGCCCGCTCAAGTGTTGGCCCAGCAACCGCGAAATGATAGATAGAGTTGCGTGCGTATATACCTTCATATGTATATGCTGAGAGGCCAATAACACCTCGGATTGGCCGCGCGGCCTTGAGGCATCAGTGCGTGACCTTCCCGCGAACCGGCTCGCAAACATCCGTTCTCCCCTCAGACTCGCATACTTTCATGCTTCTGTTACTACTGACTGTGTTGCTCACTGTTTGCGACTTGCTTCGCTGGCCACGAAACCATATTTGCGACAAATAGCTACCTTACAATTAATATTATAATAGTAGGCGTCATTAGCAAGTGAAAACGTCGGATCTAATTGTGGACGTAGTTGGGGTGGCATTGGCGCTTAATTCTTTAGTATACATTAAATATTTGCAAATTCGTTTTTATTTAAATATTCAAGGAAATACTTTTGTCTTTTAACCTCGCCATTAAATGACTAAACTTACGTACGATGTTTACACATCTTAATTCGTACTCATATTAAATACATTAAGCTATATTTTATTAAAATTTCATAACAATGCATTAACGTGAGACTCATATTCTGGGAACTAATTCTTTTTTACTTTCTTATACGAAGTTATCATCAAAAAATTCGATATCGAGATTTTAATAGAAATATACCTTTTGACCTTCTCTGAATCTTCAAATAACGCCTGTTTGTGTGCGTGGCTGTCTGTATGTCTGTCTAGATGTGTGTGTGTGTCTGTCTGTCTCTGACTCTCTGTCTGTCTGTCTGTCTGTCTGTGTAGGAGAGAACGAGTGCGATTACGAGAATGTGTGTGTGAGAGATTAAAAAAAAATGTCATACCTGACAGATCTTTACTAGTTATAATTATAATACTATTTATAATTGCATATGATTGTAAATTAAAAAAAATGTAATGAAATAAAATTATAATACATAAATGATTTAATAACTGCCCTTGTCTGCCTTTACCGTGAATGCAAATTTATTATTAATGTACCTACTTAATTATCTATTTTATGGATTTTCAATGAAGTAATTTTTGTTTGGTTTGTTTGTTGGTATAGGACCGGTGACGGTTCCCATGGTATCGACAAATTCGTCGCCGCCAATAGCGATGCCAGTGCAGGTACCTCCAGGCCATGTAGTGCAGCAAATCGTTGATGAGAGCGGTACTCTGAGGCACGTGATCCTCTCACCACAGCCGCCTCTTGTTCCCATGCCACATTCGCACAATCCCCAACATTATGTAAGTAGACTATATATAATACAGTACTTATAGTATAGTAATAGTAATACACTCACAAGCTCTTCGTAAACAAAACAGACAACGTACATAAACTCGAAAATCCTTTGACATCAAATTACGTATAGGCACATACATCGTATGTTACGAACTCCACATATGCAAACACATGAAATACTACATTTAGAACATGTCTTTTTACAGTTATACCATTGTAAAACATGCGCTCAAAGCAGTTTTTTAAACAAACAATAAAATGTATCCTGCAATTTTGAGCAAATCTTTAAAGTAGAATCTGTAAAATTTTGAAACGCCTATAGTTCCGTAATTAATATTTAAGAATAGTTCATTGCTAAAAGCAAGAATTATGTTTGATTCGACTAATATTTGATTCGAGATCGAATATTTTCATTATTACTTCATAAAGAATGTAAAAATATATAAATTTATACTTGAATATGTACTTTGAACAATCGTAGAATAAAATAAATAGAATATGTATGTATGTTTGTACAGTTTCGCGTGAACTGTGAAGTAATATCGAGAACGTTACTAGTCAAGCAGTTTTATTGTTAATATGACTAAAAGGTGATTGCGGTGGAAATGAGGTTCTCGAGAGGAAATTGTTTTGTGAGATAGAGACACGAAAGGAAATGCGCCGATGTATGAGGAGTGCGACATTGATAGAAATGTTGAATGGGTGATGATCAAATAGATGATTTGAAAGAATATCAGATAAAAGGTGTTTATATGGGACAAAATAGAAGAATTTTTCTGAAAAGATTCATACAAGTTTGGATGAAGCGAAACGAGATAAGATGGAATTGCTTTCACATTATTAATATTGAAATAAATATGTTGCACTTAATTCTTGTGCAATTATATAATATTTAACGCAAACGTAAAAACATACAACATCAATTTCTTTTTTAATGTACCTACATATGTATTTAAATTTTCATTAAAACGCTTTTGGTAAATAAATACAATAAACACTTTTTCTGTTTATATAACAGTTATATGAAATCGTCTGTAGTGTGTACTTTTATTTTTACAAACAACAGAATAATATATAAGTAACTGCATAATTCATAAATTGAAATAACACATGTATATGTAAATAGGAGCAGTTTGATGTGTACGACATTTGTAGCACATGAATAATAAATGCAAACTGATAATATATGGAGATAGTTGCCAGGCGAAATGTTGATGAGAAACATTACTCATTCACGTTGTAAATACCACTTGCAAACTATGCAAAATGTGATCATAACTGTTACTACACGTCTTATTTTGCTGTAGCAATTAATATTTAAAGCGTTTAGTTACAGATTATTTTAAAAGGAGCCTACGATTTTTAATTACAAAGTTAATTATAACGCACGTTAGGTACACATACATACTTTTTATGTTCTTTAAGGGGATTAACCCAGGGGGGATTTATTAGTTTTTTTATGGATATAAATATTCTAATATCATAATTTCTTTATTTTGGTCGGTATATTATGAGTAAATTTAACAAAATTAGGTATCGTAGCAACAAAAGATCGTGAAAACAAAAATATGGTTTATTTTATGAAATACCGACAAAAAATTGTAATAGCTTTAAATAATTGAGTAAAGTAGATAAATGTGTTTTCAACAGTAAAAAGACATCAAAGCTCGTACTTTCTGATATGATAAATTAAATAAAAATTAAATTAAATAAAAATAAAAGTTACTAAAAGAAAAATAAAGTAGTTGGTTTTTTTTCATAAAGCAACTCGGTTTAATTGAAAATGCCATTGAAAACGTGGATTGAGGTGTTCGTTTTATAGGTGATTCATCGGTTAAACGCCTACTTTATCGCGCTGTCACACATTCTTTAATTAAATCTGTCGAAGAAGGTATTTTTCAATATTTCTAATTGCTCGTTGTACCTTTTAAAAAAAATTATCAGCCACAATTAAATATCTAAACTGTTCTTACTGTCGTAAAACAAGCATGGTATTGATTAACATATTTATAAATTTAATTATCTACAATGTCTTTCGCTGAACTTTCTTATACATCTTTTATTTAGATAAGAACATTAAGATAAAAACTTTTACAAATTATAATTATTCCTGACACTATATTAAAAATTATTAGATCTAGAATATTTTTTGTTTGCAAATGACCTTGAACAAAAACTATTTCAATATAATATTTTTAATATCTTACTCACTTTAGATACGCTTTTTCATTAAATCTTTTTGTGACAGCGTAGTTTATACGGATTTAATCCTCCACACCTACTTAACTATAGCAATATAAATAAGACAAGTAAACATTTCAATAGCAATTTTCTAGTAACTGGTACATTTTTTAAAGAAATTGTAACTATGTCCACTACTCAAAGTGTAGTTGTTTTGGATATATTGCAAACAACGCAAAATATATCTAGAGTAAACATGCACTTCGGTTTAAATAATATTTTCAAAATTAGAAGGTTTTTACGTATATACAAATCTTAAGTTTAAGCTCTAGAGTGCACTTCCTCTCTTTCTCACACATCCTAATCCGCCCACACATACATACAGAGAGAGAGAGAGAGAGCGAAAATGATATACAATTCATAAAATATTTAAATACCTAGGTATTGTAGTCCACCTAACGATAAATAAGAAATTCTTCGTCTTCTGTCATGTATTGTTAGGTACCTCCTGTATCAAATAAATTATTTCTGTAAATAACATAATTTGTTTACAACAAATATTAATTTAACACCTATTATTATAAAAACTGTATAAGTAGTGAATTTTCTATATCATTAATCTTGTGAGGCACGTCAAACTAAATTACCTATTCTTCTGCTTTCACAATTCATTCGTATTACGTTCTACTATCCTACTAATACATTTATTATAAAATCTACGTCTCATTCCGTTATTAATAGTCTTTTATTCTGTTATTGACAGAAGTGTCAACTGAATTTCTAGAAACTATATTTATAATTTCATATTTTGAATAAATTTTTTCTCATGGCAATTTGAAAAAATAAGAAACTCGTATGTAATTTAAATGTCTCTTTTGAAATTGTATATATGATTAAATTTAAAATATGAAAACAGTATATCGCATCATATGAATAATATTGTACTTGAGCTGTGATATTAACATCAAAACATTTCTCATGCATATAAAATGTGTGAGGGTCATTTTACGACCTAAAGTATAAGTATATAAAGTAATATTACATTACCAATTCAATCTTTAAGTAACCATAAAACAGGCACAATTCATATTTTTACTCTTTCTACGAAGTCCAGAAGAGCTTTAAGTGTTCAGCTGTGTCTCAATAGTATTTTCGAAATCAATTCATTCTTTTTCTCATAGTTCTTACTCCGAAATCTCATATTTTTGATGGTTGTGCACTCATAAGACTAAAATTTGTTGTGCCATCTCCTTGGAGGATACTCGACCAATTTTAACTAACCGAATATTTAAATTTTATAATAGTATATTGTGGTAAACAACATTTTCGTGCCTTCTCGGAGGATTCTCAACTGGTTTTAACCAAATTTGGTGTACATCAAGTGTTTAAGGGCTCAAAAAAAAAAAATGCAAACCGAATATTTAATATTTAAAATAATAAATAGTGGCAAGCAACCAAAATTTGCCGTACCTTCTCCTCGGAGAGTATTCGACTGATTATAATAAAATTTGATATTTCGAGAGATATATGACTTAAAAAAAATCTGCAATGTCTTACATTCAATTTTCTTATATGTATTTTGTTTAAATGGAAAGAAGACATATTTGTATTATCTACTAACCTTAGAAACACATTTGCACTAAATATGTTGCTTACAATAATTGTAAAATATCAAATTCCAAATTATTTGGTAAGGTATACATTTAGTGAAAAAGTGTTCCAAAGGATAGTAAACTGTTACAAATGAATAAAAATACGTATTTGAATATCCTCTTATATAAACGAAATACGTATAAGAAAGTTCCGTGCAAGTATTTGCGGATATCTAAAAAAATGACTAGAGTAAACAAGCATTTGCGGTTTGAATATTTTTTTCCAGAATAGGATGTTTTCTTGATAGGCATGTACAAATCTTTAGTTAAATGTTTCATAGTTTTACCTTCAACCGTTCAAGGCATCAACACGTTAGATCTGAAGGTTCTGGGTTCAAATCCTAGCGACATCTGATGCATTTTTCTCAATGTTTAATATTAAATATGGTTTACTTCGTTAAATAAGGGGTCCAAAAAAGTGACTAGCCAAATATATAAATTTGTAATTTGTGGTAAAAAGCAGTTTTCGTCATTGTAGTCCACCTAGGAGTGCTCTACTTTTATATTTTATTGTACTAACAGTAAATTCTATAATTTACAAAGAATGTCAATTATCTTTCGAAAAAAGTAATATTAATGTAATATTAACTGATAAAATGATGCAGTTTGTGTCCATTTAATAATGAAACATACTTGATGTAACAATAACAGAGCAACAGTTGTAAACAATTACTGTTAATATAGGCACGGGCAGTAATAACAAGGTATAAATGGTCTTGACAGTAATATTGTTCCACGTGGAAATTTGTGACCGTCTCGTCTGTCGTGTAGGATCGAGTGTCTCCGTGTGGCGGAGGTATAAATTATAGGTCTGACCGCCTATTCAATTATGTATAAATTCCACTAATTTAAACGCTTGTTCCGGTCTCCTAAGTGGGTGGACTTGACTCGCAATATATTATATTACGTCTCAGACCTTGATTCTCAGATTACCGTACCGGAACAGATCCAGTAATATTTATTATTTTTGATCGTAATTGATTTTATTCATAAATGCATTTTACACGGTAATTTACATCAGTTTCCATGAATTCTGCAACGGTATTTCCAAATTTATGTAATTTAAACAATTTTTATTTTATTATTGATTTATTTATTATTATTTATTAACAGAACAGTTAAACTTCCATTTCTAGGAATTAAAAATTATATTACTACTTTATAATAAACCACGAACAGCTGTTCACTTATCTGCCAATTATTCTTGAGAAATATTTAATTGATCCAATATTATTTTTATATACAACTTTACAATTTTCTCGAAAATCTGGATTTTAAATTCATCTTTAACATTATTATATCTTACGAATAACAAATTAAATCTTTCCATTGAAATAAATAGCCAAACATTTATATACAATTAAATTTCATGATTACAATTACGTATCACTTCTTATAAGAAAGAAAATAAGATCTAATACAAAAAAATAGAATTTCAATAATTAAGTGCCAGTATCACATTATGAAAATAGATTTGGTATAAACAGATTTGATATTAATTTAGTTCGTTAAATACTGAATTAGTGCTATTATCACGTTTATAATAATAAAAACTCTATATTATGTCTTTTAACTAATTATACTGACAGATAACTGATCGAACAGTTGCCTTTTCTAGCTTCAGGGATGTCCGCATCCAATTAGACGAGTAAATTAATTAGCAACATAAGAATGTTTCTATTGGATTATTTTTAACTGTAACGCTAACTACAATATCATCTCTTCAAGTTGCAGTAGCTAAAACCAGATTGGTTATTTTGTAAAACGTTCTTTTCAGTTTATGTAACGGCTTAACTGAAGTAATACAATTAAAAATACTGCTCTTGTTAAATGATATCGATTTAAGAAAAGAGCTCTCTTGCACTAGGTTAGACAAAACAAAAAGGCTATTCACTCTTTTATAAATATACGACACCGCTGCGCTATTATCAAAACACTTTGGAAACCAATCTGACCCCCTTTTATTTATGTAAAGTGCACTCTTCCGGATTATTACCCCACCCTGTTCCACTATTTATGATCTAGAATAATGATCGGAGATTAGATAGTCGAAGTATGCAAATAAAACAATGTGACAATTTTCTTATCGCAGCGCTCGATATCAAGATGCTCCTTTCATAATCAGTGTGGGTCACAACTCGCATACCAAAACATACACACGGCGTAGATAAAATGATAATTTCTAACATTCTTAAGCATGAAAGGAATTCCTTGCTGCCAGTGGCGTACGTGATCAAATTTGGTAATTGTTTGAATACGCGCGCAACATTTGACAATCTAATTTGCATTGGAATCTGTTAATGGTTTTCAAGAAATTTCTCTGCAATTTTTACTTTCTTATACGTAGTAATATGTAGGTGTTGTAATCATGAACAAAAATCTATATCGAGATTTTAACGCCAATATATCTTTTGACCTTCCCTGAGTCGAGTTTGGTTCATTTTAGAAATACATATATATGTCTGAGTTTGTGTCTGCCCGTTTGTTTTTTTTTGTCCGTATGTATGTATGTATGTCGATGGCTATATGTTTGTGTCTGTGTGTATAAGTATATTTTAAGCACAACTTTTACAGATAGGTTTTTTTTACAATGGAATAAATTTTTAACAAAAGCAAAAATCTTGTAATATTAAAAGTATGCTGAAAATGTTTCCTTTGTGCACAATCGATCTGTTGAATACTGGGTTGTTAGTCCGCAAAAAAAATTATAATTTTCATTTATTCGTTTAACAGACAATGAAAATTAAATAAAGTAGCGAAATAAATTGAAACTAAGCAGATTTTTGGCACGGATTCCTATTATAGCTTACAGTGACGAACATACTAAAAGTCCCCATAAATAAGAGACGAGCGTTGGCTGTCATCTAGAAAAAAATATCTTCCGCGTTCTCTAGATTCGTAATTTTTTGTTCATTGTAACTCCAATGTTTAAATTTGAAATAAAATACATACATTTTCCATTTACACAGATTTTATTTATATTTATTGCATTCTTCAACCAACAACAATAAAATTAATACTTATTTAAACAGTTCATTAGAAATTTAACGATCAAAATGATGACACAAATACATCAGTCTCATTTAGATTTTTAAGAAATCAAATGGACTATATATCTCGGAGTCGTTCTAATAATTTATATAAATTTCTTTAAACAATATGTAATTAATCAACAAGTTAATAAATCTTCATAAATTAGATTAAAATGAAATATGTTAACTAAAAATCTTGTTGATTTCCCTTTTATATTAAGTTTGACGTACAAAGGACATGTTTATCATATACTTAATCAATGTGTTGACATATCTATAAAAAATGTCTTTCATAAAACACTGTGCTGCTTTACTTAAAAACCAATTAATTAGTCACGATAGATTTGTGGATCTATGTTTTAGATAAAAATTTATATTGCGTGACAATTGCTCGTGTGTATGTACAATTTCTTAATAGTTTCCGTTTCTTTGTTAAAAATTGTATGCGATTTAAAAAATCACAACTTTTAACTAGGTAAACCATTTCATTATTTGCTCGTGTGTCTACAACATACTCAAAATCAGAAAAAGTAACTTATTCTAAATTCGTTTTAAATTGCTCTAATTATAGTAATATATACCTAGAAATTTACCCAAATTGAATGGAAAACTCGTATTATGTTTATTAACTTTAAAATTACTAATATTCTGTCGCGTTATTGTATAATATGTAAATAATAAATTTTGATATGTAATCTATTTTCAAAATATAACAAAAAATTAGGATTCCCTCAAAAATAAATACATTCTGATATTGCGATATTCTAATATCAATTATAAAGCACTTAAACATTTCGTATTGCCAATTAAATAACGAAAGTGTGTAAGGATGTGCTACAAATAAAATCTTTTAATATTTCTTAGAATTAAAAAATATAATCGCGAACTTAATTTCAAACGATCTCTTTAGTGAGTTCAAAATAAACAGATTTTATATTTTCGTATATTCTAAATATACCATATATTAAATAAATACTTGGGTATTTTTGGAACTGAGAATACTTTCAGATCTTTGCCAATTCATATAAAAATAAGCAAAAACTGCTAATAGACACTCATAGTGTGCAAATGAATTTATGTATATACATACATATAATGAATTTAATTTAAAAGAAATGAATTTCTTTTCAAAAATGAGGATTTTCTCAAAAATAAATACATTCTGGTATTACGATATTCTAATATAAATTGTAAAGTACTTAAACATTTCGAAGTCTCATTTAATTAAATTTTTCATTTTGTGTATCAAACAGATTATTAAGTTGTTTTTGTTTAAAAATAACATTCTATTTATTAATTTATGGTTACTTTAGAGATCTTATTCATCGCCCTCACAAAGTACTAATGTTAGTATACTAAAGATATTTTATAGTTAAGTTTTTAAAGGAATTTTTAATTTTGGTAATCATGCTACTTGGTAAATAATAATGACAAATTGTATTTTGATTATTTTGAATCCTCGTGCGTTGTTTAAGATGTATAACCCTTTAATCACACACTGAATCATTTATTCAAAGATAACATGTTTCTACATTTGCAAAACCTTAAATTTAATAATATTCCACCAACATTTCAATTTATACTTAATGTAACACTACATACAATCGTTTCTACTTAGTTTAATAATTAATACCTAGCAACATCAAATTCATTTAATTACAAAGTGGAGCTGAATATTTTATCTTAAAGTCCGGCAGTGCTAATTTGATTTGGGCTTTAATACCAGTCATACTAAACACTTAGTGAAGTTCCAACATTAGAGAATAGAATGCGTTATATTAGGTTTGACAATGCAAAAATAAATAAATTGTTTCATCATTTCATATGTAAAATTTCTTCGTAGTATTTGTTTTTATAAAGATTGAAAAAAAATAGAATTGACAAATAAAGTATTTCAATCTGACCTTGACATTCAGACTACTAATTTAACCTTCGCTTATTAAAAATAAAATATCAATGGTTTTTTTTAAGTTAAGCTTATTATAGAAACTTGTTATTAAAATTCGCTATTTTTTTTTTATAAGAACATTTTTATTTTTATAATCCTTTCAAAACAACAATTTATAATTTGCATAAGCTTTAAAAAATACATGATAATATCTAATTTTAAATTGTCTTACAAATGCATAATAATACGTTGCGGAATATTGCAATTGATGTATTTGCTGGCAAACCTAAAATATGGCACATTCAGGCTCGCATCTAGTATATGATTATAGCAATATATCACGAGTGATGTATGATATATAATTTCACGTGTCATTAAAATCTAGTTAAAATGTCACAAAGTCCGGTCATTAGTAAATTCAGTCGCGGTGTTTATATGTGTGTTACATATACACAATCCCCTTGGTTCTACTGCGGTCTATTTAATTGTTCATATATCATATTTTCAACAACCGTATGTTCAGACTGGAGCTGCATTTATATTATTTTTTAAGTCGAACACTGGAATCTGTATTTATATTTATTTATTTTCATGTTTACTAATTTAATATTGCGTTACTATAAAACTGCGTTGGTTGGCGTATTATCACTAATCCGGCCTAACACTTATCAAATACGTGATTGATTACATTTTTATTACGCACTTAACTCAATTTTTGCATCAATAGCACACTAATTTTTTATTCCATTACCGAATCCTATTTCAGATATTTTATTCCGCTCGCTAGGGAAATATTATTAAAAGCCATTTCATTCAATATAAGCAGAACGGAATAAATAATTTTGTGTACATTTTACGACTTTTTTTTTAAATATTTCAAATTACAATTTACATTATAGGGTAAATGAATGATTAATATATGATTTTTTTAATTATTATTGCTCCTTTTCATGGCCTATAATAATAAAATTTACTTCTATCGTCGTAATTCCCGGAAAGTAGTCTCGAAATCGATTATTTTACCCTTGAAACTAAGTTGAAGTGTGACTAATATGCAAGATAAAGTCATATTCATAATTTATATTGTCAATATTGAGTAAAGAAAATTAACATAAGTCAATAACATATGTAAGTAGCCCAACCCACAAAGCATTAACTTTACATATGTACGTAAATGTGGCAATAAGATCGCGATATATGTATAACAAAGCAACTGTATACCGCCAACATGTTCAAGTATAATTGCGAATCACAGTCATACATGCGTGTTTTTTATTGTCCGATATATTTGTCTCCTACGGTGTTATTAATGTGATTCAGCGATTGCCATTCCAACTGGTCACTCACCTCTTGTTTACGACATCAAAACAAATACCGAACACGGTTACTTAGTTGATATTAACAGAGAACTGTTTACGGTAGAGTTGTTGCAGTCTGCACTTTCAATGTTCAAGGACAAGCAATTTGTACTAAATGTCCAAATCATTATTTCAAACTGTCGCGTGATACATTTATAAATCAGTATCACGGTTTTAAAAAATCATTTAGGTTTGCCAAGTGATTTTCTTAATAGGTCTGTTCGGTTATCCTGCAATTACTGCTCGGTGGGAATTTCGGTTTACAAATTACTGGCGATGAATTCGCTTCGAAATAAGATTGCAATTGCACTTCAAGCTCTTAATTTTAAACCTAGATTAAACTTGATAATCTTTGGTATAGATTTATTTTCACTATTAATACGCGCGTTGGTGGTAATTTCCGATGGATATTTATTTGCGAACCCGGATATAATAGTTTACGATCCTGACAGCATTAGAATTAAGTAGTGAGCAAAATCAATATTTTACACTAAATTACAAAATTATAATATAAACAACAATATCGCCTACACACACCATCTTTTTAATAGTTTGGTAAGTGGATACACATACGTAGGCGAATATTTATGGTTAAATATATTCCTAAATTTTATTCTGTTTTGTGCGATTGAGAATATGATATTCAATATTGTAAGAGAAAATGATATGTTATGTTTGTGAAATTGTCGTAAGTCATAATAACATGACATTTATGATTATTGTTATACAATTTAACTTTTCTTCGATTTTATCAGACATGCTAAAAAACAGGTTTTAGTTTTAATAGAAAATCATAGATAATTTTAAATGTATTAAGAACTCATAACTTATTTTTTTTAAATATCATTTACTTATAAGAAGTATTAAGAAGGTAAGTACGCTGTGGGTGGTTGAATTTTTGTATAGTGTCCAATTTGCGTGCAGCGATATATCCCTTTAAACGGCCTCCGGAAAGTGGTTACTTATACCAGTAAATTATCAGACAGTAAGCAGATCTTAAAATGGCGATAACCATAGGACTCCTGTAGATAACTGCCTGCGAATTGTTTCATTAAAGCGCGCATACAACGTGTTTTAGAGCATCGTTAGCTTGTGCATATCAGCATCGAGAAGGAAATGTTGATGGCTCTTTTATGCGAAACCAGTGTGAGAAACTTTTGTGCTTCACTTCTGTCTACTATCTGGGCCTGTCTGTCTAATTGTAATTCAGATCTCTTGTAATTAGATGAAAGATATGCGTTCATTATCGCACACATTCACGTTCAAATCTTTTGGAAGGAAGGACGAAAGAAAGGCAGATCTCGTATCTAATTCAGACTTTATCGTACTTCCGTTCTTTACAATTTTGTTTTTATAAATTGTTCATATCCGATTTCTAATAATATCGAATAATGTTCTAAACTAACGTAAACTCTACCTAACTTTTACTTCACTACTAATTGGTAGAGTATTAAAAAATAAAATAGAATTTGAGATAAAAAGAAACAATATTGAAGCAATAATTTAAATTTAAAACAAATGGACATTAGTATAATCTGCGATTACGAGCGGTAATTGAATCAATTAATAATAAATTTATATATATAATTAATTATTTCTATCGTTCTACGAATTTTTTATTCTTTATAGTTTCAATTTGCTCTTTTGTAAACATTTACCGATTAAATAATAATAATAAACGATTAATGCTCAATAGTTTATTGGAAAAATATTGTAATTACATATACACAAAAACAACATTAAATGGCAATTAAAGAGATTAGAATAGTTTTACGCAAACATTTTTAGTATCTTTCGGCGTGTATAAATACTTTTGCTCCTCTCTGTAGCAGCTAGATATATACAAGCCACAATGCTTGTCTGTTGATTTGGTTGCTATAGTTGTTTTAGTTTATCAGATTACAAAATTCAATCATTTACAGAGGAAATTATGTTATTTGACTAGCGAAAACATGTCCAAATTTCATCACACAGTTAATCATTTTGTAACACTGTATAGTGTAGTAAACGCTATATATTTGTTTTATCAACAGAATTGTTATCATTTATAGCTTTAAATACATAAAATTATAAAATATTAGGATTTCTAGTTAATGTTACAAAACCTGCTCATAAAAAATATTAATAATAATTTAGGTATCAGGAAAATTATGTTTGATTAAATATTTTTTTGATTAAAAACTAATTAACAACTCGGTTATATTTAAGAATAGCATTTTAAGAAAAACGTGTGGGCCCATTCAAAGAAATTTTGTGTGAACTGAAATATCGGTGCAATTTTATCTTTAATCGAAAACCGTCGGCGTATCTTTTGTGCACCGTATACATTGCCGAAACGTTTTCTTTGAATGAATTTGTGCATCATGGTCGAGACTCTGACAGTGCGCTGTTGTTAAATGCCCAGAAGTCATGTTCACCGTTGATTCTCGGTAGAAGAGTTTTCTCAGGGTGTGGTCCTGTCCATTTGTGCGGTTCGGCGCTGCGGCATGAATACGCTCTTATTCGAAGCGGCTTCGTTTGCCTGGTCTGATGACCACGTTAAACATGCCAATGGAATTTTTGGGCTAGATTTTCACAGAAACGGAAATATATATATATTGATGCTATGTAGTCGCCATGCTTGTATTCAGTGCCCTTCTATAGAAACTTATGGACGCAAATACTTTCACAAGCGCATATTTGCGATGATACGGATTACGGGAACATACATTCCTAACATTCTTTCGTAAATCGGTTTAGCTCTTTGTCATTGCTAAACAGATCATTCATTTGTCATTGAAATGCGTTCAAAAATTCGCTTGCATTAGATACGATATTTTTTATTTAAATTTCATATTCATAGATAAATTAAAGGTGTCTTTACTAAATGTAAATTTAAAATATTCCTAAAATATCCGCAATGACTGGCACTGAACTTATACATGTTAGAAATATATATTAATTTACAAAATTGTTTGGAACTTTGTGGTTCCTGTGAAGATTAAATATATTTGAGTTAAAAATAAATATACTAATTCATAATGTATGTTTTTCAATTTCGATATGGAGCCTTAAGAAATAATGGTTAGCTATAGTCATGTTTCTTGTTTAATCTCATCGAAATGAAGTTGGTCATATATATGGGCAAAAACCAGACGCCCCCTAGTTCAATTTAGCCGTAGTGCTTTAGTTCAACGTCCGGCCGTAAACCTCCGTTAGCGTTGTTAACGATAAATGAAGTGCAAGGGAACGTAGTTAAAAGGAAATTTCGTGGAAAAGTGGTTCATTTCAAGCTCGATATGAAAACAATCACATTTACTTTTGAAACAGTAGAAAGGCGACGGAACGAATAACCTTCATGGCTTCGACATGTCGTACCCTCCTAATCCCAGTAATAATAATGATTCACTCGACAAGCCGTGGGAATTGATCACACGACGACCTTTGAATGCGGCTATCACTGAAACTGCACCACTCACTCTCGCGCCATTTACCCAACAGCACCTTTCAGTATTTTTTTTATCAACTAATGGTGCAAAACCAAGTGCAATTTTCAACTAGATAAATGATTCAATGTTCAACAATTAATTATTAACTTGCAATGACTGGAACAACAAAATATTCATACATTTTCAATTCAAATCACTTTCCGCTTCCCGTTTTTTTTTTTATAGATTTTTTTGTGGACTAATAAACTAAAACTGAATAGACAATGCAAATCAATTGTGCGAATGCTAAAAAAAAAATTCATTGTATTCAATTCGGTTGTATTGTCAAAATTGAGAACAGCAGACATGTTTAATTTACCAGTTAGGCAACCAGATAGTTTATCAAGCATGGCTAATTAGAAACATGTACTAAATGCTCAAAATATGCTATTTTGCTAAAACAGTCGATTTTAAATTTTACTTATTATTTATTAACTCTATTTAGACAATTATTTCCAATTTTTTCTAATATAGATACAGTAATTACCATCACGTTTAACTAGTGGTTGTATTTTATAATTACCAAAACTATCTTCGTAGCGTTTTGCTACAGTTTTACGTCACTTATATTTTATATTGCATATGTGATGTGAATTTAATACATATGTCATCTGTTGTATTGTGTCTATTTTTGGTATGCGCACAAATTCGTAAAATTCATATCTTTTCGTCCAGCACATTCATGCATCAATAATGCATTAGGATAAAAACGAATAAAATAGTTAAAATGAAACTGTTTTTTTACCTGAACTTCTTATATTTCCATATTACTTCCAAACACGCGCATATTTTTGATTCTCCTTTATAAAAAAAAAGACAAAAAGTGGTTGCGAAAGAATTATTTATAAACGTTTTTAAAGTATGGAATCTTTCCTATTTGTTTAAATTATTTTTGAATAGCGTTAATATTGAGTGTTTAAATGAATTGTTCATATTTTCCATAACATGGGTATTTAATTACAATATGTAGGAATTAATATTTATAATAATTAAAATGAAATTAACTTTTTAAAGATTATATTGTTTATGTACATAATGATGTAAGATTCTATAAGAAATCATTTGATAACGAATACGCTTTGCGCGCGTTGAATGAATTTTGAACCATTCAGTGCCAGCATGACAACTCGATATCAACGTTTATTTATGATAAGCATTCGCTAGGTAGTGCAGTTGGTAGTTAACATATGTTCAAGTTAGATGTGTTGTGCATAATTTAACTAGTTTTCCGCGAAAATGGAAGAAAATGACGACCCAAAATCCATCTCAATTAAAATTACCCTACGACCAAAGGAAACGGTAATATTGTAAAAAAACATACTTGCGTTTTTATATATTGATTTTATTTATATATAATGTAAATATATTATTTTAAAGATTTTTAACTCACCGTATGGCAGCATAAATATAAATACAGTTTTGCTCTGTTTATGTTATTTTCTTATATGAAATTGCGAAATATATTTAAATTGCGTTTTTAACAATAAAATATGTATTAAATATCTCTAAATATTAAAAAATATTAACTATTTTCACTATGACGTATGTCAATATGTACTATATATCACAAAAACTGATAAGTCTAATATTGTGACGCATGATATTAATAATTTAATTAAATATAGAGATTCTGCTATAATTGACGAACCGGAAGTGGTAATTTAGTTGAAGCTGTTTTCTATTTAGTTTATTTTAAGGAAATTCTCCGTTATTGCTTCAATAAATTAAAATTAATACTGTTTATTACGAGTTTTGTGTGAATTGTTTATTAAAATTTCATCTGTTTTATTTATTTATTATTGGGAGAATATAATTGTATAAATCATGGAAATAGGAAATACATTGCTGATAAAATATCAACAATATTAAATTGTATTTTTAAAACAACTATGATTCTTCTAAAGAAGATCATATGAGAAAATCATTTGTTGGCGATATCAGATATTTTATTTCGGAAATTGTTTATGTTTTGGTTTATTTTTAATTGTATTGATATTTATATTGATTATTGTTTAATACTCTTAAATTCATATTGCAAAACATTATTGATGTCAGAAACGTATATTCGATATGTATTCGAATAAATATAAAATGATGCAAATATGAACGATATATCATTATTTTCAAAGTTGTTTTAGCAACAATAACTGTCAGAATTGACAACAAAAGTAATTTGATATTTGATCAACAATATTTAAAAATTCATCGTTTTATAACAATGTGATGGGTCCCACATGACAATACACTATGGAAAATATATACAAAGTGAGCAGAAATATTGATTTTAAGTGCAATGAAAATAAGCGTGTAGTTTATCAAAAATTATTCGATATTTCCATAATATTGGTTAAAATATTAATAATTTTCCAGGAAAATTAACTCTT
Organism: Nebria brevicollis; assembly: GCA_944738965.1. Classification (NCBI taxonomy): domain Eukaryota; kingdom Metazoa; phylum Arthropoda; class Insecta; order Coleoptera; family Carabidae; genus Nebria; species Nebria brevicollis. Next base: position 9,028,723 of record OX122907.1, on the reverse strand, counting down.
CTACAAGAATAAATATCAATACATTTCATTCTTTTATAGTGCAGCTAAAGAAGAATTTATGAAATATTTTCGATTACGATAATTTACGCAAAATAACGTTAATTAGATACGTATAATATGTCACGTTTAACTCAATGAATTATTTTATTTGCTAAACTAATAACCAATAACGAATACTGAAAATTAGAAGATAATATTTCTGTTTTTGTTATTTGAATTGTAATATTAGTTCGCTTAAATTTCTAAATTCGTTCAAAACTAAGGATAAATCGAATTGAGTAAATTATTATTCGTAAAATAGAAAATTAAGGTATATAAATATAAATTCTAAAAAATAATTTGAATACGCTCCTGTCTATAATTCATTAAAAATAATCATGAAATGGAGCATTAGATGGCAGCACTAATGTTATTTGGTGTTTAGCGTCAGCTGTCAAACTTTTCAAAAATGAGTGTAAACAAACAAAATGAAACATATTCGAATGTATAAAATATTTTGAACATATTAAAAGTATAAAAATCATAGATCGTTATATTAATAAATAATTTTTAAATTACAGGGTGCGGGTCCAGGCAATGGCAACAATCAACCACCTCAGACGTTTTACACGCAGGGCTTACCACCCGGTTACCCACAAGCACATTTCCACGGGAACATGCCACCTACCCACATGGGCCATGTACCGCCTGCAGGTCACGTCGGCCATTCACCACCACCTCCGCATGGCTTCCATAAAGACGAGCGCACACAACGTCAGTACAACAAATTAAAACGAAAACTCGAACTGAAACGATCCGATGGTTTACCTTCTGGTCAAAACACCCCATTGCTATCACCGCGGAAAGAGCTTGTCAATGGCTTGCGACGTGGCGCTGCGGCTAAAGAACGCGGCATGAACAGTGTTGGCACATCTGAAGATGGTGAAGAAAGTAGTAGTGTACAGGATGACGAAGATGATGTTAACGTTATCACTGATATACTATCATCCGTCCAATCACCACAGGTATTTACATTCTCAAAAATATATTTATCACACACACGCATATATACTATTATTATTTCGTATAAGAAAGTAAAAAGTCGCTGATTGTCATTTGATATGTTCTAGGTTTCTGAACTGAGCTCACGCAGTGCCTTACTACAGTGGTCAGTTCCGTCAAGACTCTCATCTGCAGCCAGCAATGGTAGTCAAGACCTAGACATCTCCGAGTCAGAGCTTAGATACGATGTGCTGTTGAGCGACAAGGGCAAAGAAGGCAAATACAAATCAATATATAGTGGTGATTCACTCTCCTGTCGAATACAAGACTTGAAACCCGGCCAAGAGTACTCAGTCTGTCTACAAGTGCATTTGGACGAGCTTCAAGGCGCTGCTTCTGACCCGATCACATTCATAACACCTGCATGCGAACCCGATCAACCTCCTCCACCCAAACTGATCAGCCGCACTAAGACTAGCCTGCAGCTCAGATGGAACGCTGTCATTGATAATGGATCTCATATTCTTCAATACATCCTAGAGTATGATGAAGGTAAAGGGGGCGGGTTTCTAGAATTATCGAAATGTAGAGGGAAACAGTATAATTTGACGAAATTGCAACCATCTACTCTATACAAGTTCCGTTTAGCAGCTGTTAATGAATGTGGGAAAAGTAGTTATTCCGATATAATATCATTTTCAACATCAGGCAGTCCTCCAACTCAACCAATTGCTCCATTATTAAAAGAAGCGACTATAGATACTCTGAGATTAGTTTGGAATCGAAGACCTACCGATGATGATTTCACATTGCAAATGGATAATATGCAGACAGGGTATGGTTATATGAACGCATTCGTTGGCAAAGAAACGGAATATGTTTGCGAAAACTTAACGAGGTACTCCGACTACAAGTTCAGGTTACGAGCGCATAACGAGGAGAGTCCATCAATTTGGTCGGATGAGGTATCTTATAAAACACTACCGGATAGGCCAGCTCAACCGGCTAGGCCTCAAGTCAAAGGACGGATACACGCTCACTCTTTTAAGTTAAAATGGGAACCGCCGCATGATAATGGCGGTGCAGAGATAACGACCTACATTTTAGAATTAAGCTCCGGTAGTAGTTTCGAAACGGTGTACACTGGTTCTGAAACCGAAGCAGTCTGTGATAAATTAGCGCCTGGTACAACTTATCAAGTCAGGTTAAGTTGCATAAGTGCAGGCGGACGGAGTAACTACTCTGAACCGTGTACGGTGACTACAGAAGCGATTTGCCCAGGGCAATGTTCTTCATTGCGCATGCATGGTAAATCCAGATCGACATCTATCAGCCTGAAATGGGTCGAACCGGATTACAACGGTGGTGCGCCTGTTACTGAATATGAATTGGACTTAGTCAACCCAGAAGACATGACTGTACCGCTTACGGTGAGACAAACAGTCTACCGAGGCAAGGAACCTGAATGTACTGTCGCTAATTTACTCCCAGGAAATGAATACTGCTTCATAGTACGTGCTGTAAACCGAGTTGGTGGAGGACCTTGGTCTGATATTATCAACGTGAGTAGTGGAGCTGCAGCTCCTGAAGCTCCTAATCCACCTGAGATCACACCCAAATCACCCTTTCATATTTCCATTGAATGGGCTGAACCCCTGAATAATGGATCTCCAATAACAGAATATCGACTAGAAATGAGCAACATTGATCAAGAGGATCAATATCTTTCAATTTATCAAGGCTTGGCGACATGTTACGATATGAAAGGCTTAGTACCGTTTACCACTTATTTCTTCCGAGTGCAAGCCGTCAACATTGCTGGCTCCAGCCTGTGTTCTCAAGTTAGTGCGACCATGACACCCGCGTCTGTACCAGCTGCAATGTCAGTATCTAAATACGAGGCAACACCAGTTTCGCTTGCGCTATTCTGGCATGAGCCTACTAACAATGGATCTGAAATTATACACTACATAATTGAAATCGGTGATAAGATTATCATAACCGAAGGTCCAATCACAGAATACATAATCAAGAATCTCAAACCTGGAACTACGTATAAGATAAAAGTTAAAGCGGTTAATTCAATTGGCTCTGCAGCATTTTCACCTGTGTTACGCACTGCTACTTTACCGCTACCGCCAGTGGCTCCAAAACTAGATTGTATTGGAGTCGGTCACAATTACTTGAAACTAAAGTGGGGTGACGGCAGAAACATCGATTTCACGCAATATAACGTTGAAATGGAGAATACTAGAACGAAAGAGTTCCAGTGTATATACCAAGGCACAAATTACACGTATAAGGTGAATAAACTGCAAGAACTTACAATTTATAAGTTCAGGATATGCGCCACTAGTGATGCTGGCCAGGGTGACTTTTCCGAGGTGTATGAATTCAAGACGTGCATTGCGCCACCTATTGGTCTCAAAGCGCCCAAGATTATTGAACTTACGCAGCGAACATGCAACATTGAGTGGATGCCGTGCAAGATGTTGGGTTCCGATCCAATCGAATATAGTGTGCAATTTAGTCGTCTCAGGGATCAAGATTTTAAGCAGGTATGTTTGAAAATAATTTTATCATTTACCCAAATACACTAAATAATTATAACTAAAGGAATAATAAATCTTATAAAAATAAATTGAGCTTGTTAATGAATATGGACTTCTTATTTAAGGTCTACCGAGGTCCAGAAATCAAATATACATTATCAGACTTGGAACCGGGCGTTGAATACAACGTTCGCGTATGTCCAATTCGATTGGCGTCTTCCGGTGAGCTGCAAGGCGTCTACTCGCCACCGTGCTGTTTCCAAACAGTGGCATCAGAAACCGTTGCCACTACGAAACAAACAGTTCCTCTAGTGTCGAGTTCACCTGCCCGCGGTCGCAAGAATCAGCGCCTGTTCTCATGGTTGATGGGCATCCAGCACACCGACAAGAAACCGATGTCCGACCAACAGTGGGCCGTCGTAATCATACTAGGTTTCACTGTGTTCGCGTTTTTCACAGCCGTGCTCGTTGAACAGTTATTCATTAACTGGCGGAAATCGGTTTGATGAATAATGAAATGAATGCAGCGATTTTTTTTTTTGTATCATGTATTCGCGTTTCGTCGAGTGCATTTTATGTCGGAGTACGGCCTATGGTAGCCACAAGGGCTTTATCATGTGACTAAACTTACTCTCTATATTTGATTTATTAGGAAATTGTCACATTTCTTCATTTTAATCATTCGCTCACTTTATCAATCCCTACGTTTGATATTCACTTCAGATAATTACTGTGTGTTTCATAAAACTGCTTGAAGATTATTCATTTTTTTTTACGGTTCATGGTAATTTTTTGCTTTACTTTATTATGGGAACTGAACTTCAAGCTATGACAGTTTTATGGACTATTCTTACAAAGAAAATATGTTATTTGTGCAATATTTAAATAGATAAAATATATTTTTGAGATATTTTCTAAAGCATTGTGTCTTTTTATTAAAACGCTTAACTTAAATATAACATTCGGCCATGTTTCTAACTAGCTGAGTAACGCAAGCGGCCATTTGCATTTTAGTTTTTAAATTATAATATAAGTGATTATATCCGACAACAAATTTATTTTTTTTAGTTCTCAAACTATTTTTAGCAATCTACTTATATATTCGTTTTACGTTAAAAATATTTCGCCGTCGAATATATTTAGTTACTTTACACATTAAGTTACTAGGCGTAAACAATATTAAATTCTATTTTTCTGTCACAATTTTATCATAAAATCAACTTTTTCCAAATATGTATATTTATATATTCGCATATTATTAATTTAAATTCACTATGAAGTATTTGTAAGAATAGTTCTAAAATGAACAGATAACGCCACTGTCAATTTAAAAATATATATATAGACGTATGTCTTTGATAGGGAATTGGTTTCGTCACATTACCTGATTTTAATTTCGGATACGCATGTATTTCCTTCAAATGGTTACAAATTTCTTATTTTGTTTTTAGATATATTCATTTCTATCATAAACTAAGTTACTTCAATTTAAATTTGAGTAAAACTTTTTAAAATACCCTAAATCAAACTATGAAGTTATGAATTATGCATTGTCATAAATGATTTAAAATCTCTGCTTAATTAGATATGGTTTATCCCAAATCACATAAGTATTGTGCATTGTTACACGTGATCAAAATGCTTGTACGAATCAAATACTACTAGCAAATCATTTTAGATGAAAATGATTTCGATAGATCTTGTTCTAGAAACAATACCTAAGTGATTTAAAATAGACCTTATTTCCTAATTTTTTTTTATATATGCAAAATACTAAAGTGTTTTGTGAAACATCCCGTATAAATGAAATGACGTAAACTCACTGCTTTCCAACCGGGAAATAAATATTTTGAATGTACCTACTCTACAACTAATACAAAATGAAGATTTTTACAGTGTTGAAGTGAGATTATTTTTGTTATATACATACATATATTCTATAGTTTTTTTTGAAAAGAAACAAGAAAGCACAGAACTTAAAGTATTATTAAAAACAGGGCTATTTTTTATTTATATTTCCATTTTACAATTTTGTTTCTTTTAATAAGGCCTAGATATCCTATATTTTATCAATGAATTTATAAATTCTAAGTATTTTTAGAGGACCAAAGCATGTATTTTGAATGCTTATTTAGCATTTGTATTCAATGCTAACTTGATCATACTAATTAAACTATAAATAATAATGTTAAAAATGAGAATGTTTTTATATAATTTTTACAATTGGCAAAGTGAGTTAACGATACGTTCTCGTAAACATCAAACAAATTTCGTTTGGTATATTTTACTCCTATTTCCATCAGTGTAGAATTTTTTTTTAAATATTCTTATATATTACTAATAACAATTAGTACTAAAATTTCAATTTAAAAAAAAAAAACAGAGCGATACTAGCAGTATATGTTAGTTCACTTTGCCTAATATTTAATGGTTCAGACCTTTATGGTGATCTTTCCGTACTCCCTGCCGTAAACTAATTGTGTAATAATAATAATTCTAATTATATACGAATCTTGTTAGTGCAAAGTTTGTTTGTGGAGGAATGTGCCCCAAAATGGTGCTATTGCTAGTGATGATTTATTAATTGTTAAGTCGGTTATTCTGTAACTGTTGTGTGACAACAAACAAACAAAAAAAAAAAATTAAAGAAAATGGTGTTATTCAATCAGTGTACTAACTGTTGTTATATATAGTTTATATATATCGTACAACGTGTTAGCTGGAGACATAAATAACATAAAAATTATTGAAAAAAAATAAAAAAAATACCGCCCGCCCCCCAAATTCAGCTTACTGTGACGCATGATGTTGTCTAACATTCCCCCGCAATGCAATGCAGCCATGTTGTATTTCTCTTGCGTAAATAATTTTATAACTTATGAACGAGCAAGTAAAGAACTTGCATATTTTTTATAAAATAAGTGCAATAAATCTCTCAATTTGGGTTTGAATACAAAACATTATTTCATAATTTCAAATCAAATACATTTTACATCAATAATTATTATTTTTAACTACTCTTTAACCGAATTTTTTTAATAAATACATATTTTAGTAAACTATAATTAATAAAATATTTCTGATTTTTTTTTTTAATATACATTGGATAAAAGTATGTACTGTTACTGATATAGAATATTTTAACAGTGTTTTTAATTTGAAATAATTCATATATTTGATTAAATATGCAGGTTCTTTACTATTAAATAATTTTTTCGATAAACGATAAAGCGGTCACTGATGTGGACTGATAGGCTAGAAAGAAATTTTATAGGTAAAGCGCTCTGTATAAATAAAATATATATATACTATACATGGACATTGTTATGTTTTCCAGTCATATTTGTATATTATATAAAGAAAATATATCACTATATACGGTTGAAGGTATTAAATTATTATTAATAATTAAATAAATTTATATAAAGAAAAATGAAAAAAATATGAAAACTAAAAATAAATGGCTAAAGTGTCCATTATGTACCTATAGATAGAATTGATATATTAATTAATTATATATATGGATAATTGAATATACAGAAATGTATAGAATATGCGTGGTTGGAAAGCAGATCAATTTATATTATTATTATTATTATGATAACTATAAAATAATAAATCTAATGTTAATCAGTTTCGAGTATATAATATACAATCTAATATACAAAATTATAAATGATTGAAAATTGAAATTGGGGTTTGTATACGTGCCAGAAACGGTTTACAGTTCATTGAGACTGAACACCGTACGCACACAGTCTGCTAAAAAATTAAATAAAAGAAATATATTAATATATATTATAGGTAAATACATATATTATGATTATTATAATAAAAAAACAATTATATTTTATGTACTAGTATAAATGTTTGTAATTTACTTTCATTCATTTACTAAATCCTTCATTTTGTTCTTAACTTCCAATCCTAATTTATATTTTCACGAATCAGCTCAGTTTTAGTGTTATTTTATTTTAAATTTACCACAAGTAAGTGTTAAAGTAATATTAATTCTTTTGGTAAGTAAACATTAAAATATATTTTTGATGTCTGATCTATTTGTTATACATTGTAAAACATATAAAAATTGACTCAAATTAGCGATGACATTGACCTTAAGATGTGCATCAACTCTTGTCCTGACAAGCTTTGTGAGGGTTGTTTTTATGCACATTTCTTAATATAAAACCTCTTTTTCTGGAATGAAACATCTGCAGTGTCATGCACCGCACTTTCATATACGCATTTGGGTTAAACCATATCGTAGTTCATTATTTATCTAATTTATAATATTTGTTCTAAGCTTTAAATTGCTTTTACACTAAATATATTTCTTAGAATAAATATTAAATGTCCAACTTCAAATTATTTAAGTCTATTTTGTTAAACAATTGACAGGCGCAGATGTTACGATTTAGGTAAAATTATATAAAAATATCTGCAGTGTCATGCACTGAACTTTCTTATCCGCATATGGGTTAAACCATATCGTAGTTACATTATTTTTCTAATTTATAATATTCGTTCTAACATTTAGCTCGCTTTTACAGTAGATATATTTCTTAGAAACAATATAAAATGTCAAACTTCAAATTATTTAAGTCAATTTTGTTAAACAATTGACAGGCGCAGATGATACGATTCATGTAAAAATATATATCATAAGCAGAAATTTAATTTGAAGCCATTACTCTTTTTGGAAAAATAATTCAAACAAAAGTTGTGCTAAATATAAATACCTTTAATTTTTGTTCATGAAATTTTTCTGTAACTGTAACCATTTTTAAGTAATTGCAGAAAATGCAAAAATTTACTAGAGTAAACAGGCACTTCCGCTTTGAATATTTTTTTCAAAAATAGGAGGTGCACACCTCAGGCATATGCAAATCTTAAGTTTAAAGTTTCATAATTTTAGCTTCAACCGTTTAGGCTGTAGAAAACATACACACACAGACACACACACACACACACACACAGACGGATAAATATAAAATGTCAAACTTCAAATTATTTAAGTCAGTTTTGTTTTTTTTGATAAACAATTGACACCCGCAGATGATACGATTTATGTAAAAATAAATATAATATGAAGAAATTTCAATAGTCATTTTCTTGTTTCTGGTACCGTTTGGGAAAAAAAGTTTCAAATAAAAGTTGTACAAATTGCTGATATCTATAATTTTTATTGTAACAATTTTTCTGTAACTGCAACTATTTTTGAGTAATTGCAGAAACTGCAAAAAATGACTAGAGTAAACATGTACTTCCGGTCTGAATATTGTTTTCAAAAATAGGAGGTTTTCTGGCCAGGCACATATAAATCTTAAGTTTCATAATTTTCCCTTTAGCCGTTTGGGCTGTAGGACGCTCACACACACACAGACGGACGTTATTCCAAAAATAGTTGGAATCGATTCATGGAATGTCAAAACGTATATTTCCGTTAAAATCTCGAGATCGAAATTTTTCATGATTACAATACTTACTTATACTGCGTATAAGAAAGTAAAAATAGATGTTGCACTATAAGTAGGTATATATAAATAATAAGAAATACAGATGTATCAACATATAATTATTCCAAATTTTATTTGTACTTAGATCATATATTGCACATATCAACTATTCTAAGCATCACACGTGTTCACAATCTAATAATAATGCATAAATTAATTGGCTAAACATTATACAATAGCATTAATAACAACAAATTTAAACAATAACTTATGAATCTTTCAACTTTATTCACTCGGATATAATTTTATGTTTGTAAAAATTACAGTCTGAATTGGTCATAATAAAAGTAAATGGCAGTTTTTGGCTCTGACGATTTTTCATAAATGTCTTAAATAAATCTTTAACATCAAACAATAATTATTTAAATTACACATTTATTATCAAAATACATCACAATTACCAATATTTTCTCCTTTATACGTTACAAAATCTATGATTGAATTATTGTATTCGTTCGTTAATGGCTTGATGCAGCCTACAAAATTCGATTGAAACAATCCGTAAGTTTCATCTGTGACGGTCATGTTTTGTGGTAAACCACCAAGGAAAAATATTCTATCGGTCAATGCCAATGTATCTTGTTTTAGTGCATGACTACTCTGTCTATGCACCAGCACTTTATCAATCCACAGTGTTATATTTGCTGGATCCAGGGATATCTCCAATTCATGCCATAATCCATCAGATATGTGACCCACTGCTGGTACTTGTACTACAAATGTGTCACTGCCAGGGAAGGACCACACGAATTTTAAATAGCCTCTTTCAATTCCGACACCAATGAACTCTTCTCCCTTGAAAAGTAAATTTTATAACTTTTCTCATATGCTGTAATCAGTAATTTTTGTCTACCAATGATTTCCAAAAACAAATTAAAAATAATTAAACATTTTGGAAATTACAAGATGACTACTAAATTACTTTAAGGAATAATTGACACAGATATCTCCTTACAAATTAAAATTCGAAAAAATACTGTGACTATTAATAGATTAAGTAAATTACATATGAAATCTAGGATACCTTAATGCTCCATAAAATAATTCCGTTCGAATTTGCAGTGGAAATATTCAGATGGACAAAGTTGATATTCTTCAAAACTTTGGTATTTCGTTTTTTATCAGTACTCCTTGCTCGATCAACAATCATGTAACTATTCCCAAAGAAACGAGGAACATCTACATTTATAGCAACTTCACAGTAAGCTCCACTCCACCCTACGCTGCAAGAACAACTACTTCCTTCACATCTCCCTTGATTTTCGCAACCATAATCGGAACACGGTATTTGCACTTCACAGTTATCGCCCGAATATTGTTCAGAGCATGAACATCTCGCGTTTAAATGCGGGTCCAACCAGCATGTTCCACCATTTTTACAAACATCTCCGCCACACGGGGTTCCATCACAATCTGCTACATTTCGAGCTTCTAAAACCCGCTCTGCTGTAAGTGGTATGTGTTCTTCATTTACGTGAAAATTGCGAATACAACCATTGTATGGAACTGGCAATGTGCTTACTGCTCCATTTGGTAATAATGATAAATCTGATAGACCACCTGTAATTTATTTTATTCTTTAATAAAACAACATTTAACACTCATTATTTAACTCAAAAATGTACCTTACATTGTAAAGATCAAGTCTTACATTATTGTCTATATTACAGTTTAATGTTTTACTTAAATTTTATATGAATAAAATTACTTTTCTCGCAAATTTAATTTAATACATCAACATACCTATATAAAATATAGGTCCTGTCAATGGAAGCATTTCTCCAGCATGAAGAGTTCCGCTATTTACGACACCATCAACAGATAACAAAACTTTTAGTCCAGAAACTCCAATTCGAATTGGTTGCCATATACCAATTGCTAAAAGCCGGTCACTTCTGACAACCAATATTTGCTCATGGTGGTTTGATTTATGATTACCTAAAACATTTTAAAGCCCGTTTAATGAATAAACAAAATTTTATACATAATACTCATTGTTTACAAATTATATTTCGCAATTCGCTTACCAATTGATACTCGAACTTCCAAGCCACTTCCCTGCATTGATACAGACAGAAAGCTACTACTATCAAATTTTCCTATAAACAATATTAGACCTCGATCGCTTAATGGTCGTAATTCAAATTCTATAATAAATTTATAGCTATCGAATTCTATTGTCGATAACATTATATAGGATCGGGTTCCAGATAAACTGATATCGGATAATGTTTCATCTGTAAAATATATCTGAATGTAAAGTGAATGTTATATAACTCAATTAAATGTTTTACTTTTTTCGCAAAATGTTCCAGTTTTGCCAATAGGGCAATCACATTCATATCCTGCAACCAATGGAACACAGGTAGATCCTTCAGAACAGTTATGGCAGGTTGAATCACAAGGATTTCGTTTTAGGGAGCAAAATGGACCAAACCAACCATCTTGACATAAACACCTAAAATATATAATTCCTACTTATTTTAATTTTATAATTATAGTACAATTTATCTGCTTCTCGGATATTTTATTTTCTATTAAAATAATATCTAGTTAGAAAAACTTTACTTACGTAAAAGTTGGACCATGTTGTAGACATGCGCCGCCATTTTGACAAGAAGTCTCATGGCATTCCATCATGCCACACTGCCCTAATGAGCGACCAAATGCAAATCTCGAGCTTAGAATTGGCATTATTAGAGTACCAGCTCGTATTTCAACATCAAAGATACAACCAGCAAATCCTGTATGCAATGGTAAATCGTGAGGAAGCGTTGTAAAATTAGCCGAACTATGACCTCCTGAAAAATTAATTCACTTACTATTAGAACTATATTATTAATTTTGTTTCAACTGGGGAACTATAATTGCAAAAGTACCTATATAAATAGTTGGTATAACGTCCAATTGAACTAATTTTCCAGGCGATCTTCCTGTTATATTAGCGGAACTATCTACTTTTATCCAGGCACGACGTCCAAATCTGCCCATTCGAACTGTGTGAGGAGTGTGGTCCAAATTGTCTATTGGTTTTCCAGTAAATATTCTTCTAGGTCCTATGACGAAAAACCATCGAAATTTTATTTATTTATATAGCACAAGATTCTATGATTGATTTTATATATTTTATAAAATATTACCAGATCCTAAATTCCATGTTAGCATAATGAATCCTCTGACAAAACTGACTGCCATATGATCCGAAGAAGAATCATGCGCCCCTTGTTGTCCCAGAAATAGCAATAGAGATATTTGATCCATTGTATGGGGAATAAATTTGAATGACAGTTCCATATTATGCGCTATTGCCGCTGGAACTGGGTAGGCAGAAAATGATGATAATCCATGAACTGATGATGAAAATGATGGTGCATTTATTTCTAAATCTAATAAAACAAATTTAGCATAATTATTTCATATGTTGTTATATTTCAAATTTTATACGTCATATCCATTTATTTAATATAATAGCTGTACCATTTTCACAAAAGTGACCATGTTTTCCTAATGGACATAAGCATAAATATCCACTGGTTTTGTATGGGACGCACGTTGCACCGAATTGACATGGATTATTTTCACAAATTGATTGTTGGCACGTTTTTCCAATGTATCTAAATCATTATTTTTTATAAATATATAAATATTATAGTTAGATTTAACTGTACCCATTCCGACAATGACAACTCCAATCTTCCGCGTGTTCTAAACACGTAGCGCCGTTTTGACAAGGATCTGAAAGGCACGCTAATGATGAACACTCTTTTATTTGATGACCATCCTGAGCGTCTTTGAATATATTTCTTTTTTCGCCATTAATCTAGAAAAAACATAACTCTATAAAGTAAATACATCTAAATTGTATATTAGCCCAACTACTGTAAATATGTGTTTCAAATCTGCTACTTAAAACGATTTAATTCAAATTAATTGATATGTTTCTAATATGTAAAATAGAGTCTTACTCTTTTAATAACTTATGCTTTTTACTTTAGCAAGATTTTAACAGAAATGTGTATATGTTTATTTTACCTTTAAATTATCCATACAGCCGGTAAATCCAGGAACAGTAACAACATAATCCTTCACATACTGTTGTGGGATTCCACCCAAATGAAGCCAAGAATTACTCTTGGTAAAGTGTTCCATAAAAGCTATTTGATTTCCACTCATACTTAAAGTATTATTAATTTTCAAGGACGCATTACAATGTTTCAAATCTTTGGTAAATTCTAATCTAGAAAAACGTAAAATTAAACTCACATAACATCAAACATTTCTCATTTATCTACTTTGCTTTGATTGACATCTCAAAGCCAGTGTTCACGGGTACTTCTAATTCGCTGAGTAGCATTGTTTGAAATCCACAAGAGAATTGAAATTTCAATTGACCATTCTGCATGAATAAGATCATATAAGTGTTCTCGTTATTGGCATAAAACAATATGCCACTGGACGATAATGTTTTTGCGGTATGTTCAATTGTAAGTCTTGTTGTTTTCGGAAGTTTATGACTTAAGTAGGAATGGCCGTTGAAAGCAGCTTGTTTTATTCCTAATTGTACTTCACAAAGAAATCCTTCAGTATCAAATGGGCATAAACACTAAAATTACCAGAAAATATAAAATACGCATATACAAAAGTGCCGCCACTCACTCGTATTTTTTATCGCAAATTGCTAATTAATGTTTTACCTGATAACCTTCTGCGGTGACAATACAAGTGCCACCATTCATGCACATTGTTTTGGAGCAATCGGGAGCAGGTTGAAATGTGACATTTTCAAATTCTGTTGTAACTGTTGGTTCATATAAATCTGTTGTGGTGTAAACTTCAGATGTTGTTGGTAATTCGGTAAAGAACGAAGTTAAAGTGGGAGTAATACGCGATGTCAATGTAGTCAAATTGATATCTTTACCAGTTGGAATTATATCAGTACTGGTAGTGAAGTAATCTGGAGGTTTTGTTGATTGTATGGAAACACTTGATAAATCAGTTGTACTAGTAAATGGTGTGCTTAGTTCAGAAGTACTTGTTATTCCAGTTGAAATCTCATAATCTGTCGATGTTAAAGTAGTAAAATATGTACTGGTTTTCGATATATCAGTAGTTTTCGGGAATTCTCTAGATTCACTAGTTTCTGTTTCCAAACTAAATTCTGATGTACTAGACATAGTTGAAGTACTACTTGATCCAATTGGACTAGTACTTTGTTGAAAGTAATCTTCAGTCGTAGAAGTTCCTGGAAACATCACTTTTGTAGATGTTTCACTTGTAGTAGAATCACTGGTTGCAGTTTCTGAAGTTGTGGAAGAAAATGTTGAAAACGAACTATACGGAATGGTACTAATTGTAGAAAATGTTATAAATTGTGTAGATGTAACGTTATATGATGTTGTATTTGGCACATATCCGTCCGTAGTAGATGAAAATGGATATTTCGTTTGATCCGTTATGGTTGATATCGTAAAATCTGGCGAAAATGTTGATGAAAATGTAGGTGTATCAGTTATGGCAGTTGTTTCTGGTCTTTCGCTTGAGTAATCTGGTAACTCGGAACTGGAAATTGGTGTTGGTCGTATGTACATGCAGTCAATTTCTGTATCGTTTAATATTAGGCATTCGCATAGCAGTCCTGTAAGATCGGGGGGACAGGAGCAAGTAAAGTTATCTACTCCGTCAATGCAGGTACCACCATTCATACATCTGGGAATGTATTAAAGATAAATATTTAAATTGGTCAAAAAGGTAAAATTATTACCTTGGTCCTAACTGGCATTCATCATATTGGAATTGGCATTTATCTCCATGGTAATCAGGAACACAATAGCATATGGGAAAATCATCTTCCAGTAGACATAACGCATCATTTTCGCAGAGATTTTCATCGCATAATATTATTTCTTCTTCACAATTTTTTCCCGTATATCCTGAAATATTACAGTGAAGTTTAGCTTACAATTGGTTAAATCTTATTCTTTATTAACATTGCTAAAGGATAGTAATTTTCAATGGTTTAGTAATCATTTTCGAATCTTTTACTTTACTGAGCTGCATATGTAAAATTAGCGCCTAGTAACAAGTAATTTATTCCAAAAGCACAATTGGTTTGGTGACAATTTAATAATAATTTTTTAGATCTCCTAGAACCTACATTTTTTTAAGTGTAACTTTAATGGCTTTTATTATATCGTAACTCATTTTAAATACTTTTGATATATATTGCTCAAAACATTTTAGTGAATTGAAGCTTTATAGAAAAGATTAAATAAAATCGATGCAACACCTTAAAGTAAAATTAGTCTTTTAATTGAAATAAATAAAATTCCGCTTTACACAATCATGGATCTTCGAGAATGTAATGTGAAATGTGGTACTATTATAATAACAGTAAAATCTATTTACCAAAAACACAGGCACAAGCATAATCTGCGTGCAGATCTAAACAAATAGCTCCGTTTTGGCAAGGAGAGGATGCACATTCATCTATTTGATCCTGGCACATAGTCCCCGTCCAGCCTAAAATAAGAAGAATAACAACAATTTATACAAATTTTTACTTTCTTATACGAAGTAAATTTTGCAATAAAGCAAAAATAATTAATTTTAAATGGTAAACTCGAAATGGGCAAACTTTTAAAGCATAGGTATTTACCTGGAATACAAATACATGAAAAGGTGATTCCTGGCCCCTCGATGCATAGTCCACCATTTGCACAGCGAATCTCTTCGGTGGTGTTACAAACGGCGACATCCACTTCACAGTGGATACCTGAATAGCCTGGTTGGCACGCGCACGTGTAAGCATTATCAGCATCAATGCAAATACCATCATTCAAACACGGATTTGATTCGCATTCGTCATAATTTACTTCACAAACATCACCTATAATTAAATTAACACTATATCAGTTCAACCAACCAAATAATATTATCATACAATCGTACTAATGAGACAAAAGAATACAGTTTTAATTTTATTATTAAAACTGTACATGTATTTTATTAAAATAATTATGACTCAATATAAGTTAGAAACTGTTTTTTATTTGGTATATATTTCATTTTTCAAATAAAGGATGAGAATCTAATGTTATTATAATTGCAATAACATCATAACGTCTATTACATAACTACATTGATTATTTCCTAGGACACAATTTTTGATAAAATGTAAATTAATGCCAAATTTTTAGATTTTCTTTATGGTAGTATATATTATGAATAACAATTCGTAATCGTTAAATAGAAAATATATGACAGGTTTTCTATTTCGTAATTGTTTATCAGTAAAATATCAATAATTTATAACAAAAAAACACGCAACGAATATCGATTTATCGTCAGACATTGACGTGTTTGTAGTAATAGTCAATACATTCCAAATAATAAATGATTCAACTTTATTTGCAATATTTGAACTAAATACGTTAGAAAGCAACGTAAACATTCAATAATTTCTTTTTTGTGTGCCTCTAAGTCCGCTAAGTAAATGCATGGAATGCGACAAACATATAATAATTAGTATAATAATACACTTTTAAAAATGCAACTGTCAATAATTTCGCGCTTTCTCTCGTAGACAAAAATAGGAAAACAAACATACGAAATAAGTAATGTTTGCGATGGATATCAAGTGAACGGTGACATTCCAGGATGTATCTAATTTTTATTACCTATAAAACCGTCTGGACACGTGCAGTTGAACGTTGCAATTCCGTCTTGACAAATGCCACCATTTCTGCATGGAGATGACCAACATTCATCCCAATTTGTTTGGCACTGGATGCCAGTGTATCCATCAATACAATAGCAGGAATATGTACTGGAATCATCGATTATTAAAATAATTAAAGTGTGTTTGTGAGAGAGAGAGAGCACTTTACAGCTTAATTGATTAAGAGAAAAAATATGAAACTTAATATATAATATATATACCGGAAGTGCTTGTTTACTCTTGTCATTTTTTTGCGATGATTGCAATAAATCAGAAACAGGTGCACTTGCATCAAATACAATTAGAAAAAAAATTTGAGATGTTAATATTTCGCACAACTTTTGTTTGAAATAATAGATAAATTAAAATAAGTGATAAATTATTTAAAAAAGTATTCTGATTAAAACAATGGTTGCATATTTTATTTGTGAGAAAATTGGTTTCATTTTATGTGCGCATGTAAAATATATTAAATATTTATTTAAAAGCGAAAGCTAAATGTGTGCCAATCCTGAGAGAATATAAAATGGAACGCAGCAACAGAATGTAGAATAGAAAAAAAAATACGATTAATGTAATAATCAATGTCGAAGTTTGTTGAACTGGCAATCAAAACGATGTTTATGTTTATCATATGATGTTGGTTTGGTATGGTAAGAGGCAGTATCAGTTGGTTTAGAATGTAGAAGTGAGTTTGGGGAAACTCGATGTTTACTTCGAAAATGCTACTTTCGTACCAACCTGTGCCGTGTTCTCTGTAATCTCGCTGTCAGAGAATCACAACAGTAAGTAGTTTATTCACGCAGACTAAATAAATAATGCTTCATTATCATTCATACCTAGATCCAACCACAAAGCAAAACTATTTTTATAATCTACTTAGTACATCTAAGTACTTGTACACATAACATGAATTAAAAACACCTCAAGAAGTTTCAATTCGTCTATGTTTATTTCTTAAGAATGACCTAGTTATCCGAATACTCATGAAATTGTTATATATATAATCTCATATCATTATTTAAAAAATACAGTATATACTTCATATACTGTATTTTGATGATAAACAAATATTTAATTGCATATTTTTCTTTATATGTAAATCAAAATTTAGGTTGATGATTGTATATTTTTCTTCAATTTGCTATTATTTCAATTTTTCCTAATTGATGCATGATTATATATGTGTGTATATTAATATGTATGGGTGTGTATGTTTTTATATGTGTATGTATTTATGCGTATGTTAATTAAAATTTCGTAATAGTAAAGTTTATGGCACAAGTAATATGTCAAATATATTCTCATTAAACAAATTAGAACGCGTTGCTACGAATGTGTTAATGCAGTACAATTTTTGGTTAGCATGACCAGTGAACATATTTTAGATCAGACCTAATAAATTACTGCTACAGTGTCACTAACCGTATGGTGAAGAAGCCATTAGATATATCATTGTTTCTATATCAGGATGGTTGTAAATACGCAACTTTAATAATTCATATCATTAAATAAATTTTTAAAATCGTTTAATATTTCAAAATCCTTATTAAGAGAAATGTCAGTTTTATATCTAATGATACATATAAATAATAAATTTGAAATTTTATAAATTATTCTAATCAAAAACATGGTGAAATAAATAAATTATAGTTTATGAATGATACAATTTGGATATATATCGTTAATTATTAAATTCATTGATAATTAAAATGTCAAAATCTCATATAAGTTTGCCTAAACAAGGTCAACAATAATAGCAATTTCTAGCCGTATTCTCACCACATTCTATTCCCCTTTATATGAACTACTATTTTATATTGTAATGAAGGAGTTACGTTCGTGATTTACTGTATTTAAAATAATTGATGTCGGTAACGAGATTAACAATTCGCTACTACTATGGATGAAATAATGAAAATAGTTGCTAAGTAACGTACCTGTTTAGGTCGTCTAAGCAAACTCCATGTATGCAAGGATTGCTCAAACACGATAGGCCTGCAACAACAGCCTTAACGATAACCCAGGTGGCGCCCAAGGCCACCAGCATTTGGCTACCGCAGGACCGCATGGGGCATCCTAAATGGTGCTTCAAGTTCTCTACAGGAACATACAAATTACACACAAAAATGTAAGTGTCTTGTACTGAACTTTCTTATACGTATTTTGCTAAGATATTAAATACAAATATATTCTAAAAAATATAATTAATATTTATGCTCTATTACAAATAAACTAAAAACCTACAAACTACACTTTTCCACTAAATATATTCCTTACTATAGATATTAAGTGTCAAATTCAAAATTATTTGAGTTTAATTTGTTTTTGTGGTAAGCAATTGACAGACATATTGATACGAATAATGTAATAAAAGTATGGCAACATAAGGCAAGATAAGGAAAAATTTCTATAGCGATTTTCTTGTAACCAGTACAATTTTCGAAAAAAAATCTAACAAAAGCTGTGCGAAATATCTTTCATTTTCCCTCTCTCTCTAACACACACACGAAGATACACATACACAAGCACAGGGAAGGCCGCAAATATTTATGATTACTATAGGCACTTCCTTAAATATATTCGTAAAAGAAAGTAAAAAATTGAGAATCACAAAATTGACAATTTTTCTACAAAATTAAATATGATCTAATACTTCTAAAAAAAATCAGAAGAATTGAAACAAATCTTTGGTAAAACGGTTGCAATTACGAGCACCTAATAAGTGATATTAATATAGTATTTTATTTATTATCATCAACATAATTAAAAACCAATTGGAACTTCCAGATAGCAAAATACATAAATATTTAATTCCAAGTACTAAAACATATATCAAGGCAAATCAAATCGTAAAAGATAATTATTAAAATTAGACATAACATTTGAAATCTGAAACATTCAAGCCTGACCTCCCCGATATTAACAAATATCACAAATCATGCATGAGTACTTTACGCAGTCGATCTGATTGTAACTCTTAAACACAATCTCTTGCTTCCTTGCCGAACAAAAGGAAATCGCAACGTACTTACAAGGCCGAAATATAAGATCGAAATCTGGTATTTCAATCAAACACCGTTTCAAACAAAAGACGAGTAGTGTTTGTCTCGCTTTAATGAAAGATGTTACCTACTAAGTTTCGCATTCACATTCCGGAAGATGTATAACAATTCTAAAGTAGGTCGGACATCCGGCAAATTTCTTCAAAAAATGCATTCTTTAATTCTTTTAATTATTTTCATGCTCATGCCATATTGTGAGAAATACTTATACAATTTGCTTTTGTCAAACTATTTTCTGTTAACCCATTACTAGCTTAGTTTATTTTTATTTACTGTCTTATACGAAATAATAAGTAACTATTGCAATCATGAAAATATCGATCTCGAGATATTCATGGAAATATACCTTTAGACCTTCCCTGAATCGAGTTTGACTATTTTTGGAATGACGTCTGTGTGTGTGTGTGTGTGTGTGTGCGTGTTTTTGAGTGCTCTACAGTCTAAACAGCAGAAGTAAAATGATGAAATTTTAAACTTAAGAGTAAGAGAACCTCTTATTTTTCAAAAAAATATTAAAATAATTGTTTTTTTAATTTTAGCGTAAACTAAGTAGAGTATGGTATGCAAAACACTAGTGGCAATGTAGGTCTGTTTATATTTGTTTTACACTTTAAATTATTTGTTTAAATTAATATGTAAGTTAAGCCAAACAGTGTTATTTAGTAGTTGATTTAAATGAAATTGAACCCAAGAATTGAGTCCAGCAAATTTGTTGTACATGATGGAATGTGGCACACTTTCGATGCTGTCCGTCTGGTGGTACAAGTGACCGCTGAAGGGGTAATCAATTATATTTTATATCGAACTCATAAAATATAAAATTTACATAAAAGAATAGACAAATGTATATAATCATAATTTATCATAAGTAGGTACACAGCTGTAGTTTATTTTAACTCTTAACACCGAAGGAAAACAAAAATGCAACAAAATCTGTTTTTGCATCTATTTTAGCAAAATTCTAAAACTTATATTCATAGTTAATACGTTATTAATCTCTCTTCTTAATAAACAAACACAAAAAAATATATAATTTCTCTGATTTGTGATCTGATTTGAACGGAAAAGTGTTTAGTGATCAAAATCATTTTTCTAGACTTTCTAAACTTATTTGATTATTGACATCTTTCAAGACCAGGACTAGGTTTGAATTTTTATACGAGACTAGTTATAAAATTTTTGTCTCTAAACTCCTAAACCAAATCGACTATGTCTCGCTTCGAGTTATCGAAACGAAACTCACAAAATCTCTAATTGAGTCTCTTATACGAAGTAGAAAGTAAATATTCTAAGCATGATAATATTCGATCACAAAATTTTAACGGAAATGTATCTTCTCGTTTTTTATGTGAGTGTGTACATAATTTGGAATTTGACATTTAATTACTATTGTAAGAAATATATCTAGTGAAAAAGTATTTCAAAGGTTAGTAAAATATTATAAATTAGTAAAATAATAAAAATATGATATAAGAGTTGAGAGTTGTTAACCCTGTTATAGATCTAAATGTGAAAAGGTGGTAGGAAACGACGCGATTTTTAGATTTAAAATTTGAAATGTTAAAATTAAGATGTTTTCACAATTTAATAATTATTTAAATTGATTATATATGCTAATCATTCTCCTGTCAATGCACAGAATTACTTGTATCAATAGAAGTGAAATATTTTTATAAGCCACATATTTATGAATTTGCAGGCAAAATACTGAAAATCGACCCATAAATATGATATATAAAAATAATACATATTGAAATTGAAATATAATGAAAATAATACAAGTCATAATGTTTGAAAATGTATGAACTACAAAATAGCAGAATTCTTGCTAAACAAGTTTATTTACAGTAACAACTTCAGAAAGCTGAAGAATGCCATAACATTCATCTTCTATTAGTGCAAGTGTACAAGATGGGAATGTTTCAACTTGTAGAGCACAAAAAATCAACATAATTAATTATAATTTAAAATTTTTACAGCGATCTTCCAGATCACCTCAGTTTCAACTAATCCCGGTTCAGCAATTAAACTATTCGCGTTAAAATGTTAACAAAAGCAATTACGGTAATGGATTAATAATTAATAAAAATAATTAAAAGCGTAGATCGCGTGACGATAAAAAATTAAACTATTATTCTATTCTATTACTATTGATTTAATATACACACAGTTATAAAATAGAATCGTGCACCTTTGAATTAAGTGCAAAATTGCAATAATATAGGTAAAACACTTAATGGTGCTGTGCTAAAGAGATGTGATACGTGAGATTGTTTTCTTTTTGTGTTAGACTTACTGGTTGTTTTGGGAAAACGTAGCCACAACTAAACTATCGTTTTACAGAGGCTTTTCAGTTGTAACCCCCATAGCGGAAGCAGTGGCATATCGAGGGTTGACATGGTAACGAGTAAACAACATTGGCGATACATATACAGGTGATAGGCATAGCTAGCGCATAGGTAAGTGAGTGGGTTGGTTGACCGCGAATGCGGCCTTTAGCCCTGTGCCCCACACACCGCGTTTGACAACACCGCGGACACGGACACTGACACGGACTCGTTGCCGGGCCAGTCACATATACTCAAGACAGAGGCGAACTTGTCCTAATGAAACGAGAAACGGTTTTTAGCGAACGAACACAATTATCATAATTAAGTTCGTTCGCTAAAAATAACCGAGTTATGTGATACAAGTTGCTTAAGTTAAATTTCTAACTTGGTACACTCCATTAAAATTCGTAGCAAAGTATGGTGAAATTTAATTGTATATACACCAAGAAAAAAAATTAGATAATAAAAGTTATTTTAACAGTAACAATCATTTATGTATTTCTTAAATTTAAAATATACATAAATATGAAAATAGTCAATAAAAAATAAATATAAATAATATAAAAAATCCGATATATCAATAACAATTAATGATAAGTTAATTTCGTAAACACACACACTCATACGCGTCATTTTAAAAATAGTCAGACACAATTCAGGGAAGGTCAAAAGGTATATTTTCAATAAAATCTCGAAATCTAACATTTTCATGATTACAATACTTTCATATTACTTCGTATAAGAAAGTAAAAATCAATAAATTTAACAAATAATCGCAAGACATATTTTATTACTGGTATTATAAAATAAGTCTATTAATGTACTTAAACATTAATCAAGCAAGTATAGCATAATTGATTCTTGCATATATGTATATTACTTTCGAGAGGTGCAATTGATTCACTGACTATTGATTGATTGCATCCATAATCTGTCAAAATAATACCGCTTTAGAATTCAAGTTAACTGACATGTGTAGCAGAGTGTGTATATATTAATTAATAATAAGATGAGGGGTAAACTATACGTTCGTAATACATCACAAGAGGGAAACTAGAAAGTTTCCCTCTTGTGATGTAGAAAGAAAACTACATCTACTAGATATAAAATGCACGAACAATTACCTCTACTAATCCCAATCTATATATTAAGACTTCTAATAAAACAAACAAATATCATAAATCATTTATTGTAATTCAACTATTTTACATATTTTAATAAACCTATATAATGCTAAATTTCCATCCCCCTTTTCATTCATGTACAACTGCATAAGATTATCTTTTTTTATCAAGTTTAGTCTTGGTGTAAAAACACTTCGCTATGAATACGGAAGTAAGTAGTTTTCCTGTATATTTCGGCTGTAATATTCATGGATTCAAAATGTTCGTTCACAGTAATTCAGTTTACATCGCCCTACTTCCGATAATGTGGAAAAGTAATATATTTGTTAATATTCTGGTGGCTCGATCGTAAGACCTAATTTTGTCACCTCTTCTCCTCTGAAAATACCGAACCAATTTCAACCAATTTTTGTACACATATTGTATAGGTGCACAATTGCGTCTGCCCCAAAATAAATGAGTAGAACCAAGTAGGAATTTCTTTAACATTTTGTTTACACCACAAAAATATATATAGAACTACAATTTGTAATATTTTATAGTATGTTCAAGTTGTAACCAAAAGTCAAAAATAATAATAATGTAAAAAATAAAGCGAACTTTGATCATTTTACTTATATTGTTTATATTGTGTACTTCAATAGAAATTTTACGTCGTTCCAAACTTTATAGGCAAAATTATGACCTAGCTAGCATAGATTATTAATAATCATTTTGAAACTTGCTTAGTACGAATAATGTACGACTTGATTTTTACGAAACTGTAAAGCTTAATTTCCGAATTAGCCGTAATCATTATTTTACATACAAATGCGTAACATCTGTTCCAATGCTTTTATAATCGTCTTGGAGAAAATTCTATTTTGACAAGAAAATTAAATTGTAATTTTAACTTCGCAATCAAAATGAACAACTGCTATCCGTCTGTCAAAATTGATTACTTTTTTAAATTACTGCTATAGAATTATACATATAATTAGCAGACCATCATCTCATCCCACGTCATCTAAACATCAAACATATTTCTATTTACCTATTGTACTATTTTTTATTGAACTATTTTATAATTCTTATAATTAAAAAAAATTGAGTTCGAGATTTTAGCATTTCATATTATTTATTTTGCATTATTAATATTTAATAATTACAATATTTCGTATAAATAAAAATTGTCAATACATATAGAAGTAAAATTAGTAGTAGTACAGTACTACCAGATCCAAACCCACGACTTTAGAGTCAATTTCTGTTCGAAAATAACTGTTATAACATAATTCATTTAAAAATAGCATTTGTATGTAAATATTACATTATAGTTAAACCAACAAAGAACTTATAGTTTCCATAGAAATGCTAAGTGCCTATCACGTTCACAAAGAAAATTGAAGACCAAATCATTTTACTTTAGTGTTTAGTTAACGTAAATTCAAAAGTTGTTTTAGTAATCATAAATCAAATAGTGTGTCCCATGTTAAAAGCTTTCACAAATAATATAAATATTTGTCGTATTTAGAAAAGTTTGGTCGTAAATTCAGATAAAACTATGTAGTGGTTTAAAGAAAATCGTTGATGTTATACTACAGGTATGAACGCGGTAATAAAATTTAGATATTTAAATGACTTCAGAGTGGGGCAACATAAATTTTAGTGCGGTTCTGTTGGAACACGTATAGTATCACACACACGTAAAGTAGTTCCAGTGAACGAGTGCACCAGTTAGGGGCTGGGGCATTAGTGGCACGTGAATTTGTATTGTATTTTGTTCCGTTTCCCATTGAGTAGAATGAAATAGGGACGAGTTCGTTGTGCACTTTTCAGCGGAAAAGTGCTAAAAGTGAGGTTGTGTGTATATAATACAATGCTGTGCTCAAATAAGCGGAACTCGGTAACAGTTATCTGCGCTCGCCGGATCGGAGAGATTCCAACGTGTTCGTCTTGCTAGGTAAGAGCCAGGTGATGTAACTGCTAGCCAGTCTGCGACTGTAGGTGTTTGGTATAACGTCATGTGTTTGTTCACAGCATCGGTGAACTCGGTAAACATGGACCCAGGTATACTTTGTTTTCAACACTGTGGCCCTAAAGTGTTTTGTTTTTCCCTACCGGATGTGTGTCCAGAATGTGGACATGATTTGACGCAAGCTGAATTTGGACTTTTACCTTTTCGGTAAGTAAAATAACACCAAATAGAAAAACTATTTTTAAAATGTCTTCAAATAATAATATAATATTTACAGCTCATCATTTTTTAAAACTATTGAGACTAAATTAAAATATAAAAAATAAATTTAAAGTACCTATCCATTTTGTAGTGACCAGTAAAATACTGAATAGGCAAATTTTCAATAGAAAATTATTTATTTGATCCATGATTTACTTCATATAACATTTTTTTTTTAATCCAAATTAAATTCTAAATAACTATATTTAGCCTTCTAATCAAAATTTTATTAAGATTTAATTGTTTTACTGATTAATAACAAAATTTAAATACATGTCAGACTATTATTAATTATTATTCATGGAATCTCCAAAACTTAGGATTACTAGTTTCAAAAATATAATATGTTTTTCTATAACTTAAAAGTTGCAGACGATAGTTTGATATTTTTTATATTCTATGCGAATTTTAATTGGAAATCTCAATACGTTTCATCTTTTAAATTAAACGAATAAACATAAAATTGTTTTTATAATATTAAACTATTAATTATCATTTAAATCAAATAACAAATTATTAATGTAGTTTTACGTTCACTTTTTTCATAATTACACTCACATTTAGATACTTGCATTTTTATTTAACTATTAATAATTATTAAAAATTATTGGTAATCTAGGCTCAATGTGTATGCACGTTCAATTGTGGCCTAATTAGTTTATATCTAAATCTATAAAGGAAATAAGTCAAAATTAAAAACATACAAAAACAAAATATAATGGCATTTCCCCATCCGGTGTCCTTAAACGTAAATACCAATAAAAATCTCAAGTTTAAATATTTGAAGCGATATTAATTATAATTTGTTTGTAACATGTAGTTCCTAAATAAAATAAATTTGTAGTTAGATATTTAAAAACAGTCCCTTTTAGTATTTTATTTTTAAAGAATATTATTAATTAAAAATATACAATATTTATCTCAAAAAAAACTAGCAAAAAAACAAGTTTTTATTCAAATTTAAAATGAAATCCACTGACAGGCATAGTAATTTTTACAAATACATTATTCCCCAAAAAATATATTGCTTAACCAAACGACAATGTGAATTGTTATTTGTTATAAAGGATTTTTTTATTTAAGTAGTACTTTTTGGGTAAAGTTGCAAGTAATTCCCAAAAAAAAAACAGAATTATAATTAAATAAACAAAAAATCGCCTAAACGAATAACAAATCATATATGAAAATAAAGAGGCAGTTAACATATTTTACTTTGGAGACAATTTATATCATGTATAAAATATAAAAATAAATTTTCAATAAGGAATATTTATTATATGTTTTAGAAATATTTAATAATAAAAATAATTTTTGAAAATTACAGTGTACCCTATCCGTTTATACGAGCGTCCCAGTACCCATGTGCAGTGGTTATTAAACCAACCTCCGGTGATTTTCTGAAGTAAGTAATCATGTCCAGTCATTGCACCGTTACACTTCCATAAATTTACGTAACTCAACAAATTTCCACAGCGACTATTACAATTCAATGGATCTTCATATTGGTGTTACCACTTCAACTGGAACCATCGTGGAATTCGATCGACATGGCTTACGAAGACATCGAAGTTCCGATTGGGATCAATGTCTTCTCTTAGACCAAGTTGCCGGACCGTGGTCGGAACACTGGGATACCGTGTTGCTACAAGTCTGCAAACAAGATTGTTGGGCGCCAAAATCGTACGATGAAGAATCGTACAATTGCTACAAATTCGTGCTGACATTTTTAAGAACATTGAATTATGGCAGTGTTAGCAAAGCAGCGTGTAGTAGAACTATGTTTTGTGAAAAGTTTATTGTTCCTCGTACTACTTCTGCCGGAAAGTATATTTCACTGTATCGGAAGTTAAAAGATCATGGGTGTTATATTCATCGATCCAATATTATTTAAAATGTGTTAATTTTCTTCTAGAACCAAATATATAACTAGATTTTATATTGTTAAAACCTCATTTGTAGTACAATATTTATTGTTTTTTTTTTTCATTATTATGTAATTATCAAATTGTAGTGTGAATTGTTGCTGTATTTGTTTAAATTTGAAAATGGAGTTGTAATTAAATGTCCATTAAAACTTCATAGCGCTTATAATTATCATCACCCAAGAATCCAATTTAATGAAAAAGAAAACAAATCTTGACGATTATTTATTTTAATTTTTTTTTTGAAAAATATTTTACATATTTCTAAGAAAGCGAAAAAAATCTTACTATCTTATTTATAGTCAAGGATTAATTTCAGACCAAGACTTAACTTGATAAAAAAAGATAAACTTATAAAGCTGTACTTGAATTAAAAGAAGGTGGAAATTGAATATTAATTTAATATAGGTTTATTTTCTCTATATTTCACTAACGGATTAATTTTTTTCATTAATTAAGTGACAAATAAAGGCGTAATGTCTCAAAATAAATGCGCCGCCGATTCTCGCTATAAGGTTAACATGCCTCTCAGCGTTGAGCGCGAACATTTTCGCTTCCCGCGTCGTTTGTGACGTACCACTATTTTTTGCCTATTACTTAACTTATTTGGCGCGTGGAATTAGTAGCTAGCTTCATTAGTATCGAATTTGTTGAAAACGTCTCACTACCTCTCTATACTCTATTCACGTTAAGAAAATAGTAGATGGCACTGCGAATGCAGCCCGTTTTACACTCAAACATTCTATAAAGGGTGTTAAACTTACCTATAGACGAATAAAAATTGTCAAAATAAAAAAGAAACACACGTTGTTCTACTATTTTCTTAACGTGAATAGACTATAGGTAGTGAGCCGTACTCTCATCTTCACATTGGCATGTTTTGCACTTACCGAACGCAGCCATTTATATTGAATTCGATATGAATGCGAACCAATTGTATGTAGCTAATGTCCTCATATATATATAATTTTGTAGCTTATTGGTAATAAATGTATGCCAAAATGGTTAATAATTTTAATATATATATATTGCAATTCCGCATAAATTAGTGCAGCGCACCTGAACAGACCCTAAATACTAAATTGATAGCAAATTTCACACTAGTGCACGCTAGTAATTTCTGTCATTTTATATATATTTATGTACAAATATATAAATAATAAGAAATGGCATCTGATTTAATGCGTAAACTAATACTTATTACTGGATTCTTATCACTATTTCACGCCGCTTATTCAGCAGCTCAACGTAAGATAACAAAACACAAAATTAAGGTTAATTATTAAAATTATATTTTACTTTATAGATCGGTTATATTTGAGAATAACAGAGCAAGAATTCACAACTTTACCACTTGATGTAAGTAAATCTTATAGTTAATTTCAAGTGCTTGTACCATTTGAGAAATTGTTTTAGATTTTAATCCAAGGAATCGGAAGCTTGTTTGTCGTTATGTACGCAATCCTAAGCATCGCAGGTGAATTTAAAGAAGTTCGCGCAACAGTTGAATTAGAAACCAAGTCATGGGACACACAAAAGAATATTCCATCGTTTTACATTTTTAATCATCGAGGTAAATCATTGTCACCGCATTATATTCCACCCGGTAGTAAATCAGCTTTGGATGAAGTAGAATAAGTAATCGGTTTTTGTGTATATGTTTATATATTTATTTGTGCATTAAATTATGTATAAATTAGTCTTAAAATAAAATTTTACATTTATAAGATCTATAAGTGCAACCGAATATCACTAGTTTCGTTTTTAAAGCCCGTTCAACACTTTCCAATACTTCATTTAACTTTAGTAATAAAAGTATTTAAAAATATACAATTGCGAAAAGTGT
This sequence comes from Nebria brevicollis, assembly GCA_944738965.1. Lineage (NCBI taxonomy): Eukaryota > Metazoa > Arthropoda > Insecta > Coleoptera > Carabidae > Nebria > Nebria brevicollis. The sequence continues at coordinate 8,999,452 of OX122907.1, read as the reverse complement.
AATTATGTAAACCACACGATTAGTAATTTTTGCACGCGCTAATCATACGATTATACAATTAGACCAACTATATTTTAAATTACTAATGAACGCGTATGAATACTAATTCTATAAAAATAGGATGGCAAATTTGGTATATATTAAAAAAAAATGTATTAAATACACATGAAATATTAGATCGTGGCCAACGGACTTGAGTAAGACTAAAACACACTTGAAAGACACATTGAAAATGCGCTTATATATATTTATATAATCTCTTAAACTAATAAAATTGTTTTAACTGTTCATATGTGATAAAGAATATAATATTCCATGGGCCCATCCTAACCCAGGTGGGAATAAATCCTTTATACAACGCCCAGAATCCTTCGTTTCGTATTGTTTTCACAAAACAATCGATCATTCCGCTATACAAATGCTGCGAATTCAATGCGGCATTTGCTTTAAATTTTCTTTGGTTCATTAAACGTGTCTAGAGAAAAGATTTAAATTAAAAAAAAAAACAGATTAAAATTGAACAATAGGATACATACTCTTATCACATCTATGGGAGTAGATGCGACAGCACTACCTAAACTTGCAATTATACTAGAACTGGAAAGAAAAATTTGATAAATGTTAATCCTAAATTTTTTTCATATACATAGTTTTACGAAATTATAGATATGGTGTAATAATAATAAGTGCGTGATTATAGAATAATTTTTCTAATTATACGAACGTGGCCTTCGACTTGTTTTTAATTTTAACTTAGAAATATTTATAGTTCCAACAAAAAAATGTTGTTTTATATAAATATTTTATAAGTTTTAATAAATAAATGGTGCTTACTGGGAAATATTTATTATTTACAGTCGACCTTTCCTACAAATACAATTTTGTGATTTGTAATGCATTTAAAACACAAAATTACACTCATATTCATAGAATTTTAAAACTGCTTTTAATTCCAATCACTATTAAATCACCATAAAAACGATAAACAATATTTATTTTTAAAATTCATTATTGTTTATATACATTACTACTTTTATTCCTATATATTTTATGTTTTTAAAAACAAAGGAGTAATGGTACCAATTATATAAACAATAATATATTCTAAAAATAAAATGAAATATTGTTTATTGTTTCTACGGTTATTAAAAATGATTGGAACTAAAAGCGGCATAATATTCTATAAATGCAAGTGTAATTATGTGTTTGAAATACATTATAAATATTTATTTATTTCCTTTGAAATCATTGGGAAATATAATAAATTTCAAACTCAAAATAATCTTCTATATGCTTCTTTCTATATAGCAAAATTCTTGTCTATTAGGAATCCTATTAGATTAATAATCTAATTGGATTCGTAAAAGACAAATAATGTAAATTCATTTATTTCATTGATTTTATAAAGGAACTTTAATTAATAGCACATTTAAGGTTCTTGTTTACCTGAATTTTAAGTAAATATATTATTTTATTGCGAAATTAATAGGCAATAAAATATAAGACAAATGTTTGAGGATATTATTATTCTTTTTAATTCACACGGAAAAATTAACTAGTTATATTATTCTCACGCTGTAATATCGACGACTAATTTTACAAAACTAGCAAATTTAAGTAAATCGTTCCAAATTTGAAATATTATTATGAATGCGGATGTTAATGTTAAAAAAAACAGAAAGCAAGCCAATTTATAGCAAAACACACAATAAGTTTATGTTCTGACCACCAGTTAATTGTAGTTAGTTGCTATGCAAATCAAAAATCGTATTTTAGTAATTTGGGAGTAAAAACGCTAAATTCGTTATAAATGACAACTATGTATAAGAAAGTAAAAATAATCTACAACTCACATAAAATGATTAGCTACTTTGTCTCCAAACGTATTCAATAGTCGACTTTTACAAAAGTCATACACTGGTAACTCTACAGCGGCAATAACAGCAGCCCTTTGGGCAGTAGGGTTTACACCCTGTAATCAGTATTATTTATGTATCCACTAAACAATAAATGTTAGTTGTGTTTGTGTGTACCCGCCATAAACCAGCAATGCCTTCCTGTGTGTAAACATCTTTAAAGCAAGCCACCAAGCCGGAATTGTGGACCGTTCCCTGTATTTGCATTCGTACTTTTAATACATCTGTAGGATTTGCAATCGCACTCGATAAAGCACCCGCAATTATGGCACAACACACATTTACACTGACACTCTCACCACTGTGCTCTACAACAACTTTTTTTAATGAATAGTAAGTACCGAATTTTATTGTTCCATACGTTGCTTGCCTCAACACTGCAGGCCATATTCTAAAATAAAAATCATCATACATTCAATTTCGAAACAAAACTAAATTAGTCAATCAAATCACCCTGAGTAAAGTGCTCGAAATCCTTCTTCTCTATACGTTTTCAAAAACACATCAATCATTCCCCGATACTTAAGTTTTGCATGAGCAGAATCTAATATCTGCCCTTGGACTTGTAGTCTAGTTTTGGCAGTATCAATCGGGAATGTCCCTGCAAAAATCAATCAGTTATATACCAATCACGATTTGTAATACTGAACATCGAAACTTACCAAATTCCGCGGTGCATGATGCAAGTCCTCCATAAACGAAAGGTCTCCAATCACCAATACCCATCACTAGTTTTATTGCAACAGTTTATTTTATTGGTAGACAAGTGCTATAACCATCATACCATAAATCTAGCCAGCTATAAGGAGCTGACAACGTGAAGTAGATAACGAGAAGCATTTGCGTAACATGCAAACTACACGGTTTTTTTATATTAGTTATTATTGTTACTGATACCAGTATCGTATAATTTTCCAAAATATTTTAATAACTTGACCACGTGCGTTTTGAAGGACGTTTAGCCGGTATCACTAGAATTAAATGTATTTAATTGTGTTTAACCGTTTCGCAGATACGTCCGACAAATTGCAGCTTATCAAGGCGACTGATATCATGCGCAGGACGCATGCCCACTTAGTGCAGTCCCCTACCTTACTATTAAATTATTTTTACTTTTACTCAAGGATTTTTGCAGTGGCATCAGGACATCGATTTATTATAATAATAGATATAATAATTAAGTTCTAGGCCAATAATAACATATTTATATTTTTAGTTCTATGATGCTCATATATTACTGTACTTGGGTTTAGCTCATTTGTTTTTAAAATGTTTTTTGTATACTTTTGTCTCTAATTTATTATACTTTATGGACAGTTTTTGTTTATTTGGTACAAATCTTTATAATTTATGGTAATTAAGAAAGATAAATGTAAACGATGAGATTATTATTTTTTATTTAATTAAATTTTCAAATCACTTATTACATTTAATTAAAAAATTTCGATAGATTAAAAAATTACGAATTATAATCATTAATTGAATATATTTACGATTCAAGATGATTTCTATTATCATTATTTACTATTTTACATAAAACAAAAATGGTAATTTAAGTGTATATATTAAATATTAGTGTTCCTGGGGACAGTTTTGCTCATTTGGTGCAAATTTTTATAATTCATGATATTAGGAAGAGAACATTTACAACGAAATTAATTTTTAATTTATTACAAGGTTTATGAGCGGAGTTTATCTAAGAATTGTTGGATAGATTATTAAGTAACATAATTATTGATTGTATAAATTGAGATTCAAAATTATTTTTCTCATTAATTTTACACAAAATAGAAAAATTATAATTTAGGTGTAAACATTCAAAATTAATGTTTCTATTCAGTCGTATTTTAAAATCATAACTAGAAAAAATGAGCAGGATAGCATTTCTATTTCCGAATCTACACTGTTAAAATATAAAATATCGGTAGTTTATATAAACTATCTTTTTTTAAATAAATAGATTCTTGTTAAATGTTGAAAATAAAATTTTATTAAAAAATAAATATAAATTTATATACAATATTTACAACAAATTACAAAAAAAAAGTTGAAATCGCAGAGAAGACACAACAGGTACAAGATTTGTAAAGTTTCTTTGGCTACAAAAAAAAATTGTTTTTACGAGCGTGATCGTCGTTTTTTTCTCCTATGCGACGATGTAGACCTTGATCTTCGAGATTTAGTACTCGATTTCGAACTCGATCTGTACGTACTTTTTCGTTTATCTCTACTCTTTTCACCGCGTTCTTCTCTATGCCTGTGTTTACCATTATGTCTAGACTTATGATCATAATTTTCTTTTTCCGTTACATCACGTTCCGGTGATTCAGACCATCTCCATCTGCGACTACTGTTTCGGTTTTCAAAATCACTAAAAACAATGAATTTATTAATAACATTTATTAACTAATCATAAAATAAAGTGAGATACTTTTCGACATCATGGATTGGAGATCTATGCAAATCTCTATCGGCTTGGATAAACATTTTTCCAGGATTCATAAAAACATGCAAAAAATTGCATAAACTACCTTTAGGACAACGTTTTTTAAAGCTTAAACCTAAAAATAATTTTTTTTAAATATTTCATAGATACATTTAAAATATATATTTACCGCAAATCGCAGATTTCCATGATGGAATAGTGCAAAATTCTACATTGAGTTGTTTTCCACCATACCATCGACCTTGAAATGTTTTATACGCTTTCAACGCTTCCCGTATCGTCGAAAACTCAACGTAGACATTCCCGCGCAAATGCTGCTCTTTATTTCGACAAACTTTCAACTGTCTTACACGTCCGAATTTGTCAAACTCGGGTAAAATATCATTGAAAAATTCTCGAAAATGATTATACATTTCTCGATCATCACATTCTAAGTTCTGATCAGATCCGTATTCGTTTTCCGCGGGTTGGTGCAGACTAAAATGCGTGTAAAACGAAGGAAATAATAAAACTTTACTAGCACCAGGTCTAATGTGATTTCTCGAGCAAACATCCTTAAATCGGCACGCGCCAGTTTTTTGGAAAAATGGACAAGTTTGTTTATTTGGATTAGTCTCAATGGAAATATTTAATTCTTCCGGTAGTGCTCCACCGGATACAATAAATTCATCGATTTTTTCTTTCACTAATTCTGATTTCCTCGCGTTTTCTTCTTTCAATTCTTTTATTCGTGCTTTTTGTTCTTTTACTTGCTCTTGTTCTTTCATCCATTCCTGGCAAATACGTTCTTCTTCTTTAAGTCGATCTTGTCGAATTGTTTCCAAGTGCCTTTGTAATTCTCTCCAATCTTTTTGTTGCTCAGCTTCTCGCCTAAGCCACTCTTCTTCTTTTTCTTTAGCTAATCGTTCTTCTTCTTGTTCTTCAAACAGTGCTAGTACTTCTTGTTCTTTTATTGCGTTTATATAAGTTGGCGATGCTTCCAAAGCTTTTCTTTCTATGATTGCGTTAGTTAATAATTAAATATAGTTTAAATCGTTTTATTTTACCTTTGTCCAATATATCAGTTCTGATTTTAGCAACTTGTTGTCGAACACGTTTCCGCCTTAGTTTTTTGACTATTTTACGCCATTCATTATGCCTTAATAAAATACTTTAAAATAACGCGTCTTATAATTCTAAAAATGCTAGTAATTACCTGCCCATTGCGTATTTCACACATGTATTTACTTAACCACAAATATAACACTGAACACAGTTTTATTCATATCTGTATACATAGTTTTCACAAGCATTGCACAATAATTATTGCTTTAACTTATGTCGTAAATCAACTCAAAATTTATTTGGTTTAAAACATGTTTATTTTGAATTTAACACATTTGTTTACGTTCATAAATCGATGTGACAACCAAACATAACCTCAAACTAACAGGTGATCACATTACGGTTGCAAATCAAATTGTGCAGATTTCTGTATAATCGATAGTTATTTATGGCGGTTTATTTAAATGATCTTATAAAGAATTAATTTAAAATAGTTATTAAAAAATAAACGGGACATATTAATTGATTTATTAGTATATTCTAATTCAATAAACGAAATTTAGGCACGCATTTTTAAATAATTAATGGAATTTATCCTTAAATCATTCACGCAGAATCCTATTCTGACATGTCATTTTTGACAACGCACATAACCTTACTTTAGAGATTTTATGTCTTAAAATTTAGTATCTGTTTATTAAGAATATTTTTTTCTATATTAGAATGATATTTATATATATTTTATAAAAATGATACGTAATACAATTATATTTAGTACGAAACAAATAATTAATTTTGGTTTTGTGCGTGGAAATCTAAAAGAGCTGAACAAAATAACTGCTAACTATTGTATGAACAATTATTGCAATCATATAATACGAAATTATGTGACTGTACACGATGTTCGTATTGATCAATATAACGAAATACCAATAAGGAGTCTCAATGATTACAAAAGTCAAAATGGCACGGGACTCAAATATATGAAGGGCGTACTGCAACAGTTATTTCAAATATCTAATGATGAAATAAAAGAATTAATTAAAATATGTCCGATATTGAGAAAAGTTAGCTGTGAATTAGTCCAGAAAAATTACAATCTTTATGAGACCGCTGGAATAACACATAGCATTTTGTTGCAATACCCGTTGCTCTTAACTCTGGAACACGTTGAACCAAAACTTAAATATTTACAAAAACTTGATGTCGATATTAATGCTCTTGCACCTATGCTCGTCGCTGGTGAAGATGTTTTGAAGAAAATTGTTGAAGATTTTAAAATGGAAGCAAAACGCGTACCCCATGGAAATAGGATCATTTATATGAGTAAATTAATGAATGTAAGTATCTCATTTATTTATTCACTGTGGAGTATGTTAATTTCTAATTGTTTACATATGTATGTAATAAATCGAAAATGGATAAAATATTTTATTGTCATATTTAATTGTTAAAAAAGGTGCAATATATTACTATCTAATACTTATTTGAACTAATTTTGATGTAAGTGCAACCGTTTTTAAGTTATTGTAGAAACCGTAAAAAAATGACTGGAATAATAAGAAAATAAAGTACGTGATAACACCCATCTATTGTTGTATAAAGTATTATACATTTTAATATCGTACTCAGTAATAAATATATGCTTCTATTATATGTAGGTACCACCTCATGTAATTTCCGAAAAATTAATCAGTCATACCTATGTGCTTCGATTGCCGCTACGTCGACTTGAAATTATTTTAAAAATACTATTAGGTATGAAAAAATTATTATACCTTAAATTATGAGATATATGTTTTAAGTTGTTATTTTGATCAACAAGTTAATGCATAATTGATGACAATTGAATTATATTAAACACATTGTTTAATTTATTGATGATTAATAATCTATAAAATGAGTGTCCTACACTCGACTTTTGTATACGCAGTATACAGGGTGTAACAGCGAATCGAGCTACCTCGTATAACTTCTATGTTATTAAAGATACAATAAAATAGTATAAGACAATCTTATGCAGGACCAAGGGGGACATCCAACTATGAAAGAAAATATTTTTTTAAACCAGTGGTTCTCAAGCTACAACACAAAGTTATATTTTTTCAAATGAGATGCTATATATGTTTTATACCCATTTGATAGAGTATTTTTTTCTGAATTCCATCATGTATTCGTTTTATACGTAAAATATTGAGAATAATGCGATTGAAAGTTAAATAAATTTTATTTTTATCGTTATTTTTCAGTAGGCTATGAAACAAAATTGAGCTTAAATACATATTTACTTTATACCACTATTTATAAAGTAAATAACAAATAATTTAATGTATTTAATTTATGTTTCGTTGTATTTAAGCTCAATTTTGTTTCATAGCCCACTGAAAAATAACTATAAAAATAAAAGTTATTTAACTTTCAATCGCATTTTTCTCAATATTTTACTAATGTAAGGGTATAAAACGAATACATAATGGAATTCAGAAAAAAATGGGCCTAAAAAATATATAGCATCTCATTTGAAAAAATATAACTTTGTGTTGTAGCTTGAGAACCACTGGTTTAAAAAAATATTTTCTTTCATAGTTGGATGTCCCCCTTGGTCCTGCATAAGATTGTCTTATACTATTTTATTGTATCTTTAATAACATAGAAGTTATTCGAGGTAGCTCGTTTCGCTGTTACACCCTGTATGTTTAAATAGCGAAGCTACTAAAATATAAATTTGAAAATACGAACTCTGTTAATTATTCTGTTTTCATATTTATATACAAATTATAAAAAGTTTCAAGTCTCAAAGCGCGTTAAGATGTATACTTAAAAGATTTATCTCAATTTACACTTTTGTACATATTTGAAATAAATACTTAAACAATGTTAGAAATGTATAGATTACGGAGTCCAACCAAAAGATATATTAAAAGATTGCTGGGCACTCAGATACAATCCGCATATCGCCGAGGAGCGATTACAAAAAGCTGTTGAGGCAAATGTTGGACAAGTTAAAACATGGATGATACGTTGCACTTATAAAGTATTTGATAGGTATAATTATTTTACATTTTCGAAAGTTATATGAATTATTTCGAAAAAGATATTTTGCAAAATAACATTTGTATTAAACATTCTTGAATTTAGGCACAAATAAATTCTATTGTGTTGCCTAAATTTAGGAAAATACAATTATTTTAAAAATAAAACTAGTTTTAATCGAGTAATATAAAAAAATGAATTTAGATGCATAATGCGTAAAGTGGAAAATCTAAAAGTTCTCGGATCGCACTCAACAGTAGAAGAATATTTGTCGAATCGTTTGGAATGCAGTATAGAAAACGCAACATATCTAACCAATAAATATCCGGCAATTATGAAAATGAGCATCGTAAAAATGAAAGAGATCTTCGATTTTCTATACTCGAAAGATTATACTCCAATGCACATTTGTCGAGTGCCCAGAATTCTAGTGCACAGTTCAGAAACAACAAAATTGCGATTGGAACAACTCAAACAATTAGGCTATGTGCCAATATCTCTAGCGATTTTTTGCAAGAGCAAACGAGATTTCGATAAAGTCGTAAACGTATACGTGAAGCGACGAAAGAATTCGATAAAGGAGGAAGAATCAAAAAATAAAAACAAGTAATATAAACTATATATTTAATCTGAATTCATATTAATTCATATGTTTCGTCTTAGTTAGCGTAGATGATGAGTTAAAGTGTATAAATAAAACAGCTGCCGCCAAACGTGCCTGCAAATCTTGTTGGCACAATTCATGAGCCCATTCCACTCGGCCCCAATAACTCAGCTGTAATTTAAAATTGTTTCTTTTCGATCTATTTGAATAAAATTTAACAAAAAAAAAATCTTTTTAACATATTTTACCTGAAATTCTTCTTCTAGCCTAGACAAAAGAACTGCTCGTTCTGGTGTGATAAATCTTTCAACACAAGCTAGAGTTAAAATCACCGATTTTATAGTGTCAACCCCGAAAACATATCCTAAACAAAATACATTTTTTAGCTATAAATTTTTGTATTTCTTTAATTAACTAATTTAAAACATCTGCAGTGTCATGCACCGAACTTTCTTATACGCATTTGGGTTAAACCACATCGTAGTTTCATTATTTTTCTAATTTATAATATTTGTTCTAACCTTTAGATCGCTTTTACACTAACTATATTTATTAGAATAAATATTAAAGGTCAAACTTCAAATTATTGAAGTCTAATTTGTTAAATAATTGACAGGCGCAGATGATATGATTTATGTAAAAATATATATAATACGCAGAAATTTATTTTGAAACCAGTATCCTTTTTGGAAAAATAGTTCAATCAAAAGTTGTGCTAAATATAAATACCTTTAATTTATGTTCATGCAATTTTTCTGTAACTGTAACCATTTTTGAGTATATGCAGAAATCGCAAAAAATGACTAGAGTAAACAGGCACTTCCTGTTAGAATATGTTTTTCAAAAATAGGAGGTATTCTGCCCAGGTAAATACAAAATTTAAGTTTGAAGTTTCATAATTTTACTTTCAGCCGCCTAGGCTGTAGAGCGCGCGCGCAAAATAGTCGGAATCGTTTTAGGGAAGGTATATTTCCGTTAAAATCCCGAGATCGAAAATTTTCATGATTACAATACTTACTTATACTGCGTATAAGTAAAAGATCGATAATTATGGAAACTTAACAATGGATTACGGCAACATTTCAATTTAGGCTACTTACCATGTATCGCATCAAAGTTGTACGACATTAAATGTCGTTGTATAACAGATTTAGTTTTCTGTTGAAGAGAAGTTACTTCAAATCCTCGAAACTTTTGTAGATTTACTTGGAAACGATCGCAAAACCAAGATATTACAGGATCCCACTCTTGCACTTGAAATTTATATAAATCATCATTTTCCTAATTACAAAAACACATTTAATAAAAACACAAACAAACAAACATAAAACTTACACATGTTTGAAATAAAACCGTATCAGTATCTAAATAATTCACAAGATATTTCACCATATCAAGCTTATTTAAATGATTTGGATTATCTATCGCCGTACTACAAAGCGCTGTCTAAAACATTAAACAACAATAACAAACCAACACTCACATTTAATGCACAAACATACCAAATGCATATTACTTTGTTGAATAATATCTTTTTGTGAATCCCATTCCGCAGCAACCGCCAAAGCCAACGGTTCACTTTCAACCGTAAACTGTTTACCACTTGGAGTTTTCAATTTTCTCTGATCCAAAGTAACTTCATATTTCCCATCGCTAAATAAAATACCAGTTTTGCGATAAAATCGTTTTTTCGTCGCTAAAAATACACCATATATAATAAGTATATTGTAAATTAACATGCGACTAGATACCGTAATTTCTATAAGGTATTAATTTAGATGATTTTATAAATGTGTTTCGTAATAAATTACTAATAAATGATACTGAAGTCATTTTTAAACACTAAATTCAAAAATAAGGTTAGACATGCATGGTTTTTAAAATGACAGAAAAATAAACTGTTGATGGTTGGTAGTTGTTGTATTGCGCGATTGGTTCAAGTTTGAATTTAATTCGGAGCGGGACAACTATTGATTGGACATAAAACCAGCCTTGATATTTGCGGAGTTCAAGGGTATTTGGAACGAACGCAGGTTTATAAACAAATTATTGAGCAATATATAAATCATTACGCGATTGTTAGTGTCAGGATCGTCGGACAATCAAACGCTTGTGGTGAGTACACTTTTATACAAAACCACATAAGATTGATAAGTGCTTGTTTTTATAGATGGAGCAGTGTTATATGAAAAAACGCTATGTATCTTTGTTCGAAACAACGAAATTTAGTGACTGTTGCTTTTTGGTGCATAATGAAAAGATATTCGCGCATAAATTAATTTTAGCTACTTGCAGCCCGGTGTTTGAAGCAATGCTATTCGGACCTTTAGCCTCTTCTGAAATCGAAATAAAAGATATCGTTGCGTCCGATTTTAAACAAATGTTAACATTCATTTACACTGATTCCGTGCAATTAACATCGGTTGTGAACGCTTGGACTTTAGTTTATATCGCAAAAAAATATATGATCGATGATTTTTTACATTTTTGTTTGATGTTTATACGCAAAAAACTAGAAGCTGCGAATGTTTTATTAAATTACGAATTCGCTGATTTGTTTAACGAGGATAACATACGTAATATTTGTATGAATAATGTTCGTATGTACGCTAAAGTAATATTAAATAATGATTACCATATGAAACCTTCGACGTTATGCAATTTATTGGATCAGGATGAGTTTAATGCGAACGAAGAAGATTTAATAAACGCAACGGTTAAATGGGCAGTGGTTGAGTGTGAACAACAACATATCGAATTAACGAAAGATAATATAAGAAATGTGTTGATTAATTGTGGGATTTTCTCACGTATACGTTTTCTTTCATTTCCTATGAACGTGCTTAGTGATAAATTCTCGGAACTGTTAAAAGATGATGAAATACATTTATTAAAAACGTTTAAATTGTATGAATCGCCTGAGCATAAAGATAAATTGAAACGTTTGAATTTATGCGTGAATTGCAATGAACGTAACGCCATACCGTTGTTGCAAAAAATGGGATTTCGACGAGTGTTGAAAACTGGTGATGTGTTTCACGCGAACGACGCATCGAAATTAACGACACAAATGATGGTGAATAAGAGTGTTTTAGTGAATGGTTTTGTGTTACCTACGCGTCGACCACCAGAAACATTAATTTCACCCAATTATATTGAAAATTTAAATATTACGATTACTGAAGTTGTCGGTAAAAAAGTGCTTCATTTATCGTACGTGCAGACTTTAGCGTACGGGACAGTGCACACTGTTAAGATATCTGAGCCGTTTTTGTTTGAGGAGGGTAGAAAATATGATATTGATATTATGTGGTCGTCAGGGTATCCGCAATGGACGAATGAGTACACAATGCAATATTTTTCACCGTCTCTAGTTAATAAAGATGTTGAATTTGAATTTCATGACCCGTTTGATTGTGGATTTATTCGTGGTGTTACGTATTACCCATTTTAGGATTGATTTACCTGTTTGCACTACCTATTTTAGTATTATTAATTGTGTTGTTTTTTTGGAATGAAACCCTTGGTGATTTTTACTATTATTCGACGCATTTCGACTTTTCAGACATCACTTAAGATACTGATTCTAGAACCATAATATCTCACTTGATGATTCTAAAATCCTAGTATGTGTGATGTTAAAAAAGTCAAAACGCGTCAAATTAAAAAGTAATACTGTTTTATTTTTAAAAAAATTACCTACTTTAGGTCTAAAATTGTATTAAGTTAGTAAGTTTCTTAATTTATTCTTAAATAAAAACCATTTTAGGAATAAACACTGCAATTATTGGCCATAAATACCAAAAGTAACAATAGCAATCATATTTTAATCGCCTCTTTACTCTCTAGGGAAAATTAGCTACTAAACATATTAAATAGGTAAACTTACTCTGGCATCAGTTTTTTGGACTAGTTTAATAATAAATTGCGTTAAATATAGGTAAATAATAATTTAAAAAAGTACTAATTAATGGTTTTTAGTTGAGGAATAAATTAAGGAGTGAAGCAATAATATGATTTAAATATGTAGTAGTTTTCGCAACAGGAAGTAAACAATAATTATAATTACGCTAGGCTCGTGAAATATATTTTTATATGACTGTGATGTCATAATAATAAGTTGTGTTATATAATTTAAGCAAGGTATTAAAATCTCATTAAAGTATTATTATCGCATGTGTTAATATCACAAACATGTCTGTGGTATATAGATAAAGAAAACGAAAATAAAAACTGTGATTTATGAAATGAATTCAAATAAAGTCAATATTTCATTACAATAAAAAGTATAATTTAATTTATTAAAATAGGTACATATGTATGTATACATGCTACACGCTAATTAAGATAATGTGGGAATATTCACAAAGGAAGGATTTTTGGATGGGTGCATATTATTGTTTGTTTTTTTTTCTTGCTTTTCAATCCAATGATTACCCCTTACAAACGAATGCCGGGGTTGCGTGAGGCGACAAAGTTCAGTAATTCTTCGCTGTCCTCGCAGACGAACGGTTTCACATGGTGGCAGGCAACGTCGTGCCATTTGATACCATCATTGTAGAAGTTATTTAAAATCGACAAACATGATTCGTCATTGCCCTGCGCAAAAAAAAAATTCAAGAAACATGTATGAGTGGTTGTATGACCATAAAAAAGATAGAGACGTGTGACAACAACGAATACATCCTTATTGTAGGTATGTATGTAGGTATTTAGTTATGAATAGCTGTGCCATAAAGCGTGAAACATAAATTTAACTAATTAATCTGAATAATTTTAAGGACTACTTGTACGAATTTTAATTATTTCCCTGCATTTATAATTTAATATAAACATTATTTATTATTTGTACATTTTTAAAAGTACCTTCCTATTAAACATTTATTTTAAAATAACCGAAAGTCTAGAAATTTTGGCGTTGCAATTATTACTTTGCGTCTTTTTTTGTATTTGAATCCAAATATACGCGTAGAAAATGGGACTACTTATAGACAAATTTTTAAGTTAAACGGTCTTTATCGTTTTATTTGAGTTGTATTTTAAACTTTTATCATAATGTACTTAAAATGCCAAACTAATGATAGTTCAACCAATTATATAGAAAGCGTAGACACGTGAAAGCATTCATCGCGTTTTTTATGATAATAATATGATATATAAGATCAATTACAGAATTTAATTAAATAGAAACTTCTATAAATTTGTCGACTTGCTTAGCTACATAAATCAATTATTATGCTTTGATGTTATATGCCTTGGATGAGCAGACAGTTTTACACAGGCTTCTAAGAAATCTTTACCCACTTGACTATGGCTAAAACAACTTTTTGTTGATGTGATTGCGATCATTTTTTTATAATATTTACATATTTATATCAAGATACTTGTTGTCTGTAAGCGTGCTTAATATGTTCTCTACACTATTTTTTTGTCTATGACAACAACATGATTTGACCTCGAAGCAAGATCATTCGCTGTTGCAGGTTATTTACCTGTGCCGCTTCTCTGTTATCCGGTTGTGGTTGACCAAATCCTCCGGTCGCGCTCCAGTCGCCAGTGTTACGTTGTGTGGTGGGGCCGATCTTGACACCGGAACCAGACCAGAACCAGCCGTTGAGGTTTGGTGGCTGAAGATCGGGACGGTCGCAACCAGCGAAATTGCATTTTCTGCCCGATGTCCAGATGTAGCGCACGTTGCCGCGGGCAATTCGTTGTTTGATGAATTCGTTTTCTTGCGGTGTTTCCATAGATACGGCGTCCATACAATGGCGACGGCAAATGTTTCGTGCGTCTAACCAGTCTACTTCAAGGTTACGTGTCGCACCATGTTCCCAACTGAAGAAGTATGAGTGTGCAACACCACGCGCGTCTCTGTACGTCGCATGGCGGACACCTGTAATTTATTGAAATTGAAATAAACACCATTCATGGTACATCTTAGAAATTTCGTTGAAGCTTTGTTAGATAGTAAGGTTTTTTTTTATTAAATGTGTGTAGATATTTTACTACTGATCTAATATTTAATAGTAAGGGGGTTGCAATTATCACAAATTCCATGATTCTAAGTTCTGATGTTCCTTGTCATAATTTCAACGAAAGTTTAATATTTTCTAATTTTTTCTACCACAATTAAATACTTAGAGTATTCTTACTGTCATGAAATATAAATAATTTTGATTAAAGTATTTATAAGCGCAGAAATAAGAATTGAAAATATTTTGTCAAGACTTCAAAACATGCATTTATTAATATTTTGTGAGCTTTATTTTATATATTTCGTTTATATTGAATTAATACTATAAAGTAAAATTTTAAACATCCCAGAAAACATAATTATCCATTACCCTATATTAGAATTTATTATGGTTGAAAAAAAAAACTTTTCAAATAAAAGTTATTTGACATATTAATATCTAATTTTTATAACAATTATATTTGCTATAAGTGCAGTCATATTGGATGTTCAGATAAGGTTAAACCAACCCTGTCTATAAATGAATTGAAGTATATTCTCACGAGTGTTATCGTTGACTGTAAACGGAAGTTGTTGCAATTGATTTGGTTTCCCATATTTAAAGGGGCACACAAAGAGTATATTGTTGTAATTATTGGGTAATCCGACTAAAGTGTATTGGCAAACCGATTATCTGATAACCATTATACACGATTTACTTCAATTTGTTGCACAACAATGACCTACAAATTTAAATAATCTATAATAGATATTCGACTAGCCTAGTTTTATAAAGCTTTATTTTGGTAACAAATTTAGTATATATCTAATATTTTGTATATATATAGGGTGTAACAGCGAAACGAGCTACCTCGAATAACTTCTAAGTTATTAAAGATACAATAAAATATTAGAAGACAATCTTATTCAGGACCAAGGGGGACATCCAACTATAATAGAAAATATTTTTTTAAACCAGTGGTTCTCAAGCAACAACACAAAGTTATGTTTTTTCAAATGAGATGCTATATATTTTTTAAGCCCATTCGATAGAGTATTTTTTTCTGAATTTCATTATGTATTCGTTTTATACCCTTACATAAGTAAAATATTGAGAAAAATGCGATTGAAAGTTAAATAAATTTTATTTTTATAGTTATTTTTCAGTAGGCTATGAAACAAAATTGAGCTTAAATACAACGAAACATAAATTAAATACATTAAATTATTTGTTATTTACTTTATAAATAGTGTTATTAAGTAAATAACAAATAATTTCATGTAACTAAATTTCCATCCTCATTTAATTCATGTAGTACAACTATATAAGATTGTTTTTTAAACAAGTTTAGTCTTGGTCTTAAATTAAACGCTTGACTATGGATACGACAATTTCTACCATATCATTGTGTAGTTTAATATTTAAGTTTTACAAATTTACGGAATTGCTCCTTTATTCTCATAAACCTAATAGACTTATTCTGTATGAACGAAATTTGTTGTTGAATGAATTGGTTGACAAATCAATAAATAATCAGCCTCGTAAAATTAGTTTGTGAGAGTTCCTTATGTACTTACGATTTGAACAGCTACGTGGGTCTGGCAGTGCAAGGCGCCGTTGGCCTAAGACCATCACGGCTCCTACTAAGAGGAGCAAAACTTGTCGAAACATTCTCTGTAATCTGTAACAAATAGAACATAAAATGAACAATTAGCATGGCTCTTTAATGATACATAGGTATGTTGTAGATGTAGCAAAAATAAACCAGTTTTGAGTCATCGCAGCTGTGACCTGAGCCGGACGGAACCAAGGTGCGGTTTGAGTTTCAAGTTCACATATTAATTAAGCACGTGTATTTAATACGATATAAACTAGATGTACTTCGCGTTCCAGACAAGTGCATAACATGGGTATTATCAGCAGTCCCGGCTTAAGGAGGACGGCATTACATAAGAATTCTTAATAAAGGAATAAACATTATAAATGGTTAAGTATAATAGTTTTAAAATAAACTCAATCTACAGTAATTCGCTTTTGATTCGGTTTCAAATCAACGAATTTACACATTTAAGGAAAGCTTATTTTCCATTAATAAACGGCACTCTATATTGAGCTAACTATTTTTAATAATTCCAATAATATATTTGTTGCAGTTACTAAAAAATAGTTGCCACTTTATTAGTGAAAAATGAGACAAACAAATTCTTAATTATGGTAACTTTTTCTTAAGAGTTAAACATCATTTATGATTCATCCATTTTTTTCAATCATAAGTTCTTTATGATGTGATTCTGTAGATCAAGAATCTGTACGCGTTTGAAAGTATTTAAAATAATTTAGTTGGATTGTAATCATAAGGAACTACAATTATTCACATTTTTGTATCAAAGCTTTAATATTTGGATGGCTATTGCATCGTTTGGGTGCAGTTTTAATTATATGACACTAGCAATTATTAGCGCGTGTAGAGAAGTAATTTAGTCCTCTTTAAGGCGTCAGTGAGTGTCAGGGTATAAACGCCATCTCAACGTTTCGGAATAAAAAATGCCATCTTTAGAACTGTTGATTTACTATAGTCATAAAAATGGCATATTTGATGCCAAAATATTGATATTTTAGATTTTAATTATTATTTGGTTCTATAGCGATAGTTGAAAATTTAAATATTTATACATAATTTTAAATGCAACTTATATTATTTAGTAAAATATTGTATGATGTGAAAATTAAATTATATAGTTTTCTGAAGAATATTGCAATTTGACTATTTTGGGTAAATCTATGAATTTGAATTAATCAAAATAAAATTTCTTATAAGTTTTGGTCCTTTTTGTAGTAAAATTTATTATAATACGACTCTGACTGTGTCAAGTGACTAAATTTTTCAACGTTGCTATTCTGCTGTCGGCATAGTGTTAGTATTTGATCGTCCCCGATATTATGAGGCGTAGCACGTGCGCCGCGATATTCTCAACTTGTCAAACAGTGTCTGTGGACGCCCCAGGCCACCGAGCAACCACAATATTTCCGCTATGATCTGGGTCAGGTAGGTTAAGTCAGGCGACCGACGAACGAACTCTCGGTTCTCGGACGCTCATCTCCTAGCTGCTTGGCCTGTTCGATGTAGGATGTAGGACGTTCGGTGCGTCTCTACCAGACACCGTTCGTTCGTCGCTTGCTTCTCTTTAGGTGAAAGCCGGCCAATCATACGGTATTCCCCACATACTATATTACCTCGGCAAGGTACTTGCTATGGTATAGTTCTTCATGCCTGCACGTCTTTCAATGAACGGATCTACACGCCGCGGTATTTACTATTTTAGTCCGCTGGTACACTCGCCATCACAGACTTTGTTTCGTTTATAATGTTTATGGCTTATGGTCTTTAGGCTGATATATTTATACATTTTGATTCAAGTACTGATAAGTCACCATACATACTTGTAAACGTTATATTTCTAATCGTGGCTCAAGTATCCACTTGTATAAAAATCTTTTTTAAATATTCATGTTGTTTATCGATTCTAAAAATTATTCGATGCGATAATTTTGTTGTATATATTATGCACACTAATATCACGTCTTTCATGTCTAAACTTGTGAATGTGTATCAAATACAACGAAATAATTGCAATTGGCAAATGCGCGTGTTATATCATTTGCAATTCGTTTTTTATTTTGAGATGTGAATAAAAATCTAATTCGTACGATTAAGTGGTATAATTGGATAAGGTTAAAAATATGTGATTGTATCAATTAAGTTATTTATAAAGTTGAATTGCCGCAATAAAAATAAAATTAAATAGCGGTACATCAATTAGTATTTGACTCTGCTAATATAATAAATACGTTGTACCGATCATATGTATCAAAAATATCCGCATTGGCTTGAATTGAACTTTCTTATACGTATTTTTTCTAGATAAGAGGGATATTCAATACAATTTTCGGTAGCGATTTTCTTGATATCGGTACAGTTTTTGAAATAAAAAATTCAAACAAAAATTGTTGTCTCTAATTTTTATTCTTACGGTTTTTGCTATAAATGCATCCGTTTTTGAATTATTTCAGAAATAGCAAAGAAAAAAACCAGAGTAAACATGAACTTTTGGTTTGAAAATATTTTCAAAAATAATAGGTTTTCTTACCAATATTAAGTTTAAACACTCTTGATATTATCTTTAACCGTTTACGTTGTAGAGCTGTCTTTCTCAGACAAACACACAAATATATATTTTGATTAAAAATAATAGGCCGTTAAGAAATTTTAATTAGATTTAAGAATAACATTCTTATCTTCACAGTTTCTTTACTGATCAAGACTAAAATCAAGACGCTAGTTTTTATTTGCAATGAATTGATTTCTAAATATAATGCAATAATTAATGAAGATGTAAATTGGTTTATCATTTAAAAATCTTGTCAAATAAATCAATAAAAAATTAAATAAATATCGATATGAGATTAAAATAACTAAAACGCATAAAAATAATAGCTCTCGCTATTAGCGACAATGAACTGTAAAATATAACATTTTCAAATTAGTGACTTAAAAACGAGATTTACGCACTCAGTAGAGAACTAGTCTATACAATTTGATGAATTAATGTATTTATTCTGTAATTATACCAACGCAACTGATTACAAATTTATTTCATTTTTCCTATACATTTTAGGGCTAATGGTAACAACATATATAAAAGTCATTTTTATCTTATTATATCACAATTCTTTACGAATTGAACAATTTTGATATTTTATATATACTCGGTTGCGTTAGCTCAATTACAAAATATACCCTAAAAGTATCTAGTGGTTGTGAAAATTTGATACCGTCGAGTAATCGAGACTACCACACATTATGGTTCCGTCTCATCTTCCTGGAAAGCATCATAAGTTTTGTTGTGCATTACCGTAAGCTGGAAACTATTACACAACAATAACGTTAGACGAGAAAACTGTGCCTCGAGATAAAGATCAATGAACTCTTTTATTTTTCAACGACTAACCAGTTGATCAGCTATTGACAATTTTTTTTAAATTTTTGTATATGCTTTTTATGTTTTGAATTAAAATTCAAGTTATGCTAAATTTTGAGTGTATTGAAAGTTTATTTATATGAATCTTTATTAGTGATTTAATGTATATAAATTTGAAATTGAGGATTTTTGAAGTGATTGGTTGACTACAAAATAAATATTGAATTAAGTGCCAACGGTGCCAGTATAGTAATGATAACAATTAGAATCCAATTCGATTTTATTTGAAGGAGGAATCAGAGTGATATTACAACACGAATATTCGAAATGTCGGTACCCGTATATGATATTTCGTGTTGTCCACTAGTTCAAAATGTTGCAATATTAACAGGTATAGGCAATGCAATTATTATCATTAAAAGTAAAATGCCAACTTTCAAAATAGCATCATTTAATAATTACTCTAAACATTCTTATTAAACAAGTAACACAAATGATGACACTTTGGAACATTCACCGATTAACTAGAATTTATGAAGATGTTTTATCTTTCATCAACAGAATAATTAAGTTTGATTTTTAATTAAAATTATTTGCTCCTTCACTTATACGTATTTAAAAAAAAATAACCATTTATACATATTCATTATATTTCCTGACTAAATATAATTCTTAATATTTCACAAACGGTTATGTCTTCTGTCAGTAATCAGCATTACCGGAATTATCAAATACATCATGCCCGTTATATAAAAATAATTTAATGTCAGTTTTACATCAGATTTGTATAATAATTGCAAGATAATAGCGCGTTCACTTCACTTCGTAATTATTCTAAAGAAGCACTAGTACTCACTAGTCAGGAAGTCACATTCACTTATAATGATTTAATCTAAGCTAGCACAATAACAATATGAACTGTTTTGAAACTTTTACTTGACGATGAGAACGATAGATTAGAGTATCTTTTAATTAAATTTAGTCACGTTGATAAATTCATTCAATAATTTGTATCTAATTGGCATCGATTAGAATATTTATAAAGCATCCGAACTTCTTTAGAAAATATATACATTTTATGCCAAATCTAAATAGTGCCTTTTACTTTTAACTGACTGAGTCAAGTTTGAATATATTAATTTTGTCCAAAAATATAAAATTGTGTACGTAGATTTTTAAATTTGTTTATATCGAAAACATTTGATCCGTAACAAATGTAATTTTTATTTTGATCAAGACTAAATGTTGAACCATATTAACCCGGATAAGAAATACTATTTAATCTTCTATTAATTCATGCAGACATTAGCATAAGAAACATTATTTATTTTTATATATGTTAGAAAGCAATAGAACTATATAGATGTGAACACTTTCCAATGCATTTCGTTTAAACACATTCAATGTAGATAGTAGTTGTATCCGGATACATAGACAGGATTAAATTAAGGCTTTTCCAATGTGTATATCGCAATTTAAATTATTCGATTGAATTCGATCCGACTAAGTTGACATTGATGTAAAATCATCATCTAATAACTAGATTTCAAAATGTTTAAAGTCGTAGACTAAGTTGCATATCATCCGGTATTAGAAGTCTTTTGAGATAAATCTGACACTTTTAGTAGTTTGACTAATTATACGCTGCTAAATTTACATTCACGTCAATAAATAACTTATAATTATACTTGAAAAAGTTGAAAAGTAAAAGATATTTATTTTTGGTAAATCTACATAATTTTTAAAAATATATCAAAATTCTTTTATACGTAATGCCGAAATATAAGTTTAATCTATTTTTTAATTATTCAAAAAATAATGCATACAGTTAATTTGCGTTTATACAGAATATAAACAGTATCGTCTTAGAGAGATCGACGATACGTCAAGACGCAAAATATAAATGTAATTAATATCATATTTATTAGTTTTGTTGTTCCTGATTTAAACATTCACTATGTCTATGTTTAGTATTATAAATCACTTTAGATCGCATTTTAACTTTCTTGCGCCAACCTACTTCAGAAGATACGCTCAGATAAAAAAGTCAAATACATAATTAACTATAGTGAATTTAGTATATGTCAGCCATAACTTTGTGACCATCCACGATAACAATTATTTTCTTGCTACTACATAATTTCATCTTCACATACCTTCGTTTTTATGAGTTAGATTTAATCAAATAGATTTTCTACGCTGTTCACAAACATTCCATTATTATTTATTAGAAAATTACCAAATAAAACGACAACAAGACATTTTCAAATAAATTCCTCTATAAGCATACATAAATTAAAATAAACTTCAATTGCTTTAACACCAATATGTGTTATATATATAACAAAAAAATCATGAGGAGAAGTAGAATAAATTATCTGACCCTTACTTATGATAGGAGAACCGAAAGCTAATATACCAACTGTACAATTAAAATATGATCAATCTCAACATAAATTAAATTATTTGGAAAAGTATATTTAAATCTACTGGCATTTAAGCTCCACTAAAATTATTTATATATTCAATTTAATTGTTATATTCGTTTTATATTATATTTTAATAACAAATAACAGTTATTAAACCACTACACACATTTTAGACTTAAGTATATGGTACTAAGATTCTTACTTAAATCAGGGAAAGTGAAAAATTACTTTATAATCTAAATTAAAACAAAATCGTGATAACATTTACTCTCCTTTTATATTTAACAAAAAAAAACAACAATACTAAATCTGTATAACTAAATAAGTTATAAAAATAAATAATCAATGTATGCTTATATCAAATAACACTATTTATAGCAATTTGAGTTTGGTCGAAAGTTTAATAATTTTCATAATAACCAGTTGCACTTTGCAAAGAGTGTTTGCCCAAAATATACTCATTCCTTTTATTTTAAGTGCCTACCCAACTGAAAGTAACGTGAAACTGGATCATACAAAATACTTGTCCTTGACTTGTACTGTTTTCGTGGTATATTTTAAGTTCAAGTGATTTTAAAGACAGAATAACAACTTAAAACCAGAATGTAAAAAAGTCGTTATCTTTGTAGGCATAAGTTGCCCAAATAAAAGACAAGAAATTAAATATAAGAAAGTACTGATGCAGCTAAAAACATTACCGAAATAACAATACACAGTTATTTGTCCTAGTTGAATTGCTGACTTCAATACACGATTAAGACACAGATACAAATTCGTTTAAGCAAAAGTAGGCATCGCATAGCTGCACTGTTCACCTCAATTCATTGTTATATAAAGAATAATTTATAGAAACTACTACTAAAACAATTTGAGCAATAAAAAACTAATATATTTTTCGTATCATGATACGAAATTTATTTATGCTTATTCTCAGGAAAAGAGATGGATGTCATATCGCCAATAAACAGTTAGATGTCGATTATCCACAAGATAAAATGATATAAAACGAAATTTGTGGCGTAAATATATTGGTATTACATTTAAGCAGATGAAAGAAATTATTTAAATAATACTAGAAACAGCAAAAAGATGAAGTGAATCAAATTAATGCCCAATTACCTGCATTGGCAAAAAACTTAATGACTAAATTTGTATAACGAGTTATATTTAGTGTTTGTGAAATATTTCTCTAATGATGACACTAATCTCTAATTATGTAAAATGTTAGTTTTTATTGCCTATTATTAAATGGGAACAACTTTACAGATCTTTTATATAAAATGACACTTACATTTCTTGTAATAATACTAAATTACTGTAGAATTACGTTAAAAATTAAATAATGTCACATTTTTTGCAACAAAACTTAATTATTGTAAAATAACTTTAAAATTTAAATAATGCTCGTACATATTTTAAAATAAATTTTATATTTAAAAGTAATACACTTTTGAACCTATTTGTTAATATTTAAATCATTAAATGGATACCGAAATAGTTTTATTTTAAGTAGATATAACGAGTTTAATCAGCAATGGTAAATTATAAAAGTAATTCGTTTTTAAATTTTATTGAAAATTTTTCATTAAATATAATATTGCAATAGTAACACATAAAAATTAAACCCAAAGGGATGCTGACAGTTAATATATTTATAGTTGCAGTAAAAATATGTTCTTAGAATATTAGTCATATATATTCTATCAGTGTAATTTAAATTAATTAATTTGATTGACTTTAAAATTCCCGTGATTAACCGCTCTGCTAATTAAGTTAGCAGATCACATTTCTTATTAAACGCATACTCCTATATGGGTTTTAATTTTATAATTAAATATTATGTGCAAAACACCTTTTTTTGAAAATTTATATACATTTATAGTAATATTTAAATGGCATAAAAATAATAGTGCGACACAAAATTTAATATCTATTTAAAATAAATTTTAAAAAAATGTTCCAAAGAAAAAAATATGTGCTAATAAAATAATTATTTAACATTTAAAATTTTCTAAATCATAGAAGGATTTTCTGACTTACTTTTAATTGCAGAACCACTAAAGTGCAATATATTTGAACTAAAACACACCTTATTTCGTCAGTAACTAAACACAGTAACCAGTAACGTATTGTGGCAGTAATCCCACGATAAATACGGTAAAAAAACGAGAGAAAAAAAATCTTGTACTTGGTACTTACTTGCTGTGTGTCTTGTAAGTTGAAGCTACACAAACCAAATGAACTACAGCCCTGTGTTCAGTACGGTGTATATAGCTGTGCTACATCCCCACAACTTCAATGTAACCTACATAGGTTTACGCTGGCTGCGAGGATGGCCCCACCAGTGCCCCTGCCCCCGCCAGCACTGTATAATACGCGCTTGGACATCATCATCATCGGACAATGCCGCGAGAATTCCTCTCACTGACCGCGGCCTCTCCTCAAGCCCCCCTCTGTCGATTATGTTCACCAACCCGCCGTATGACATTTGACTGAACACTATCACTATCATCTTTGTGCGTAGTTGTTACTATTATTATGAGTGAAGAGATGTTCACCTAGAAGAAGTAGGTTGAAGATTCATTCATGGATTTTTTGGTAAAAAGTTAGAATGGTGAAGAAATGAGATCATTTTTACTATAAGATGTATTAGCATTATTTTTAGTTATTTGTATATTTCTTGAGTTTTTATCAGATCTAGATGTATACAAGAATAGGTAACGGAAATGGTCATTAACGAATTGTTTAAATAAGATAAAAATTGTGTATAATCTCAAATTTGTACAAATAAATTTATGTATCAAACATGTTTGAAACTGTAAAATTATTTATTTTTAATCAAATTATTTCTAGATTTTATGGTCAAAAATATTAATTTATCAATCTTATTATAATAAAAACTAATAACAATAGCTTACCTAAAACGCTTTTCTGCGGTAAATGGCATTAGCAGACAGATCACTTTGAAAAAATAATAATGATACCACTAGAGGAAATTCTAATTCCTGCAAACATTTTTATTTACAAACCTTTACATGAAGTTTAATGGTGCGATTCTGAACAAGCATGTAGATCTGTATCGAGAATCTGTAAACGTTTAAAATTATTCAATTGAAATACAATTTAAAAATTGGCCGATTCAATTGAACATATCAAACATATTACTTATTTTTTGCAATAAAATATTTATTAAGGAAAATCAAGGCTTTCAAAAATGAACAAATTCTTCTTACAGAGTAGGATACAACGAATATATAAAATTACAAATTTTTTACTACTTTTCGAAATATGAAAAAATTGGTATATGAAAAAAAGTACTTCTAATTTTAATTTATACAATGGCAAAATATAACATATCAAAAAACTTTTAATCAGTGTAGTATTACTAAAAATTAAAATTTACTAGTTGAAAGTTATATATAATAAATAATTTAAATGTATGATTACCTTGAATATCAGTGATGATATTACTTATATTTATTATATTCAAAGATAAATATCAATTTCCAATAAAAATATAAGAAGTTTTAATTTTTATCCCATGCAAGGCTAATACATGTTATACACTATAAATGCATTTTATTTATTTACATTTGCATAGAGCAACGATAATAAATATTAGTCAATAATAATATGTAAATGGTAATTATCAGATACATTTTACCAATATCTTAAACATTTGACTGCATTAGCTATTTTGTGGCGTAATAATACTTATTTTTGTTAGGAAGAATATCATTGCTTGTAATAAGACATAATGATATATCACTTCATATAAATTTAAATTCATATAAATGAAAATAAAATGTTCGTTTTGGCATTAAAATATGATTAATATATAACTATACTAACGGAATAATAATTTATTTTGCAGAAATAGAGATAACATTTAATATTAGCATAGTTAGTAAAATAAATTAAAAGAATTTTTTTATTTAGTTTACTGGCGTAATTAGCGCAAATTTCTATTAACTAATCAAAAATGATCTAAACCATAAATAATTTTATTTTTAAACGTTCTTTGTGATTTGAGATACATATATGATCTGTATATAGTTCGCAAGAAAATCTTAAATTCTTGAAAATAATACTCAAACCGGAAGTGCACTTTAGTCTGATATATACAAATATTAAGAATAAAGTCTTATTATTTTACCTTTAACCGTCTAGGCTGTAGAGCGTTTACACACACACACACACACAAGTAAGAAAGTAGAAAATAAAGAATTATTTTAAATAGTTTATATTATGCAAAAGATATTTTAATATTATTATCTCATAAAAAGTATACAATTTTAGATGCGGACCTGGAAAAAAAACGGCTTTAGGTGTATTGCCCAACCAAAATTGCAAATTGGCCAAACATTTCTATACTAATCTCTACTACACATAATTATGCGTTAAAAATTCTCAGGCTCTTTTACATAATGAACAACAAAATCGATCAAATATATGTTCAAATTTCCTGCACACATAAATTATTGTCTTTTGTTTATTGTACATGTTTAACTCAAAGTACAGGAAACGATTAACTTATAAGGTTTCATTGATCACATTTCGTTACACACATTGATGTTCTATTACGTAATTAGGTACAATTCAATAATCATTAGTTTTACGTTTTCAAATAAATTCGGAAAAGATAATTAAAAAAATACAAGAACAATCTTTGTTAATGATGAGCAAATTGATGAGAACGTGCGTCATTATACACTTTCCGCCAAAATATCTCATTCAAGGTTGAGAATCTGTTCATTTATTTATACATATAAATATTCAACGAAAAACATTATGTTAATTTATGCACAGATGCACAGCAAGCAGATTTAAATGGAAAACCTTTTTTTTAGTTTAGTCTAGGAATATGTAGGTATATTTGACTTTCTACAATTTTTGTATTAACAACCAATTTCTGGAAAGAGTTATAATGGAATAATGTTTAAAATATCTAATATTGTATTAGAAACTTTTATTCTCAATACGCCAGTGTATACAGATCCGGCTTTATGCCAATTGGTACCAAAGGTACTTCAAGTGTAATAGGAACAAAACAGTAAGAGCATAATATAATTTATAATTTTAATTTAATTTAATTTAATATTTAAATCACAATTGACTGGTTTAGTTATATATATCTTAAGGATCTATTATCAAAATTGAGCATTCTCATGCATTTATTTATTATTCAGGCCCATTTAGAGGGATGCTATTAGGAATATTTGGCCCGTGCTCCCAAACGGTGTAAAATCTACGCATTGTGTATTTATGACTGATATTTATGTAGGTCATACATTTTAGGATAGATTAAAATTCTCAAAATAAAACAACTGAATTAATCCCGCAGAGGTTTCGTGATTACAGGCTATTATATTTTTTACTGTTTTCTTCATTTCCCAACAAATTACGGACGTTATTATTATTCGGTTTCGTACTAGATATTTGACCGAGGAACAGCCGCAATTAATAATGGCGCGTCTTTTAATCATTTGCTTCGCTAGAACATCCAAAAATTGTTAAATATAATTTTTTTTACTCCCTAACAATGTTTTATTATTAGCAAATTGTGTAGTTTTATAAAATTGTTAATCGAGAAAATGTTCAAAGAACTAATCGCTTGTCTACGTACACGACTAAAATGTTACGAAAGAAAGTATAACTATTTCTTATACCATGTGCGATTTATTTGTTTATTATGTACGATTGGAAACATTCTACCTATACGATACGCTTATTCGCAACGACGATATTTGTATAAATGACAACTTTCCCATCCATACATCTCGCCTCGCGACATCAACAGAAAGAATTACCTATACTACCATAGTTGCATGTTGCGACATTACTGCCTCATCAAAAACATTCCGACTGAATTGAGTGATATCTATGTACGTTACTTGTTAGGCACTATTGCAGTTGGCATGATAAGCAAGGAAACAAATAAGAAAAATTAAACTTTTCACACTAGTTGACAAATGCAGACACGAATCTCCAATGTTTTACGTAATGTTTTTGTTATAAATCCTAAGCACAAACTAACAATACACTCCTATTTATTTAATTATAGTTTTTGCTGGTAAAATTAATTGTTGCTTACAATTAACTTTATATAATGTTAGTATACAAATTGCAACATAATCTTATAGTACAGGAGAAAAACCTGCGAAGCTAATATCAGCGGAGCTGATACATTTTGATAATGAATTGAATATATATTTTGGTGAAGTAAAAAAAAAAGTAAAATGGAAATACTCGTTCAGAGTATTTTTAAATCTATATTGAATATTTTTTTCAATTTCATCTACCTGTAAACGCCTAAAATAATATTTACACTGAGCAAGTTTACTTATGTTTTTCTTTTCTGAACAGAACTGAATATATATTTCGAAAATGTTTAATCTTACAAAGTAAATGATGATGAAATATGAAATGAAAGAGAATTATTTAGTATAGTTCATCATAGGAAATTGTATCTACTAATATTTTACTAAATTTATATTTTACTAACCATTCCCCAAAATGTTAATAATCTTTCTTCGTACAACTCTATCTGACTTGATTCTTTCATAAACATATCTACATGATAAATTATTTCGTTCTGAGTCATATAAATACCTTTATTCTACGATTTGAAAATCATAAATCAGTCACACTTTGCGATGACTGTTTTCACTGCCAAGTAATAAAACGTCAAACTTATATGATGAGAATATATATTTCATGCATGAATAATGCAGAGAATTGGAGAACAATATATTATTTATCAAGAAAAAGAAATTTAAGAAGAGAAAATCTATAAGTGTGAATTGTGTATTTATGTGAAGATTGAGGATATGCAGACAACACTAAAATTATGTCAGTAAAAACTATCATTAATTTCTTTTCTCGCTAAAAGTACATTTAGAACTGCAAGTTCTCATCTCGATTCTCTCCGAAATGTCGACTATTAAGCTTAATGTCAATTGTTATGCACCATGCATGCAACTACCTATTGCGTAAATCAGGATAATTGTTTACTAAATCTTATCACAGGAGGTGAATCTTTTCATTTAAAAATTTAAGACAGTAAAACGGTGCTTAAAATTAAATTGAAATCGGTAAATATGGCATCGTATGATTTTCCATGAAATGCGCTACTTGATTGCTTTACTAGTTTGTATATATCGTATATGGTATATCTTCTACTCTTCATTGCAGCGAACCACCTGAAGTTAAAACAGCAATGCTACTTTATAATATGAGGCAGTGCTCTACTTAGACGGAAAATTAGAAAATAAAATCAAATTATTTGTATTGAACAAGCCTATCAATAAAAACGGTTTTTTATTATTTTATAATTATCAAAGTCTAACAGTCAAAATTAACAACAACCATTACACGTGTTTACAGTTACATTTATCACTTTTCGTACAAGGCAATGAAACAAAAAAGTACATACTTACATACATATCATCATACGTTTCAGAAAACCCTTTTACACAACTTTTCTTTCGCGCAATTCATTCTCAATCATGTGTATCCACTTAGTCCAAGGACGACCTCGCATTCTCACACCATTCATCTCGCCACGTAAATCTTTAAGCTTATGTGTCTGTTTACTTTCTATCAAATATATCAATACGCAATATTGTGTTTTCATTTCGGCATAACTCACTCCTGATTGATAATAATTATTATATCCTTATACATACATAGTTAGCTTAATATTAGAGATCGGTGATCGAGTGGTTTGATTCTGATTTCAGAATCAATTTGCATCAAATTTGTCAGCATATTGAGATTCAAATCCTGGTTGAGCTCAGCTGCTTTTTTTTGTTTTTATTATTCAAATTATGTTCTATAAATTAGTTTTGTTCTAGTTTTTTAAAGAAATCTAATAACTCACCAGAGTAGATTTATGATGTTTTTGCTTTTATTAAATACATTAAAACAATAAAATAACAATTAAAGCTCACTTCCAAATACTTAAACTCTTCTGTGCTGCATACAGTTAAAAACAACTTAGAAACCATAATTATGCAACAAACTAATGGAATTGTTCCATAGAAGATTCTTTTGCAGTAATAACATTTTCTTTTGTTTAACCCACACTTCCTATATTTGGCAACTTTTTGTCCCAGTTACATTTGTGAGTGATCGAGTTTCGCGACTAAATTATGTTTGCGGAGTTTTAGTTGATGACTTTCGCCTAGGCGTATAAAACGTATCAATTATGAGTCAGTGCAAATTTTGAATAATACCAACTTCTAAAAGGTGTGTTGAAACCCAATTAGCCTCGCGAATACTTTGAAACCATTTGAAAACAATCTTCTAACTCAAAACAATATTCTTATCCAAATATTCTTATCCAAAAATGCCAGATTCTGTGGAAACCGAGTTAAAAACCAAATATTATATGTTTGACAAAAAAATCTCACAGCATTTTTTAATGATCTGTGAGACATGTTACTCATTTGTGCATTTTAGTACACCTCAGTCTTATACCATAGAATTAATAATCACCAGTAGGGTCTAAAGTTAAACTGTAGTGGTATTAAGGTATAGAAAGAAACAAAGAAGTAAAGTCAAAATCGTTTACAATATAAATATATTTTATTTATAAAAATGATTCGAAAAAGAAAAGGTTTTTAAAGGATTTATTTATAATATTAACTTTTAAATTATCTAAAGCTTGTGTCCTATAAATAGGAATGTGAACAAGTATAAATATCCTAATTTACTGAGAAAACAACTTAAACAACCTTGTGCATCTTGTTTAGAAGAGCAAGGTAGTGAGTTTTGTGTGCCCAATTATTTTATAATGACGAACAAAATAAAGCAAAAACTTGAATGTGTAGGAGGAGTGTATTATATGATGTACAGACACTTCTTACTATATCGACCTTGTTCGACTGTTTTCATGACCACGTATATAGACATGAGCAAAAAAAATGTATTGCAAAAGTTATCTAGCGCAACAAGAGAGTTTTAATATTCACATTTTTTTCGAATATCGATTCTTGAACATATTATTATTACAAATTTATTTCTGAAGTGTGATAACATAAACATAATAGAAGCAATGAAATGGAACCAGCGTTATATCTAATTTTTTAATTTTTTTTTTAAGATTTCTTCTATTTCTAACATAAAATAAAATTATAATAATATGAGTCGAATAAATGGAAATTTCAACGTGTAGTGCAATTGTGTGAATTGAGCGTTATAAATGACTGTGTGTATGTGTGTGTGTGTGTGTATGAACACTGAAATTAGCTAAAAATAGGATTGATCCCTCCAGATTAGATACAATAAATTATGTGTTATCATTGTACTTCTAAATACACAAATCACATTTTATAATCAGGGACGAATTTCTACGTAAAAAAACTCGTTTTTGACAATTGTAATATAATGACTGCAATAGCTTCTGAAATTCCATACAGACGAAGCACGTCCTGAGAAAGTGTTCATCTATGTGCACCTACGCATGCAGTCAATCAAATTATATATAAAATTACGACATAGGCATTTAGTTATTTAGTCATAATTCTATAATTAATTATGAGAAAATATCCTAACCAGAGAAATTAGGGAAAACATCCACACGCACAATAGACACTACAACCGATAGTTATGTATTTCACAATTATTCAAGATAACATAAAATCTAATTCTGCATTGTATTCTTTCTCATACAGCGTATGAAAAATGGATGCTACCTCTGTCTGTTCAAGGTCATATATCATTCTGAATATTACGCAAAATAGAATCAATTTAGCTGTACGTGATGGATTTTAATTAGAAATGGTTAGGTAAATCACATTTTAAAAATGTAGAAACATTGACAGTTCATAGCAGTGAGATTACCACACACACAAACGTGCACTAGTCGTTATTTATTATTTTGCAGTAACTATGGGACGGTTGCACATATGTGAAGATTGATTAAGATGTATATGCTCGTGGACTGACATCAGACATTGAGACACATGCAACTAAATTAATCTATGCTTTTACGGTATCCTGTATTCTGCTCAGTTATATTGTTGATTTATCTTACAACCTATGATATGTATCACACACATACAAAAATTTATTACCAGTAACAAATTTCTAGTAATAGCAAACATTTTTTAAAAATATAATAAGAATATTGTTGCACTTTTTTATATGAATACATATCTGATTAAGATTAAAACGGTGATACTTTGCCTTTTTAATTGAAGACATTTAAAGTTATTTTGAGAGAAATTACTAATATTTTCCGAAATATTTTAGTAATTTTCACATTAAAGATCGAAGGAAAATTATCTATTACAGTATAGAATTAACTAGAACGTATAGTACAGGTCGTGGAAAATTTGCTATAAGGAAAAATATAATAAATAGGAACTTGGTTATTTGAATATCCACGCTGTAACTCAATTCGAATTTATAGGTGTTTGCGGTTACAATTACATTCCGAAGATGTGGTTTGATTAAAAAAATTATCATAAATAAATTTAAAAAAATAAGCAACCAATGATGCAATGATTGGAACATGCTACTAAACAAAAAGTATAATATAAGAATATTGCACTTACCTAAGCAAAATACGTACATTTTTATTAGTTGCTATAGTTATGTGTGCAACTTGCATATAATTAAATGTATTAAGTTTTATTTGGTTGTTATGGTTGCGTTATTTTAAGAGCTTACTCAATCTCATAAACATTTATACATTCTACCACAACGGATATTATGATGTTAGGAAAACGACTTAATCCCACAACGTTCCAAAGAAAATTTATGCAAAAATCGTGACTGGTTTTGATGGAAAAGTTGGTCGTTATCAAACGTAATTAAGAGATTTTTTCTCACTTGAAACTTACAATATTGCTTAATTTCAAGATTTATTCTAAATGTTGTAGTATATTTCCTAAATTTAGGACAATACTTTTCGAGAAATACAAATAAGAAGTAAAATTTAATGGCATATAAATTGTATATTTATTTAAAAATTTACGTAATTTAATTTTACTTCATAGATTTATTATTCAAAACGTATTGTTCTAAATTTAAGAAATATAATACAAAATTTAGAATAAACTCTAAAATAAGCAATACACAATATTACACCTTGTAAGTTTCAAGTGAGAAACAATCTTTTAATTGTTGTATAACTTTATAAAAGAAAATGTTAGCTCTTTAGCGAGAAGTGTTTGTTTTACAAATATTGTAAAGTGAGAGAAACAATGAGAAAATTAATGTGAATCTGTTTTAGAAAGTAATTCAAGTTCAAGGTAGTACACTTCATTGTTATTTATGAAATGGCAAATAATTATAATATATAAACATAACGATGAAGTAGAAAAAAAAAGTTGTTTGATATGTCAGTAATGGTTAAAAATAACCATCGGTTATTTTTTAAACATGACCCACATTTTTTTTTAGCAATAGTGTACCAAAAGAGCTCATCTACAAGGAGAACCAGATTGAACACGTCTTGAAATTGAAACTGTACCAGAGCGCACGTTTTATATAATTGCCAATCCGTGATAATTGCCAGTAATGAAACGGTGTATAATTGGCGAGCACGATGTGTGTTCGTTCAGTATTCGATAAAAATAATTACAATAAAATAAAATCCATCCAACGTTCTAATGAATTGTGTCGCAGCTTGTTCAAAGCCAGTTGACATTAAACTTTTTTGTACACACTATTATAGTTGTATATCGAATTTGACCTATTAATGCACTTATAGAGAAAATAGGTTTTATAAATATTTGAAAATAATTTTTAAATAAAAATAATCTCTCAGTTTATTTATTGGAATATAATCTTTTAGAATATCATATTTATAAGTAGTATAGTGAGTTTTAAATCGCCAAATTGAAAATAATATGCGCGATGAGTTTCTCTGTATGTTCTTATACGTATTTTGTTTTGATTAGAAACATGTTCAAATTAAATTTTTGCATAATTCAATAAAATAAAATTTTTTAAATTATAATTTATTTTCTAAATTAAAGAATCTATTTTGTATTACGTTAAACAATTGACATAAACAGTCCTATATCTACGTAACTATGGCAATATAAAAAGATTTTCAAACTTGATTTTCTTGTAACCGGGAAACTTTTTGAAAAAATATTTTAAATAAAAGTTGTGCGTAATATTAATATTTTTTAATTTTTATCGTAACTTTTTTATAAAAAAACGAAACATTTCTTAGTTTTAGCCATAATATTAAATTGCGTACACAATTCTGTAAATTGCAACATATTATCAGTTACAGCTTTAATTAACAGGAAGCAGGAATCATTAAATCTGTTAATAATCAATTGCATATTGATATATCACAAAAACAATCAACAGATATATTATATTTGCATTTGAATGCGAATCACATATAGATAAATCTTATACAAGCTATGCAATTATGAGTACCCATAAATAAATAGGTGCTAAGATAACTATTTTGTAATGGCAGTCTAAATGATTTTATGAAAATATTCATGAGATTAAAAGAGAAAGGTAAAATTAGAAGTTATTTTAACGTAATTGTAGTGATTTCTGACCATAAATCATTCGATGATTATAACCAACATAGTTCATACATAACGTTTAACAATTACTTAAGTATTTGTGATGAAGATTATTGTTTGGAAAATTCCCTAGATGACAAGATACTATACTTTTAAGAGTAATTGTTTGCGGCAGATTTGATCTGTTTTGAAGTGGCGTATTATACCTCCGGGAGATTTCTGTTCAATTTACATAATTGAAAGTATCTTCATTTAACCTCATTTGTTAATTGTGTGTAATAATGCTAGAGCACTTTCATGCTTTTTTTAATCTGTTCCAAGTACATAAACTCTATTTGGCATTGTGGGTTTTTACTCTTAAAAAACGGCAACATTGTTTTTTTAACGCCATATTGCATGTTGGCCATATTAAATAATATTACAACAATAATATTACAAATTCAATTAATAATAGTTAATTGAACTATATACAAATGTATTTTTTAGAGATAATTATATTTTGTTTGTTACCTAAAGCTTGTTGGTCATATTGACCTAAAATTACTAATTGATTATTCACAAAAATAATATATTGATTAAATATGAGTTCATGTGATAAAAATCAGTTATATAATCTCATTATCCAAATAAAGAAAATCTTCTAGTGATCTTAACAAGATTTTTAATTAATTAATTAATTTAATTTCAATCCAATTCTAGTTAATTTATTCTAATGATAATTATTACGAATTCTGATAAAATATTTAAATAATCCTAATGTAAATGGACATTTTACAATACTGTTTTTTATATTTTGACACATTATGAATATTCATAAGATAATTGAATAGTTTGCGTTTTATGACGTATGCTTTCACTCATTTGAATACGAAATTTTATACTAATGCAAGTTGCTAACCAGACAGGTCATACTATACTTTATTTAAATATATAATTTTTCGTGGGATACACCAAGGCAAATACAAAAATACACGACGGTTAAATACATAAGTACGGCTAATTACATTTCTAATATTTGTTTCTTAATAACTTTCTTCTGTTGATTTCTCTGGGCCAAATATTTGTTTATATACATCGAAAATTACTTCATATTGTTAGAAAATACCTATACACAGTATTTTCACGAAAATATTCGAATTGTAATAATCTATAATTATCTTCGTGAATTGGTAGATTGAGTCACCCTAATCTGCTGCATACAATAATAGCATAAATTTTGAATGTCCTTTAAAATGAAATATAATTACAATGATGCTTAAAACAAGATATTTATTATATTCGGGTTAGAAGTCAAGGTAAAATGAAATAACAAATCAAATATCCTGATTTATTTAATTAACTTTAATAAATGAGGTACAAATTGCGAAAATGACCTAGATTAAAAAATATATATATAAACTTATTATGTTTCAAAAATAACTTTTGCAACTGACATTTAACGGTTATCTCTTGTTACAATAAAGAATTCGAATAATAAAATTTTAGTATCTTCGATCACCATTTCAAAATATAACATCGGTTGGAAATAGTAAAAATTTGTCATTAGTCAAACAAATAAAAAATACAACTTCAGATTTAGTTGATGCAATAAAGGCTCTTTATAATAATAACAGTTGCTGCAATCCAAACACAAAGCACCGTAATACTTTATCATTCGAATCAAATGATTCGTGATGAAATATTTTTGATGAAATTTGTAATCAATATTTTATGTATTGCTTAAATAAAACTATAAAAACGAACACAAACATCTTTTTCATTTCAATTAAAATCAGATGAACAAAAATTCTTTTATAGTAACTAGACACGAAAAAAACTCTATAATTATTATTAATTTGTGGAAAATTGTGCGTAAATAAAAATACTATAAGATATACTATGTTATTAATGTGTTATATAAAGTTCTTTGTTTTAGTATTTTATATTAATGGAGCACTCCTGTTCTCTCGAAACAACACGCGTCGGTGGCTTATAAAAGCTTATATATATTTCTGTGAAAGAAGATGTATATGTGAGCCTGTAAACGGTAAGAGTAAACATGCCTTTTGCTTTGAACTAGAGGTTTTCCAAAGGATATAAAAATTGTAAATTAATAATTTTATATGTGTGTTTAATAGTTTTAAAAATAGAGCAAGAAAATAGACCATACGGAGTCACAGATGTCCTAAATGGATAAATCCATTAAAATTATTGATTTTGAATGATTGATATAATTGTTGTGATATCCTATTTGTAAGGAAAACCATTTAAGTTTCATGTTCATGTATAAGGAAATACTATAAATAATAACACATATACTTCCATTGCAGTCATAAATAACTTATACAGTTTTTTTTATCATAAACAAGATAGTACTCAAATTTATAACTTGCTGAATGCAAATATTAATATTATATCATACCAACAATATAAAATAATAAGGAAATATAAAATTATGTAATTTGTTCATTGTGTTAAATTTATTGCTAAATAATAACTTAAAACACAAAAGATAAAATGTCATCAATGTATTTTATTCCGTTGCCTATATCTGATATGATTATAGCCCCTAATAAATAAGATATAAATATTTGATATGAAAGTAATTTAGCTGTCTTCATTTTCAATAATAATTTGTTTAAACTTTCATTTGTGCAACATGTTCTTCTAATAAAATAATAATATTGATGTAAATTTGACCGAATGAACTATAACATACCATAGACTATTCAATTATGTTTCTTTTCTGACAAAATTTCTCATGCATCTCTCAAAAGGTGAATGTACAATTATTTGAAAAGGAGAAAAGTAATAATAATAGACACTGATGAGCTTGTACGAGATGATCTCAACTCGTGTATTATTGTAATATATTAAAACAAATTACGATAAATTATCTTATGCATTATAATTAATTGTTCCCCATGAAAATGGTTAGCATTTATATTGCTGGAGAGAAAATATTTATTTAAATGCAATATTTTGTGCAAATTATATGAGAAAATATTTGTTATAATTAGAAAATTACATTTAATCAGTTTAATATTTAACTACTACTTATTCAGTAATAGCAGGTATTACTTGATATTTTATAGCGACTCTGTAATGGTAGTAAATGTAGTTATCTTAAATTTAGCTATTATAGTAGAAAAGCATAGCTAAAACTTAAAGATGATCACACTTGAAAATAGAATAGTAGTTTTTACAACTTTTATTAACAAAATTGTGTACTGTAATTTATCTATCTACTATTGAATAAAAGAGAAGAATTTTCGTATACCGAATTTTAATATATTTCATTTCTCATGCAAAAAAATTAGTGTGATATCAAAAATAGTGGAAATAGATTCTAAGACACTTCATGATTATGTTTAATTCATAAGATTAGAAAAATGTATGACCCGTTTTGCAGGACGCTTGGGAAAGCGAGTTATTTTTGGTGTCGAAAAAAGTAAAAACAAAGAAATTATAGAAAAGTAAAAACTGAGCCGTATGGCCGAATTTAACATATTTACATAAAATATCAAAATTAACCGAGAACATCAATTTCAAAATTTATAACTATATACTGTGTGATATGGAGAAAGTGATAAGTATGTAAATTAATGGCAGGTCTAAATCAAATTCAAAAGCAAGATAAGATATTTCGTTGGCACGAATTTTACTACCTTCTATTTTGAAAATAATTGCATTATTTGGAAAATATGATGTATAATATAATTTAGTTTATTATAAAAGCCAAATAATTTAAAACTATATTTTTATTAAAAATGTTTTTTTTTTCTAATGATTTTTAATGGTCTCATAACTATATCATTTACAAAGAAACCAAAAAACAAAGCTTTTTATCGTTTCCTTAATAGCCTTTTTCGCGATAAAATTTAATAGCTAATTATGTTATTTGATAGTTACAAAAAACTGACTCAGATTTTATTTAATCTTTCCGAATTAACTAAATAATTGCAGTTTAATATAAAAAGAATTAATTTTTCCTAATATGAAAATAAACGACGATTTATAGAAAAACAGTCAAGTGCTAGTTTACTTCAGTTATGTTTTTATCATTTGAACATTCAATAATACAAATAAATAGCATTAATAATCCTGACGTTCTACAAACTTGACGGGAAGAAAACCTCTAATTTTTAATCTAAACCGGAAATGACTGTACGCTCTTGTTATGTTTTATATTTCAAAACAGCTTGACTTGGAGGAAGGAAATACTTATAAAGAGAAGAATATTTCTTTTAATAATTCCATGAAAAGTTTTATCAAATATATTTACTATATAGGGTAAAACGACCAGTTTTGGCACAGTTAAGAAAATTCTCTACTCTTTTGAGGATTAAAAAAAATATGGATGATATATTTATATAATAATTGAAATTTTTTAAAGTTTAAGTGTTTTATAAAGTAAAAAAAAAAATTAAATTGTTTATTGATGTTTTAGGTAATTTTGTTCACAATTTATAATTCGATGTTAAAATGCCAGTTTTTAGACGGTGGTTGCCTTTTAGCGCACAGTCCTTTCTAGTAATAGCACGGCAAATATAGTTATAAATTTATATATTTTAGCTTGGATTTCCTAAAATTTAGGTATATATTTATAAAAAAAACACTTACAGTAGCTTTATTTTATAAATTTTTAAATTATAGAGGTAGGTACTATACCTATCTAAAGCAAAATTTCATATTTATAAAGTTCTAAATTATAAATGTAGACAACAATATTATTCTTTATCTATAATGCAAATGATATTTTAATTAAATAATAATTTTTAATCGAAATATTAAAATTACTTATAAATAGGTATATTACATCAAAATTTTTAATACTTTTCTTGCATTAAAATTTTGTGAACAATGAAAAATTGAAATCTTTTCTAGTTAGTTATTTTTTTAGATAAGAATACTTTTCATCTTGTAATTTCAGATAAAAGTATTTTTTCAAGTGTACCGGGTGGGGCAAAACAACCTCCCTAGTTTTGCAAGTGAATTAAAGAAAAAGGAGTCGAGATACAAAAAATTTATTTCAATAAAATAAAGTAGTTACATGGCCAGTTTTATCTTATGTAGTTTTAAAAATCATATCGGCCAAGTGTTGTCCTTCATTGTCTACACACTGCTGCAAGCGACTTTTGAAGTTTTGCATAACCCTTTCAAGCATTTCTTCAGGTATACGGCGAATTTCCGTGCGGATTGTCTCCTCTCAGGGAGACAAAGCACGCGGGGAACATTTCCTTCAAAACCAGCATTGATGCCCGCGCTGTGTGGGCTGTGGCTTCCCCCCGTCCTGCTGAAACCAGACATTCTCGAGACCAAGTTCTTTAAGAGCAGGGGCAAAAAAATTCTGGAGCATGTTCATTTAGCGCCCAGAATTGACGGTAACTGCCCGATTTCTTTCCTGTAGTAAAAGTAAGGCCCGATAATCCCTATTCGGGAAACTGCGCACCAAACTGTGACACGATCACTATGCAGAGGCTTCTCGTGGATCACCCTCAGATTGTTTTCGCACCAATATCGAACATTTTCTTTATTTACACCGCCAGAAAGATGGAAATGTGCTGGGCGGCGATTACAGACTCCTTTTCGCGTATGTATGCTTCCACGGCAAAAGCGGGCTGCTCGTTCGTCCACATTGTGTTTACGACTGAATACTTTTGTAACACATACACACGGCATATCTTTCTGCCGCCATTCACGCCATTCCTACCCTGTTACGACCTCTGCTAGCTTCACAATTCTCTGTTTAAACTAGGGAGGTTGTTTTGCCCCACCTGTATAAGAGGTTTTGGTTCTAATTCTTGATTTTTCACATTTCTTTTTACCCTTTTTATTAACGGTGTCATTGTTTTTACCAGTTTTCACTAAAATAAAAATAATTTATTCAAACGAATACAAAAATAAATTAAATAGGTCATGTTTTAAATTTTTATTTTTTATGAGATAAACAATAAAATTTCAGTGTACGTATAATGTAAATAATAACTGATACATACCTTTTAAAGAATTATTTATCTGTAGTTAAAATTTGTTCTTGTTATAAGAAATATGTAAAAACACTAATATTCTAACCTCACTTGATTACTGTCAGAGAGTCTCTGTTTACCGTTCCACATATAGCAGCAGCGGCGCCAATATAAAAGCGCTGTAAGCATAAAGTGCTTTTATAATTGGCGCGCTCTTCAAATTTCATACTAATTAAAGAACACGTGTTTTTAATATTAAAAAATAAAAAAAAGTCAATATTCAACATTTGAAATGTTTCGATGAACTATTCATTTAGTTTATTTAACCAGGTACATATTAAAAAAATACGTTTTTCTAGTAAATATGATTGTAATTGCTTAAGCTATGGTAACCGTAAACTAACTAGAAATGGCTGTGAAAAGTACAATTTTGATATCGCTAAACAATATTCGTTTTTTTTTTAATTAATAATTTTTAAATGGACGTTCTAAAGGTTTTTTCTTGTTTAAAACTATATATAAATATTTAAATCGTTGTTATACCTACGCATTTGCACAGTTTTAAACGTATAAAACCAAGTTTTTGATACCTGTGCCATTACTAGCGCTGTGCCGAAACTGGTCGTTTTACCCTAATTACTTTTGAAATATATTGTTTATTTATACAAAAATTCACCATTCCCAATTTTAATACAAAATTTACTAAACCCAAATTAATGTTTTTGTTGTTTTTTACTGCTCTTTACTTTCTATCAGTAATGCATTTTTAAAATATAATTTATAAATTAATTTAAATGTTAGTTAAAATAGTAATGAGGAAATAGGTGTTTATTTAAATATGTATACTCATTCAACAAATGTCATTCATTGTCATTTGAAAACGATGGTTACCACGTTGTCTAATTATAGCAACAAAAAGATAATTTTCCTGCACCTAAAAAGATTCAATTTCGTAACATTGCCATAAATCCTACTTGCAACAATGAGGAACTAGACAAAGTATTGTATGCATAAAATTTCATTTATACGTCTGCAACATTCTTATTTCTATTTGTGGACGACCGGCTGTGCAAATGAGTCGTTACTACAATATAATGCTGTAGTATCTTTTATTTTACAGTATTATTTCTTGGTGAAAGCAACGGTGGAAAATGATAGATATAATATATTTTCCTGTCCAAAGAGTAAAGTAAAACAAGCCCACTCATATATATACATAGCTATTATTACATAAACAAAAGTATTTTTCAAATTTGCAAAAGGAACAGTTTATTTCTGTACCTGTCTCGGAAACTGATTCATCTACTGTAATGAGGAACAGAGAGTTCTATTTGTTAATTATATAATTACTCTTATTGTTATTAAGCTGCCATTTAGAAAGTAACATTAAAATGAACTAGTATTATTGTACTTAGAATGCCGAAACATTTTTATTGATTAAATCGGAGATGGATTTGCTATGGACGTCAACAAATTCTTAAACTTACTAAATAAAAACACTTAGCGGTAATTACCAAGGCAGTCAATCAACTTTATAAAAAAAACAAACATTTAATGATAAGATGCGTTTCAACTTGATCCTGATCCCTGATGATGACTGAGAGATTGAAACGCATCGTACCATTAAACAATTTTGTGAAAATTATCAAGTGTTTTTATTCAATAAGTTTAACCGCACAAACAATTAATAATAAAAATTTCTTAGTTAAAATAAATCTTTAATAATGTGATATATATACGCTGTGCTTTGTTTGTACGTTAACATAAACGAATATTTGAAATTTTGGATAAAGTAACAATATTTGCATATTTTAAATTTAATGAGACAAGACTAATAATGTAATAATAAACTTTTAAAAATACATTTGATCATGGTAGGTAAATCAGCAAAAACATTCGGCTTGTAATAAAGAAGCATGAAAAAAAAAGACTCAATTGACTCATTTGTAGATTATAATTATAAAATAACTTTTTAATCACTACTTAAATCATTAAACTATTTTATGTAAGAATTTTACACAATTATTTATGAATAAATAGATGCTGTTATGTTATAATAAAATTAGATTTCTCATGAGCTGCAGCCTATTGTTTACGTCTAACATTTTTGAACGTGGTAATTTTTTGAACTTGCTCCAATTCAAGGACATGTATGTATGTAGGAATTTAATTAAAAATATTGGCATAGTCAAACATTCAACGTATACAGTTATAAATTTAGCATACTTAGATTTGAGATATTTATTTCCGTATGAATTCATTTAGTAAATAAATAATTTAAAAAACAGAAACAATAAACAT
Source organism: Nebria brevicollis (assembly GCA_944738965.1). Lineage (NCBI taxonomy): Eukaryota > Metazoa > Arthropoda > Insecta > Coleoptera > Carabidae > Nebria > Nebria brevicollis. The sequence goes on along the minus strand of OX122907.1, from coordinate 8,956,292 downwards.
TTAGCATTTTTTTATTGTAATTACAATCGGGTTCCGATATTTTTAGTTATACTGAATAAAATACAACGTATGTAACTATAGCTACTAAAGAAAATGATAAAGAACATAACACATCTATCATTTATTTATTAAAATATAAAAAAATTGCTTTATTTATAAATAAATTGTGTACAGCACTAAAAAATAACCATGATACTATTATAAAAGTAACACTGAAAATCAAATAGGTTTCCAAAAATCAGTATTGTAAAAAAATTGCATTAAAAGTTATCCATAATTAACCTACATATATTTTCTATAAATAAAGTATTCAAAATAAAATAATTGCAAATTTATGCAAATGAAATATGAACTGTCTAAATAAGAATTTAAGAAAACAACTGAATTTTTACAACTTAGCTTGCTTTCAATTTCACTTTAGACTTTTAAAGATTCATGGTTGCTGTGATTTATTATTTTAACATTTAATAATTCAAAATAACATTTAAGAATTGGGAACAATAATTGAATAGAATATTTTGATATAAATAATCGATTAGCCAAATAAAATAATTGGACACCGCGAATAAATAAAAAAATTTAAAGGTGTGATTTATCATTCCAGGAATGAATACCCGGCAGCAGATACCGTCATCGAGTCCACGCAAACGTTTAGAAGAAATACACATGCGTATAGTTAAAGTGAAGTAAGGTTAGGCTCTTATAAGAAGATTACGTTGGTATTGTATGTATGTATGTTTGTATGTGTTTCGGCACGGACGGGTGCTGGTAATGTCCGGTCGGTTAACCTACAATTGGATTCTAAACTTTCCAATGCGCTCTGCATTGGTGCTGACTGACTGTCTGTTGAATATTATCAACTCATAATAACACAGTCACCTGAACCGAAACCTTCTAGGGCACAAGTGAACCCGAGCATATTCACGCACGAAATACACCATCGGCGCTGAATATTCAATAAGCTTTTTTCGTCTCGCCTCTTTCCATTAATAAATAGTTCGATTCCGGACTAGCATATCTTCACGTCCTCACACCAATATTTATGGTTTTGTAGTCGCTTTTTGCGCAGTCTATAATTTCATATTCTAATATCTATTATCAATTTCGGAATAAATTCCAATTGGATTAAATAATTATGGAATATATAATTAATTTAAAAAAAAATTTATTCGTAATCTACTTACGAAAATCTACTAATACAATACTTTTAATTCAAATATATTTACTTAACAAATATTCCCTAAATTTGGAACAAATTTAATATGAAACATAATAGCATACAAGATTTTAAAAATATGGAAATTGAATAAAAATTTAAAACAAAATACAAATCACCGTTTAAAATCTTTAATTAACTTACGTAAAGAAAATGTATAGATAAATAGCCGTAATGCTAATAAATCAATAGTACAATGCGTTATTTTAAAAATGTGTAAACTAATTACACGGTATTAATTAGCGTATATATAGTGTCAAGGATAGAAGGTTGCATTTCTCTGGTTGATAGCCTTTCCGATGAAAATAAGAGTTATATGACCATACGGATATTTTGTATCTATTAATTGTATATTTACATAATAAAAATGCGCGTCATCTATTATAATGAAAATTGTACTTTCTATATTGCTTTAATTTGATAATAACAAATAATTATAATTTGAAATTGTTATTGCAGGTGAATTCATATTTTTTTTTTAGAATAATATGCGTCTATTTTCTGTTATGTCTAGCCACTATGAGTATAATTGCATAATTAAATCTACCGTTCGGTTTTGAATGGTGTCGCTGATGAAGATAAAGTAAACACGTGCCTTTAGATTACATTTGTTGCATGAATAAGGTGTTAATTATTATAATTTGAGATGCATCTTTGTTATGATGACACATAATAAGCGTACACTGCCGAACCCTACCTTACGGAAAAATGTGTAATGCAGCATTGTTGTTCTAACAAGGTGTAAATTAGATGTCATGGAAAAAATTGCGAAACAATTGTAAGATGATGTATATTTGCGTAGAAAATATCATTACTTTTTTCCCACCTAATGAGACTGACAGATAAATCTTCTTGTATATACTGAGTCTATTTTTTCACCCACTTTATTTCTATACGACATACAAGTACTTTATCTAGCAATGACTATGGCGCATACTCAAATTGCCCGGCGGTTGGGTTTGTACCTTTTTTGACCTTTCATTTTGCCCGAACCATCGGTAATAAAAAAAGGTTCACTAGCCCTCTTAAATTGCCTAGTTTTACGAGAAGTACGTATTAAACAGGAAGATTAGAAATTGGTACATTTCTGCGAAATTATTATTACAGGTAACAATGTATCAATAGGGAAAATACAGTTTAGTTTAAAGTTGATTATCATGGTCCAATAATAATAAATAAAATAATTTTATATTTATACATTTAAATAATATATCTAAGAATTTTTTATTCTTCTTATTTTTTGCCTTTGTGAATCTACCTTCTAAAATGCGAATTTCTTAAAATTTAAATTCGGGCAGGATGACTATACGATTTGACAGTCCAATGATTTGTGACACCAACCGCCGGGCAGTTAGAGTATGCGCCATGACTATCTATGTACAATTCAATAATATAATTTCGATATCAATTGATGGTAATTAAAAAACTACTATTTTAGACCCAAAGTTCTTTAGCTTATAGGAATATTAATTATTTTCGAAAAAGCAAATTGCTATATTTACGCCATAGTGCATGTTTACTCGAGTCATTTTTTACGGTTTCTACAATAAGTCGATAGCGGTTGCACTTAGCTCAATAATAGATAGATTATAAAATAGAGATATTAATATTTCGTACAACTTTTGATTGAAACATTTTTATCGAAGAAGGAAACGAAAAAACAAATTTCTATATTTACGCCGTAGTGCATGTTTACTCGAGTCATTTTTTACGGATTCTCCAATAACTCGATAGCGGTTGCACTTACCGCAAAAATATAGATTAGAAAATAGAGATATTAATATTTCGTACAACTTTTGTTTGAAACATTTTCTTCGAAAAAGGAAACGAAAAAACAAATTTCTATATTTACGCCATAGTGCATGTTTACTCGAGTCATTTTTTACGGTTTCTCCAATAACTCGATATCGGTTGCACTTAGCGCAAAAATATATATTAGAAAATAGAGATATTAATATTTCGTACAACTTTTGTTTGAAACATTTTTTTCAAAAAAGTAAACGATTACTAGAAAATGGCTACTAAAATTTGTTCTTATTATATTTATTTTTACATAAATTGTATCAACTGTGAATTGTTTAACAGAAAAACAATTTCTCTCTAATATGTTCTTTTAAAACCATAAAATATGAGTATCTATACGGGTACAAATACTAGAAATAACAAAAGAAGAGACATCGTCACAAAGGACTATTAAAACAATCGATGAAGCAACACTTTGCGTTTGCGTAATTTGAATGAAACATACAAACATCTGTTATTTAGCAAAACACCGGTGACTTAAGTCTCTAGCAATACATTTTTAAATTATTAATTCACATGCATTAATAACAAATAAATTTATTCAAATATTTAATCTGGAGCACCCATAAAGATGAAGGAGTGAAACTAGATAGTATCACCTATAAATTAACATCATTTGAATAAAATCATATGATTCAATGGAGGTTGTCTTTCACACAACAAAATTAATGTAAACATGAATGTAGATTCATGCGAATTAATTTAACAAACAATAGATCATATCCTGGTTGATATACGGCATAGAAAACAGAACGACTGTCGTTTAGTGTACTTAAAAAAAATTGTATCATTATTTTTCTAAAACAAAGAACTCTTTTTCGTACATTCTTTCAATTTTGCAATGCAGTGACTTTTCATCAGATTTAAGTTATGTTGTGTTTGTCCGTTGACAATTTACACAGTAGGAGTTCATGTATACTACATGAATGTGTAGAAATATTACCGCAACTTTGTGTACGTACATATATACCATACATATGTATGTTGTTAAGTAGAAGTAGGTATTTGCTAATTTTCACTTGCAACACAATTCGTGTGGAGATATATCTAAATAAATATCAGCAAATAGTGTTATTTTAGATAATTATCTTTCAAGATTTAATCGACCGTAGAACAAACATATTACTATCAATTTATGTAATTATCACAATATAATGAGGTATCATAAAAGGTTATGATATGATATTTATACTTTGCGAGAAATAAGTATAGCGATAAATAAACGAAAATTGTTTTCTTCCACAAAAATAGCTTTTATTTGATTTAATTTACAAATTACCTTTTAACTTTCTTATACAAAATCTATCTCGAGATCTCTGAATCGAGTCTGAACATTTTTGGAATGACATTTTTATGTGTGTGTGTTTATTTAAGTTCGTAAATGTGCGTGTGTGTGTGTATGTATGTGCATGCGAGTGCTCTACAGCCAAAATTACCGAAACTATAATTACGAAACATTAAACTTAAGATTTGTATATGACTCGCAGAAAAGCTTCTTATTTTTGAAACAAATATTCAAACTAAAAGTGCATGTTTCCTCTAGTTATTTTTTGTCGTTTCTGCAATATCTTCAAAATGGCTACATTTACATTGCCATACTTATGTAGGTATGGAAATTTATATTTATTCATCATAATAACTGTGTGTGTGTGTATGTGTGTGTGTGTGTGTGTGCGTGTTTGTGTGTGTGCTCTAGAGCCTAAACGGTTGAACGTAAAGTTATGAAACTGTAAACCGAATGTTCATGTTTACTCTAGTAATTTTCTGTGGTTGGTGCAATATCTCCAAAACGACTGCTTATAGTAAAATAATAAAAATAAATATCAATATATTGTACAGCTTTTATTTGGTTTTGTTTTTTTGTTTTTTCAAAGACTGTACAAGTAGAAACAAACTAAACTCAAATAATTTTAAATTTCATATTTAATAGGTATCTATTGTAAGAAATTTATTTAGTGGAAAAGTTTATTTTCTTGAAATATTAAAATTTTGTATTTTAATAGCATACCTAAACGAAATACGTATGAGAAAGTTCAGTGCAAGATACTGAAGACATTTAAGGATGCATATATTTTTAGAGTTCAAAAATTATTTTCATTTTGTTTTGATTCATTTGCTTTCGAAACAGTTTAACTAAAGAATACAGCTTATTATACGGTTTCTCTAGCTTAAATTTATTAATGTAAATAGCAATTCATGTAGAAAATAAAAATGTACACAAATAGAGACATTCAAGTATGCAGCATTGAATATATGCATAAACTTTTTATGCCAATAATTATGGATGGACATACTATTACAGATATCGACGACCTCGGACTAAATTGACAGATAATTGAAAACCGAGTTGAAAATAAACTAGAGTGCATATACACAACTAATTATTAAATGTTTAAAATTATAATAAAAATGTTACTTTCTATCTAAATATTGCACTGATAAGAAAAAATAAATATATAAACTTTCTTTGTACTAATTAAACTGCACCAAAAAACTAGGCTGATCGTAAACTTAGATATACGATATGTATTAACGTTAACACGCTCAGATTTCCTGACTATAATATTTTATGTGTAAATTTACTTGTAAATGTCAATATAATTTATGTCCTTTTGTCACTTTTTGTGACATTCTATATTGATATCTTCTTTTACTAGCATTTAATACATATTTCTAACCAGCATTTTATTGAAATACAACTTTTACGTTTTATGATAAGTAATTTCGCAACGTTCATGTATTGCATATGGATGATTACAAAAAAAAAATTGCAAATAACTTATTTACCTACTGGCATCAAAACTTAAAGTTAAAAATATAGCACAACAGAGTTTGTTCCTAATTTTTACTTTCTTATCCGAAATATCGATCTCGAGATTTTAACGTTAATATACCTTTTGAGTCTGACTATTTTTGGTATGATGGCTGTATGTGTGTGTCTTTTTTTTAATACAATAACATTAAAATAACTATTCTAATATTACATGAACGGGTAATAATAAAAATTAAATTTAAAATAAGTATCAACGTTTTTATAGAGTTATGAAGAATAGGAAATAGTATTTTGTTAATCTGTTTCATATATATTACTTAATCATTGCTTGTGAATTGTCTTGAAAATAACTATGCGATCTTCACGAATTAGGTCAATTTCACGTTTATAATGCGTGCAAAATATAACTCATAGTTATGAAACACACCATGATGAACAAAACAGCATAACTGCATCATTTTTATTGTTTGCTGATGTGTCTTGTGTTTATGATTGTTATACGAGCTTTAATTCAATATGTAGTAATAGTAAATTGATGTTGGAAAGTAAATAATAGTTGTATTATATTCGTAACGCTTACAAAATATAAAAATTCAAATCATAATAGACGGTTTCATAAATACTTGAGTATTAATATTTCACTATGCAGTATCTTCAATGGCATTACAAAAGCTGACAACATGTAATAAGCCAGATTAAATTTTATAGTAGAACCTTTCTCGTTTTAGATCTTATCCTGGTATATTTAAATCATCGATGGGACTCATAGAATTCTTGTTATTTTCGATGTTTTCTTCAAATTAAAATATCATAGTTATCTTGCTTCTTTTTGCAAAACTTTACTATTTAATTTTCCCACGCACCAATTTAAAATTCGTTTTATTGTTAGTTAAAGATTTATATAGTAGCATTTTAACACGATAAATGTATCTTCTCTTCACAGCATCTTATATATTTCATTTCATATATTAGAAAGCATAAAGTTTGTTATTTATCATTTCTCTTTCGAACGTCTGAGATGGTTATTACTGTTGTATATGAAATTAATACAATGCTAAATTGACAGGTGAACTACTAAAATAAATTGAGGAAATTTGTTAATTTATTTCAGGTGCTTCATTGTAAGCAAACAGATTTCATTTCACTCTCCCAAAAACAAATTTGATCTACATATATATGTCTCTGACCCAATAAGAATATATACATCCTACAAAAATGACAAACTCTACAATTTTTAATATTGGACTACATCTTGTTACAATAATTGAAAAGTATGTATATATATTCAAGAAAAATTAAGTAATGTAAATAATGTATAAAACTTATTTATAAAAACAAACGAAAAATCCTTGTTATTTTTTAACTGATGAACAGATACAGACTCCCTACCGCGTTACTTTTATTCAATTAGTTATCGAAGCATTAACATGTTTTTGCAGTTTAAAATTAAACACTATTTGTAAGTATATTTTTTTACTATACAATTTTCAAATGTTGCATTCATCAAACACCCACACATTATTGGTTTGAAACATTCGCTCTTTTGAATAATAAATTAAGTAAAATGTAATTATGTAAGAAAGATTCATCAATACAAATATGCATATAGAACCGATTAAAGATAGAATCATTCATTGAGAATTTCTTGGACATTCTATTTACCATAAAACATTACTAGATCAAGGTTAAAATTGTTGCATCAACTGACAGTTTTTACACGGTAAATTATGCTCATCCTTTCATATCGTACTCGTATTGATTTTTATATTAAAATACTTGGCTATAGGCTGGCCAACCAAGGACAGCAATAAAAAAACTATGAATAATTAAAATGAATAAAATTGCTATATAGCTAATAAACATGTACTTGATACTTAATATGATTTATGAAAAACTATGCAAGCAGACTCTTTGATTGTATATTATAGATATTGGCATGCCTGCATGCCTGATGTCCTCTATTTTTCTATATGATGGACCTATCCTATTTTAATTAATATCTAAAGTTTATTAATTTTTATTCGTCATGATTCTAGTAATCGTGGATAATAACTATAGTTGTGCGAGCTATGCTCTATGAATATTGCTGCCAATCATAATATTAATTGGCATGAGAAGTACCTCTACATTCATTTTTTCAATGCACATTTAAATAATAAAATTCCTTATGTATTTTTTTTTAAACTTTATTAATTTTAAAACACTAATGAATTAAGTTTGAACAAAATGACTTCATTATCACACAGTAATTAATACATCGTTGGTAGCAATGTTAGTGCTTTAATTTTCCAAATTAAAACATTAACGTGTATAAAGAAAATAAATCTATAATAAAATAATACTAAATTTCCAGAATATTTGAATGCTTGTGCAACTACAAAGTTTATCTTTTTTATCAAGTTTATCTCTTACAGTAATCTATCTTATTATATGAAATATATCTAAAGACGGAATATATTCCGAATATATAAAACAAAACCTTTTCAATTTAAGATATTATCTTAAGCTTCCTGATAATAAATCATTCATATTTGTGCTTTTTACTTATGCTTGTCTAACATACCGAGCATTCACTTTCAAGTGTTATATTTTTTGTTAAAGAAATACATAATTTAATCATTTGCAATTTCATGGTCCGTTTTTATTGTTATTATATAATCATCCTAAATTTCGTATTATATATGCTGGTTTTACTAATTCAAAGCAATATAGATATGTAATACATAATTTTGTAGAATAATTAATTATAATTGAAGGTTTCGTTTTCATATCCACTAGACATATATTTAATTCTTCCATTTTATGTCAAAGTTTGTGCGGTATATTATTAAAAAAATATCTGCAGTGTCATGCACCGAACTTTCTTATACGCATATGGGTTAAACCAAATCGTAGTTATCTTATTTTTCTAATTTATAATATTTGTTCTAACCTTTAGATCGCTTTTACAGTAAATATATTTCTTAGAAACAATATAAAATGTCATACTTCAAATTATTTAAGTCTATTTTGTTAAACAATTGACAGGCGCAGATGATACGATTTGTGTAAAAATATATATAATAAGCAGAAATTTATTTTGAAACCAGTACTCTTTTTGGAAAAATATTTCAAACAAAAGTTGTGCTAAATATAAATACCTTTAATTTTTGTTCATGAAATTTTTCTGTAACTGTAACTATTTTTGAGTAATTGCAGAAAATGCAAAAATTGACTAGAGTAAACAGGCACTTCCGCTTTGAATATTTTTTTCAAAAATAGGAGGTGCACACCTCAGGCATATGCAAATCTTAAGTTTAAAGTTTCATAATTTTAGCTTCAACCGTTTAGGCTGTAGAGAACATACACACACACACACACACACACACACAGACGGACGTCATTCCGAAAATAGTTGGAATCGATTCAGGGAAGGTCAAAACGTATATTTCCGTTAAAATCTCGAGATCGAAATTTTTCATGATTACAATACTTACTTATACTGCGTATAAGAAAGTAAAAATTTATTCTGTCTCGATATTTTCATTACAATTAAAATTTGCTATTATTATAAGATTGCATTGATGTGAGCGAACATCTGCTTAATCTAATATTTATAAAAAATATTCATGTTTGAAGTTTTGCAATCATTAATAAAACAAAATAGGATGATAATGGTGGGCGGGTCTTTGATGGAATAGTTTAATATTTATTTTATCAAGGTGAAATATAAATTTGTGATAAATGAAATTACCGATGGTGACATTTTAGTGAATATAGAACATAGGGGTTTTATTTTATAAATAGATTTTACTTGCTGTCATATAAACATTAGATAGTGCGCAATAAATGCTCAAAAATAAAGCTCCTTTCGTCATAGTAATAAATGAAACACAATGCCTAATTTGTATTTCTGCTCTATATTGTCGTAAATACTTAATTATAAATGAAATGCGATTGGTTTAAGTATGCAATCTTATAAATGGATTCTCGTGTTATGAGATTTTATTAATATATTTTTACTCATATAAGTAGATCAGAATATTACTTAATGCTTTGTTATTAAGAATAATTACATTAAATTATAAGAAGAAAATTTAAGGCATGGTATTCTATTTTTCAAAAATTATGACAAAGAAACGTTATTTTTTAAAGTATTTTATGAAAAATTGCAGATTCCCACCGCACAAAAAAATATATTTATCTTGGTGACTAATTCACCCAGAACAAATCTATTATTTATGAACCAGAACCGTAAAAAATTATAACAAAAAGGTAAATATTCCCATATATCCAAAAACCAGAAATATAATTTTAGATTTTGGCTGTAAATTGTACTTTTTTCTTCTTAGCGTGAAATTTATCTTCTGTAGAGAACAAATTGATTCATAAATGCCGCGTCAATGTACCATTGATTTAATTTGTAATACATTTCCAAGTAATCTAACACACATTGTTTAGTTTTATACTTATATAAAAAACATATCATTTTAGAAACTTTTTTGTACACCATTTAATTAAAACACATAGCCAATATGCTTTAACCGTTTCATTGAAGTTTTATTCAAACTAATTATTAGTTTTTAAATTTAAGTTACAATGTTTAGTACATAATAAACCATAGTTTAAAAACAAACTCAGATCTATGAATCTAAAAGTCCGAAAGCTGATCATAAGTTTTAACAATTTCAAGCAAAAGTTGGATTAGCTAACGGACAAGGATGTCGCGGAACTAAGGATTTTTATTCTCAATTTACTTCAGAGTACAAACCCCATGCACACTTTCACATCGCGTTGGTCTAAATGCACGTGTTGGCATTTTTCCTCCAATTCTATCGTTTTAACCCAAGGGTTGACTAAATTTAGTAATGCTAACTTTAGTAATAACAAAAATAAAAAAATAAATTGTCAAGAATATTGTGAAGATCGATCAAATATGTTCATTTTTAATTTCTTATATGGAGTAAGTATAATAAACAAACAAAAAATCGATCTCCAGATTTTAACGGAAATATACCTTTGACCTTCGCTGAATAGAGTATGACTATTTTTGGAATAACGTCTGTCTGTGTGTGTGTGCAGCAAGATTGAAGGTAAAATTATGAAACTTTAATCTTCAGATTTCTATATACCTGGTAATTGTCAATTGTTTAACAGAAAAACCAAAATTGACGCAAATTATTTGGAATTTGACATTTAATAGTATAGTGCGCATTTTTAATTATTGTAGTTCAGTATAGCGTTCAGGTTCACAGTAAAGAAATAGATAATTTAATTTACGCTTAACGTAAGTGGCCATAAATATAGTTTAATTTAAGGTTGATGTAAAGCCGAGTTTAGGTGACTGATATTCCTAGATTCTTCTTACAATGAATATACAAAATATGAAAGAAGCGGTGTGTTGGTTACGCATACTTTTCGTAATCGTTTAATTATAATCGTTTTAAAATTAATAATTTCCTAATAGTTTACAAGTGCAAAAATAATTGCTTACAAAAATATTTATTTCATAAATCAAAGACGATTGCAGTTAATAAAATTATATAATAAATTACGAAGTTGTGTAGGTAAGTATCCGTTTCCATAATAAACCTAGACATCACAAGGTCACATTAAAAATTTTTTTTTATATGTCCATGACAAAGATGAGCGTAAGTACCTAGCCAAGTGCTGTCATGTCATAAATGCATAAATTACAGATTATAAACCTAGTTCTTCAAGTACACTACATTCATGATTAATTTGCACTAAATCGGCAATATATATTATAATCAGTTTTTTCGAGTGCATGTGCCAAGTTTTTAAATAATATGAATTTTTTAACTCGCCCTACATAGTACAGGAGAGCTTAAATAATTGTCTGTACAGGATGTTATAAATATAAAGGGTTTTCTGCTCTAAGTTTAAACTCTCATAATATAACTTCAAACGTTCAGCCTGTAAAGTGCTCACACAGGTACAAGCACACATACACATACACACACACACTCATACACAGTCAGATTCGACAAACATAGTCAGAGTCGATGCAGGGAAGGTCAAAAGGTATATTTCCGTTAAAATGTCGACATAGAATTAGTCTAATAAATTAAACAAGATATCTAAAAACCGCAAGTATGACTAGACTTAACTTCCTGGGATATTCTGGTTATTATTATAGAATATGGTTATTAAGGGGTAAAATTGTATTGGGAAAAATGTTGGAATTATATATGATATTGGTATAAATAAACTAATGTGACGAGTTTTATTTAAGCTCTGTTTTAATAGTTTTTGTTTTATTATTAAATCTTATACTTATAGGTCAAAAGACAACTAACATACGAGTATCATATAGAACATGCCGCCTAAATATGCTTGAATCGTGGTTACTTCCATGGATATGTTCGTAACCGGTTACGTTGGTTACAATAGAAGAACGCACCATATACACTAAAACTGGATTCTCTGAGTTTATTTACTCATTTCTCATAATATTCTCACCTTTAGAAGAGTTCAACATGAAAATTCAATATTTATCGCAACACATATCGTATATTTATTTGACTAGCACGTTTTATATGTCAATGTAATGTTTGTAAAAATCAAAAGATTTCACAAATTACAATATTTTGCACTCCCGGCACGATAATGATTAAATTATACTAAATGTCTTTCGCCATTACACATAGCATACACGTATTGTCACTTATTAAAATTGTCTTCAATCTTGATGCACTATTGAAAACACTTATATCACTATGGCCTTTTTACTTTTTTATACGAAGTCATAAGTATGTTTTGAAATCATGAACAACATCAATCTCGAAATATTAACAGAAATATACCATTTTTATAACCGGCTATAAGAAAATGGCAACACAAAGGTCATATTTAATTATTTTTACATAAATCGTAACAACTGCGCCTGTTAATTGTTTAACAGAAAAACAAAATAGAGTCAAATAATTTGGAATTTATTTTCTTCTATTGTAAGAAATCTATTTAGCGAAATATTAAATATATGATATGTATAAAAAGTTTGTGTTTGAATGTACCTCTTATTTAAGCAAAATACGTAAAATACTTGACAAACAAAAACACATTTAGTACATATCTGCGCATTGCTCTCTATATGAGTATGCATGGTTAAAAATAGATATTTAGGTCATTTTCAATACTTTTGTATTTATATTAAATAAAAAACCATGTTTTTTAATGAAAAACCATCACACAACAAAAATACGCGGCACCTATTATGATGAAAAGTATGACACTTTTTGCATAAATCATTATAATTTTTCTTTTTCATCAAATTATATGAAAGTTTGAAAAAGAGTATAGTGCATAAATAACCCTCCTCATTATATAATATTTATCTCTAATATCCCTGTTGAGTAATTCTCAAAACAATTTTTTTTATTGGAATAAAAATAACGCGTTAATTTACAAATATTTATAAGTAAAAAATTGGTACAGTAATATTATCAAATTAGAGTAATATAATTATATGTTTACTCCCAGGAAGAACGAGTACTAGATATCTTAGAATTACTATTAATTTGCATATAGCATGCTTATCTGTAGTATATTCTAGATAGGTTCAAATTAATTAGCTAACATTTCATGGCAATTCTCATTTGTAAATCATGAAAAATAAGTATATGTTCCTAAATAAGGATAATTTCTACGCTTTCCAGTACAAAAATTAGCATCCGACATAAGTAATTGTATGCATTACTTTTACATGTATCAAAGATTGAAATAGTTAAATTACACGAAAAAAAAAAATATCGAAGATTTCATCGACCTACTTATGATAGTTATTAAATTGCGACATGTGTTTTTTATAAGTTCAAGGACATACGTATGCAACGATCGAGAAAGTATTTTATTTTATTCTAATTGTTCGTTTACCTAGTAGGCCAATAAATTTTCACATTTATCTGTGTCGCAAACAAAATAAACTTGTGTATTCCGTATTATGCTAATTAGTTCCTAACACCTACTTCCAAACACAGTCAATAACAAATTTGTACCTTGTACATACACTGACAGTATATTTATTAAAACAAAGCAAAAAAAATATTAAATACATAAAATTATACATCTATTCGAAATAATATACATATATCTAATTTGTTTTGAATACAGGAAGCGGAAAATCCTGCTGACATCCGCTAATAAAATCATCAATAAAATATATTTAATTAACAACGATAAGAAAACGCGTGCCCTAATTCATCCAAATTCAAATAAACCATAGATAACAGCATCTAACAGTAGAGAATAAGTGGAAACAACTGTTGATATTCCGTCTCTTTTATATATCTGAGAGAGAGAGATGTACTATATAGCATTGTGGGCCTTTTAGTGCTTTCTCACATGTTATTTCATAGCACCTGGATCGGACTTAAGTCGCCATCTGTTGTTAGAAATGTTGACCACATGTTGTTCGGCAATGTTGCTTATAAGGGAAAATTGTCGGAAGTTTCAAATCGAATAGGTTAGCTGTCAAAAAGCATGGTGTGTTATTCTTAGCAATTTTTTAAACGTTTGTTTAGCTATAAAAATGGTATTCTATTTTGAAAGTGATATAGTTCAACCGCCGGTGACTCTTTTTATGGGTATTGATAAATATGAAAGTGAGTTAATTTTATAAATGAAGCGAAATATTGTGCTAACTACTGTCACTTTTAGACGAAGATTTAATCAAATGGGGATGGCCAGAAGATGTATGGTTTCACGTAGATAAAGTATCATCAGCTCATGTTTATCTGCGATTAGGAATGGTATAAAATATTTACAATTGTTCACAATTTAATTAATAATTATAAAAAGCTCTAAAATATATATACAATAAATAAATATAGTCATATTTGTGTTTTATGTATATTTAATTATCCTTACAACTCATATGAATTTGATGGTAGTCGTTGGGTTAACTTTTAATATTTTTCAATAGGGTCAAACGATAGATGATGTTCCAACGGCAGTTTTAGAAGATGCGGCACAATTAGTGAAAGCAAACAGTATAACCGGCAACAAAATGAACGATATCGAAGTCGTTTATACGATGTGGGCAAACTTAAAAAAAACGCAGGGTATGGAAGTGGGCCAAGTCGGATTTCACAAAGAACGTGAAGTGCGAAAAATCAAAGTTGCTAAACGTGTCAATGACATTGTAAACCGACTAAATAAAACGAAGCGCGAAGAGCATCCAGATTTTCGAGCGCAACGCGAGGAACGGGATCGAGGTGAACGTGAAGATAAAAAGAGATTGCTTCGAGATCAGAAGGAGAAAGAAAAAGACGAAGAGAAACGAAAACGAGAAGAAAACGAACTGCGCAGCTATACAACGCTTATGAAATCCGAGAATATGACTTTAAACACGGATGGGAATGATTCGGATGAGTTTATGTGATCTTTAATTTGTAATTTCTATATAAAATTGTTTGAAATGCATTTAATAAATGTTGAATGATATTTAATTTTATATATTTCATTGTTACACAAATTACAAACATTGTTTCCAATATATTATTGTAAAAAATGTTCAAATAAATCGTATTCTTTAAATATTTCTGTAAATCATTTTTTGGACAAATATTCATATTTTGCCTGAAGACAGAAATAAGACATATTGATACATATTTATTTAAAATGATTAGAGTTTTCTATGAACACATTTTATAATTTGAGTCTTACTAATTAAATGGATAAAACAATTAAGTTAACAAAATTAAAAATAGTAACGATTAAAACATATTGAAAAATGATTTGGTGGATTCTGGCTTAGGTTCTCTACCAAACATAAATGTAAACATGTTACTCTGAGGTGGTTTCGTATCAAACATGGAGTTACTTTGTTTTGGAGTCGGAGGCTCGGAAGTTTCGGGCATCGGCATTTCTTAAATGTAACTAAATTATAAACAATGTCCAAATATACATTAAGGATTAATACCTGGACTCAAACAATTAAAATTGATTGAAGCAGGTGATTGTAAAAATTCATCATTATTCATTGAAATCGTACTGCAAGTCTTGAGGTTCCCATAATCTAATATGAAATCATTAACAATTAAAATACAACCAGTCTTTGTTAAAAATCATTTACGACAGTTTATATTTTTGTCAAAAATTAAATATTGCCTTAAAAATAGAATCCGCAATAATAGTCAAACTATAGTGATGGTTTCAATTATAATTGAAGCGTTAATCGTCACCAATTAATTGCCTTTACTGAGTTCTATAAAGTGGCGTTAGATTTTTGGATTTAACATAAAAACCTTGATTAGTATAACTATTTTCATTGTCAGGGTTAAAGTCAGCCTCATTTGGAGTGTGGCTCTGCTGAACTGGGATCATTTCCATGTCATTAGTGTTCAAGCCAATTTCCCTCGGTTGCTTGAACACATTTGGAGCAGTATGCATTTCTGAGTTACTGCTCAACGATGCCATTTCATTCGAACTTATATGTTGAGATTCATAGTTTTCAACAATCATGGTAAACTCAAAAGTGTCTGCCGGTGGTTTAGATGTATTATTGAAATATTGCGAGACCGTTTCTGGTAATCTGGTCGCAGGAGGCTAAAATATTAGTTGTAAGATTAATATTATAAAATAAAAGTGCTTCACTTGAAGAAGAAATCAATTAGGTTGTGATTTAGGATTTAGATTATTCAAAATTCCACATTTTACCTACCGGTAGAGCGCTTACATACCCACATACATACATTCATACACACGCGCGAAAATAAAAACAGTAGAGCAAAATGTCTGACAGAGACAACCGATTATAGCATGTCGGATGCTATATTGTTATTCTTATATATATTTTTTGTTATTGTATGTATATATGATATAGACAAAGATCTTACGAAAAACGTTTCTTTTGCTTTGAAATCAGTGGTGACTTCTGGAAGTGTTATTTCTTGCACTGGAGGTTTATATATAGCTAATTCATTAGTTATTTCAGTTAACTTCGGCTTGCTTGTGTCGTTAGTGGAAGTCGGATATTTATTTTCAAGAATAATTTGCGGTCCTTGTGATTTTTTTATAGATATATTTGAGATTTGTTTAGATATTTTCGAGGCTGATTTTATTTGCACTGGATTTGAATCAGCATAATTTTTTTGATAACTCGTTGAATGATCTGGTTCTGTCACACGCCGTTTCAAGTTATGCCGAGAAGCTATAACAAAATGCATTAGTTTGTAATAAAAGTGCATTGTTTAATATAATTACGGGAATATTCAGGCGTTAATGACACCAAAAATGGCTCCTTCGAATCCAAAATAAATTAATAAGCAAACAATCTAAAGTCGTCAATGTTACCTTAAATACGACAGCGTCTAAATATTTTTCCTTCCGAATGTCTACGAAATTATGTTGATTTACTAAATTCAAAAGCCCAAAATTCAAAAAAGAATAATAAACAAATAAATAACAATAAACCTTGGATCACTTTCTCAGATATTTTATTTTCTAATAGGGTCTTTTTTTCTTTAGCGACTGCTTTCTCCTTTTGTTTTTTATAAGAATTCACCATAACTTGAGCAAATTCAATAATGTCGAGTTGTTCTTGGCGCGCTTGTATCTTTCGCATGAGTTTGTTTCGCGCTTTTTGTTCTTGAATTTTTTGCAACATCATGTCAAGGTGGATTTTACGTTGTAAAACGACATTTTCCATTTGTTGCCGTTTTATAAATAACGGATCTTGCTCAAATATGCGTTCAGCTTCTAACTGGACGTTCGCTAATGATGCCAGTGCTTGTTTACCTTTAATCTCATCTTCTTTGTTGAGCTTCTGGATGTATTTGTAATTCTGTTGCAGTATCTCCAAAGCCATTTCTTTTGTGGCAATAATTTCAATGTTTCTGTTAATTTGGAATGTTTTTACTTTTTATTAGGACTAGTACAAAAGTGTTTTTCTTAACTATTGTTTTAATTTAAGTTGAAATTGTAGTATTTTATCAATCTATACAAGAATGATAAAATACCACAATTTCGAGTGAATCTTGAAATTACCTGTCTATTGCTTTCGTATACATTAGAGACATTTCTTTTTTATGTTCTAGTTGGAGTTTTTTCAATTCGCAAATTAATTCTAATTTTTCTACTTCCGGTTTGAGTTCATTTATTTCTTCTTGTATCACTAAATAAACGAAACATAACTATTGTAGTTATTAGCATATGATTCCATTATATGTATTACGTACAATTATAGTATATTTCTTGCGAATGAATATCCATTCCTAAACTAAGTGTTTTTAGGGTGATTTCCTTCAAATCATCAGAAGACATATTTTGAGTATCAATATGTTTACAGGACATGTTTTCCAAATTCAATAATTCGTTATTAGCTTGTCCTGATCGACCATCCGAAATTTGATCCATTTCGTTTTATCAAAACTGGACAGCTATAATATATAACAAAACTAAATGTTATCAGTTCGTAATTTTGATTTGTGTGGGTGAATTTAAATAGGTTGACAAATTATGGGCACTCAAAATCATCATTCAATGATCGATTCGAATGAGTTGGCCATAGATAATTCAGTTGGCGAAAAAAGCATCATCAGCAATCAGGTTAAAGTCTATATGGCGATTGGATACTAGATGGCACTACAATCCTTACAATCCAATACAGAACATAGAAGTATCCGGGTTCCATTAGCTAGAGGAGCTCGATATACTAAAGTGTGGACGATAACTTCCACGTCTGCGATTGGTTGCCGCCATTAATACACAAAACATTCAAATGAAATGCATTGCGGTACATGTAGCGCGCGGCTCATATTTACTTATACTCTTTAAATTTTGTGCCATATAATATAATTACACCCCATATTTTAAAAATTATTCTACAATAAATGCTGCGTATTTTATTCCTTGATGGCATATATCTACCTATTATATAAACATTTATATAAAATTCCAAACAGTTCGTAAGCTAATACGATTACAGACTTGTAAGTATATTTATTGTTACATTACGTGAATCGCTAAACATAATAACTTATCTATATGCCTATAACATTTCTAAATATTTACAGCATATATTTATCATTTATAGAAAAAATTGTATAAAGTATATTTGTATTGTTTTTTTTTAAGAACTGCTCAAAGGAAATATTTTATAGTGTAATTAATGATTAGGTACTCATTAGCATTATTGTAAAAAAATTTCTTTTCAGCATGTGTGTAGTACTCGAAATGGATTAGCATGCAGATCTATCAGTAATATGTATAATCCATTAAGAGCAAACAAAGCAAAACATAAACGTTATAAATCGTTTTGTTGTATTTACATATATAACAAATTGAGTGTACACATTCATTTTAAATAAAGGTATTTATAGCATAACAAATAATAAATATACCTTAGACTTGTATTTTAAGTTTACTGATGGTAGTAGCTTCTTCTTCAGGTAAAAAACACTAGTTTAAATATTTTACAACAAGAGCTCACTTATTTGAAAACAATATGGCAGCGTACGCGCACATTGTAGAATTTAACTAGTAGTTCCAAAGGCTACATATAGATGGCTGGTGCAGCAGTTTTACACATACCTAACTAATCATGCTTCATAAAATGTTTCGAAATAAAAACGATTGAAGGTTCTTAAGGCCAAACTTTTATTTGTTTGTTATTGAAATGAAAATAGATGCGGTATATATTAAGAATAATAGAAGAAAATTAAATATATACAAATACATACTCCTATTTGTGTAACAAATTTCCGTAATGAATTTTGCTAAAGTAAAATCATAGTACTAAAAAGAAAAAAAAAACCTGTAAGATACTAAAATAAAATTATAATAAAAAAACTAATTTAAAATGATATTCTTTATAACAATATTATTTTATTGAGTTTGTAAAAAAAAAAATTTTTAATTGTTATAAAATTATATTTTTTGGTGGAGTCATAAATAAAAAACAATATATTATGTATCTAGAGTTATATTTACTGCATTTAATGCATCTACAACCCAAGTAGGATAATTCTTATCAGTATATAAATTCGACATAAAAGTTCTAACAAACACAGGAAACTTATTTTCTTTAATACTTTCTCGGATTTCGCGCATTAATCGCAATTGAAACGCAACATTATGCACAGACAATAAATGGCATCCAGTCGGGTACACAGTAATATGATGCAAGTACGCTCTAGTATAATTCTTGCACGTACTACAATCACAATCTTCGTCAATTGGTCGGAAATCTTTAACGTATTGTTTAGTTTTTAAATTCAATTGACCTGTATGCAATAACGCACAACCAAAACGCTGAAATATTAAATAAATGTTTATTGTGATGGGCTTATAATTTAAGAATAGTATTACTTACAGCAGTTCTTGTAGGGAAGACGCAATCAAACATATCAACGCCTAATGCACAACATACAACTAGATCAACAGCGAATCCGACTCCCATCAAGTATCTGGGTTTGTCTTTTGGTAAAATGTCTGTTGATAAATGCACCATTTTCCAAAAATCATTTTTACTTTCACCCCCACTAAAATAAATAAGCTAATATAAAAGAAAATAATAGCGGCATTACAGTCATAAAATTTATTTAAACAATTAACGCTACTACATCACAAATTATATCAATTTGAATATTATAAAAAATAAATAATGACAAATTTCAATAGCGATTATTTTGTAACTGGTACATTTTTTGAAAAAAAAGATCAAATAAAAGTTGTGCGAAATATTAATATCTTTCATTTTTATTTTAACTATTTTACTGTGAATGCAGCCGTTTTGGAGATATTGTAGAAACCATAAAACACGACTAGAGTAAACATGCACTTCCGGTATGAGTATATTTTAAAAAATAAGAGGTTTATTTGCTAGCTATATACAAATCTTAAATTTAAAGTTTCATGATTTTATCTCTAATAGTGTAGGCTGTAGAGCCCTTGCACATAAACACACACTTTATTTAAATTGTTATTTTACAAGTGTCGAATACCTTACCTCAATCCACCTATGGCATATCCACGTACATTTGTTACAATATGTTTTTTTGCACTTTCCTCCCTTAATTTGGGGTCTAAGCCACCTTGAACAATCGGGAATATATTTTGCGCTTCTGGTTTTTGATGTGCTTTCAAGCATCGATCTAACCATCGACTAGTTCGATGCATTGCTTCCTCAACTCTTGGCCCAGAAATGGTGGTTTTCACCACATCGTCAAGCTGCATGATTATATCAGCTCCTATAGAATTTTGTATTTCAATTGAATGCTCAGGCGTAAGCATACATTCCTGGCTTTTATCGTACGGGGACTGGAATTGTACTCCTTCTTCGGTGATTTTTGCTAGTTGCAATAGTGAAACCATTTGAAAGCCGCCAGAATCGGTTAACAACGCACGATTCCAGTTCATAAATTTGTGTAAACCACCAGCTTTATCAAGAATTTTTGGCCCCTAAAATATAAATGGTCAAATGCTCATAAGGAAATTCGTAGCAACAATTGTATCGAAAGGTCAAATGAATTTTAATCGGCTTTAAACGGTACGCTATCTTTTTAATGCGCATGCGTCGTACGTTAGTTGGAACAAACCTTATATCTTTTGAAATTAAATACTTACTGGTCTAGTACCTAAATGATATGTATTTCCTAACATTATTTGACAATTTAATGTTTCTAGTTGTTCTGTTAGCACACCTTTTAATGTACCCTTAAATATAAATAAATATGTTAATTCAATAAATAGCATAACCTATGCATTTATAATTTACTTGTGTTCCGACCGGCATAAATACAGGAGTATCAACGTCATGATGTGGTAAGGTCATAATACTTGTGCGAGCTTTTGAAGTCGAACATTCTGCCAAAACTTTAAACGACAATGGACTTTTCTGAACGCACGTGGACATCATAACAAATTCTACTAAATGACATTTAATTACTGACAGTCAGTGTTGCCATCGTTTTAATAAGAAATGTATTATAAAATCATGACATTTTCCATAATATTTTCAAGCAAACTAATAAATTACTCAAAAACTAAGACATTTATCTTAAAATGATATATATAGTATATGAGTTTTTAATTGTTATATTATTTTAGTATGTCATCAGTTATTTAATCCAATCGTAAAGTTAGTGTAGTGATACATTTTTATGATTTTTATTAAAGAACAGATCGTTGACCCAAATTACTTGAGTGTCGATAATGTAGATTTTCATATAATGGGTTGAGTCAATGTGTCAAAATGGCAACGTACGATTCCGATGAAAATTTTATTTCAAAAACATTATTGGAAAATGACAGAACCGAGTGGGTTCCTTTATCGCTAACACTTGTGGAGTATCCAAAAGGTATAATCTAGTCAATATTGCTAAAATTCGTACTGTAAGTGTATGTGACATTTAAAAAGAAATTGCGGATATTACCATTTCCAAAAACATTTAAATGCCACGATTTCAAAATACATGCTGATAAATGCTATTTATAATATTACTTAAATTTATTTAATTGTTATACAATTGTCTAAATGTCTAGTGTTTTATTTTAGGAGACTTGTTAGGAAAGTTGTTTGCTCTTATTAGTTTAACTCCTTTTGGTATTGGAGCCGGATTTCTAACTCTAATTCTATTTAGACGGGACATGCATACGGTAAGTTTGATACATATTGAGTTGATGCGTTTTTTGAAATTAAAATATTTATTGTTTTAGATCACATTTTTCTTGGGCACTTTGTTCTCGGAAGCTTTTAATTATACGTTAAAGCATACGATTTGTGAAGCGAGACCAATTCATCGTCCTGAGGATTATAACGAATATGGCATGCCATCGTCGCATGCCCAGTTCATGTGGTTTTTTACTACTTACGTTATATATTTCGTATTTATTAGGTAATTACCGAAATCAAAACTTCTACAATATAACCTCAATTTATGCTATAATATGGATTTTTTATATTTGTTCGCGTAAAATTGATAATACGTAACAAATTATTACTTAAAATATAAGCAGTGTATTGCACTGTACGTCTGTAAGTGGGCGTGTGTTTACCTTATATGAATGAACAAGCTATTATAATTCCTATATATTTTTACTTATACGCAGTATATAAGTAAACAAAATATTCAAACCGGAGGAGCTTGTTTACTCTAGTCAGTTTTTGCGGTTTCTGCAATTTCTAAAAAATGGTTTGAATAAAAATTAGAGATATTAGTATTGCGCATAACTTTTATTTGATTTTTTTTTTAAATGAGTACGTTTTAAAAGAAAATGGCTATTGAAATTTCTTCTTATATTTATTTTTACATAAATAGTATCATCTGTGGCTGTCAATTGTTTAACAGAAACATCTGCAGTGTCATGCACCGCACTTTCTTGTACGCATTTGGGTTAAACCACATCGTAGTTTCATTATTTTTCTAATTTATAATATTTGTTCTAACCTTTAGATCGCTTTTACACTAAATATATTTCTTAGAATAAATATTAAATGTCAAATTTCAAACTATTTTGTTAAGCAATTGACAGGCGCAGATGATTATGTAAAAATATATATAATAAGCAGAAATTTATTTTGAAACCAGTACTTCTTTTGGAAAAAAAATTCAAACAAAAGTTGTGCTATATATAAATATCTTTAATTTTTGTTCATGTAATTTTTCTGTAACTGTAACCATTTTTGAGTAATTGCAGGAACTGCAAAAATGACCAGAGTAAACATGCACTTCCGGTCGGAATATTGTTTTCAAAAATAGGTTTTCTTGCCAGGCATATACAAATCTTAAGTTTAAAATTTCATAATTTTCCCTTTAGCCATTTGGGCTGTAGAGCGCTCACATACACACACAGACGGACGTAATTCCAAAATTGGTTGGAATCGATTCAGGGAAGGTCAAAACGTATATTTCCGTTAAAATCTCGAGATCGAAATTTTTCATGATTACAATACTTACTTATACTGCGTATAAGAAAGTAAAAACAAAATAAACTCAAATAATTTGGAATTTGGCATTTAATAATTATTGTATTTAGTGAAAAAGTGTTTCAAAGATTAGTATATTAATAAAATATGATTTTACGAGAATGTGTATAAGAATGTTTAGTGTAAGACATTGCAGATAATTAAATATATGTTACGTAATGGAGGAAGTGATAAATTGGTTATATTGTTCAAGTATATAAGAATCAATCATTTAGGTATATTTTTAGATGAGTTATTAATGTGTTATTTTATTTTATAGACTACATCATATGAACAATAATACAATTATAGAAAATGTTTCGAAACTACTAATAATTTCGAGTTGTTTAATTGCTGCTATACTAGTGTGCATCAGCCGAATCTATCTGCAATACCATACGGTAGCGCAAGTATTTGCTGGAGTTTTCGCCGGCATTTTATTCGCAACCGTTTGGTTTGCACTGACTTATTTGGTATTTACACCCATGTTTCCACAAATAGTTTCTTGGTAAGTACTTTTAATTTTATTTCCCCACATTCTTTTCATATTTCTTATAATATTATTTTGAGATTAAATAACATAAAATAGCTATTTAACACAACAAAATTCACCGTTAATTAAAACAGTAGTCAGTTCAATTTTAATCTCTTACTATAAAATCATCGCAAAATAAATAAACTGTGATATCAGATAATTATGTTATTATTCATAAATAAATTTAACAGTACGCTCTATAAGCTTTATAACATTAAAAGAAATATATTATTTGTATCTGCTATAGTGTTATAGATTTTTTATATAAGATACAGAATATTACCTTTAGAAATATTTATAGTATAATTTATGAGAATAATCGAAAACGTTTATTAAATGGTCAAATTCTGTTTAAAATAAACAATTATACTATTTTGTTCTTTAATTATTATAATACAGTTTTTATTATTGACTGTGAATTGAAAGTAGCTTCCGATATTTAATTCCCGAATTCCAATGAATTGCATGTGTTTCACAGGAAAATATCTGAGTTTTTTCTATTACGCGACACAACATTAATACCAAACGTGCTCTGGTTCGAGTACACAAATACGCGACAAGAAGTTCGAGCCCGAAGTCGTAAATTAGTAAGCATGAAGTCACAATGACATCTGCTTAACGGTGGCGTTATAATGGCAATCAGAGATAATCTATTCCGAAACATACGAGCGATCTATTGGTCTCGGAAACGGTGAATAACATAAAAGAAAATGTGCGCAGCTGTGTTGTGTGCTGAATTTTTTTGTTACACACTGAATAAGAATAACGAGTGTGTGATTGCGGTAGCTCACTGTTTACGTCAATCTGTTAAGTGACAAAAAAGAAAAATGACATTCATTAAGAAAGTAATGAACATTTACATAAAACAATATAACAGCAATATACTTATATATGATATTTGTACCTAAAACGTTTAACAATTTAAACAAATACTTTAGTAATTTTATTACTATTTAAAACTCGTTTTTATATTTATTAATTACGTACTAGTTTTTTGTTACTATTAGTCAAACAACATTGATTTTTGGTGTTAGTGCATTATTATTAATGATATTATTTTATTGGAAAAATCTGTAGCGGTCAACATTCAATTTTCTTATACGTAGTAGCATTTTTAGTGGTGTTTTTTTCATTTCATAAATTTCGTGCCTAAACGTTTTAGAATCTATTATATCTATACAAATTCAAATTGCACTATATTATTGATCACTCTTCTTTTATTTGAACCTATTTCTAGATTTTATTATTACGATTTTAGTAATTTTTTTATTTATATTTTGTAGAAAAGTAAATTGAAAAAATGATATTTAGACATTTATGTCCGTTTAAATTTGAGCATTTATTTATTTTCATATTAAATATACATAATTATTTATATTACGTATAAGAAAATAAAAATAATGATTCTAATATTTAGAAAATTGCTTTAAATTATACGAATGTTCCTACTATTATGCTACCACAAAAATACTCAATTTTTTTTATAATACTAAATCATTTTGTTTGTTGAATGTCTAAATTTTAAATCAAAATCTTAAATTTTTCTACTGTAACAAAAATGGTACGATGCTTATTATATTACATTTTTAAAATTAAGTTTTCAGCACTAGGGAATGTATGGCTATTTATTTTAATTTGGCAATATTTTAATTTAAACTTGAGTCCTATTTTAAAACTATTTTATTTTAGTTTTTGTACTGTTAATTTATAATATAGAGTTTTTTATTTAATAGCAATTAATATATTTCTATCACCAGATTACTGAGCCGATTCTAAGCACATTTTCTAACCTAATCTTTTGCGGTATTTATAAAGAATATGGTTAAACATCTTACAGATTTACAGATATTTAAATCCGAAACTAATATATTTTTCAATTGGCAGCTGAATTTAAGGACTAATATTTTGTTATGATCTCAAATTGTGTATAAATAAATCGAACCCAGAACCTTCAGATCTAAAGGTTCTGGGTTCGATCCCCAGCGACATCAGATACATTTTTCTCAATGTTGACTATTTAAATTTGTATTACTCAGAACTACAAATTTACTATAAATCGCACCTACTGTATATACTTTATAGATTTTACTAAAGGCGCTATAGATTTGCTTAGAATCGATTCATGTTATCTAAACGTTTTCTCTTAGGGACGTAGGTATATAAAATTATTTAGAAGTTAATTATCTAAAGTTAATTCTATTGTCAAAATATGAATATTTTCGTTATTTATAAAAAATGGTAGTGTGTTTATAGTTTACTGGTTTTTAAATAAAACATTTTGTCATTCCATTTTTCCGTAAGGGCAGCAACTTAGTAATTTATTATTATTAAAGCTTTATTTGCAGTTGTGATACTCATGTTCAATATTAACTTTTATTAATTTTAGTATTTAACAATCAGCTTATATATTCTAAGGTTTTCTTTTTTTTAAATAAGTTCAACAAGATAAAGATATTGCATATATAATACTGGAAATAAATTATATTCTATATAAAATGAGCCATGTTCTTTTGATATTTGATGCTAATATCAAATTTATACTTTCGTTTTTTTACATAAACTTATATCAGCATTTTAAATCTAGTGCATTATTAATTAAATAAAGCGGGCTTTATTAGTTTAAGAAACAATCAGTTGACTTATTTTATGTAATGTTATGAATCCTGTGAATTTAAATTGTAATATCGCTGGCCACTATGACCTTGAATATGTTCAGTAGAAATTCATTATACAAAACTAAATGCTATGCTCTAAACTAAACTAATAAAAAATAAACTAATTCGAACATGGGTTAATATGTCAAAATAACATGGCTATTATGTTATATTAACGTTTACATTCGAATTTTGAATGTAATATTGAAAAATGTCTAAACTGAATTGCAAGTGGGTTAATTTATTTAATAGGGAATTCTATAAATTGTCTACTTTGTAAATATTACATAATTTTGTTAAAATTGAACAATTAAATATTTTAATAGTGACAATTTGATTTCACTTGCTCCAATCAATCAAAAAAATGTTTTAAGTCGCATGAATATATTTTTAAAATAATTTTAAACGAATTAAAAGTTATCGATATTCGGTAATTATAATACAATGAATGGAAAAAATATTTTTAATATTACATATTATGTAGGATTCCTTAGAAATTGAAACATAATTCATACTTGTTTTAAATATATCATCGCTATAGAATTATCTTAATCTTATAATTTTCAAACAATAAAATCAAAATTGTAATATATATTAGTAACATGTATTGAAAAAAATAATTCTATAGCAATCATATGTTTTTGAATAAAGTATGTGCAGGTCCATAATGACCCCACATTTTGGTGGAAGTCGTCACATCTTATTGGCAACTAATTTTGAAAGTAAAAAATGTACTAATATTATTTTTACTTTCGCTGTTTGATACAAATAAATATTTTCATTAGATTATTTATGGATTTTGTATAGATGTGATTTGGTTTGAGAATATGTTTAGTGTCCCAAATGTACTTAAATTAGTAAATGAATATGACTGAAAAAATGACAGAATAATTTATAGAGTAATTTACATAAAAAAAATCTGTATAATAAACATGTAAGCATAATGACGTTGGCTAGTTTTTTAAAATGTTCCCTAAAAGTGCTTTAAAAATGTAGATTTGATAAATTAAGGTAATGTTTCTTGAAACATGGCACTTTTATTAAAATTTCCTGAATGAGTGCAATACGATTATAAATATTTATAAATTTCTAATATTATATAATTAAGGTCCAACAAAATTCTGTACAGTAACATACATTGAAATTTGTATTTATTCAATATTTAGGAAAAATTTATGTTTCCATAAGACAACAAACGCACAAATATTATATATTTAACAACATATATTATTAATAAATACATATAGCCTTTAAATGTCGGCGTATATGTATTTTGTATATAGAAACTGTAAACTGATTACATGAAATTGTTCAATGTTGTTCTGTGTATGTCATATATGTTTAGCAGCTAGTTTATCAGATAAAACTATAACTTCTGGTCTGGACAAAAACTGTTTCATTAAGGACTTCTTTTGCGGCAAAAATAAATTTACTACACATATTTACAAAAATGTCTTATTTTTTACTATCATTCTTATAATATTTTTAAAATCAAATATCTGGATTTGTCTTTAGTTTAACGATACCCTATCGAACTTTTGCCAATTATGTTTGGAATTTTATATATATATATATATATATATATATATATATATATATATATATATATATATATATATATATATATATATATATTTATATATATGTTTCTATAATATATAGACGTATGCTTCCGCGGAATAAAATACGTAGAATTTATTAAGAAATACGAGGTGCAATTATCTTAAGTCGTCCTCTATCCGTATAGAGCAATGCATTTTGTTTGAGTGTTTTGTAAATTAAGGCGATGTTCCAATTTTAAAAAAAAATCGATTTTTTTTTACATCAAAATTTTATACAAAAACATTTCAAAAATATATAAAAAAAAAATTTAAGGTAAATTTCGAAACCGTTTCCAAGATATTTACATTTCCATAAGTAGTAACCGGGTAATAAATACACTAAAATTAAACTTTAAACACGTTTTTCTCGAAACTACATTTTTCAAAACGGTGTGCACTCTAGCTCAAAAAATAATTAAGCTATTGACTCAAATCTTTTTTTCTTTTATTAATTAACTTATAATGCAGAACGCAAACCGACATTTTGACATAAATATACATTTGTTCCATTTTTATTCAATCCCAAAGGTCCAATTTTGTGTACAAAACATAGAACTTTTCTTAAACTCACTCTATTTTCTAGGTTTTTTTTAATTTTTAACTTTTTATTGGTTTACGGGGAAGGTAATTTTGTTCTTAATAAAACCCCGTTAGATTTTTTTGTTTTTGACATCCTGGACTGGCGTTATCGTGCGCACCGCAAAACGCCTCATCTCCGCGGCCTCTACTTTGTCACCTCCTATATAAGTAATTATGCATAAAAATAAAGAATAAAATTTTTTTTTGTATACCGCATGAGTTACTTAATATTGTAAAATAAAATTTTCTATCTAATAAAATAAGAGAGAGAAAAATTATAAAAAATAGTCATTTATTTGACCAAAAAATTGGAACATCGCCTTAATTCACACTCTAGTATATCTAGTTACTCTAACAGAATATATAAGGTAATGATATTAGTCGTAAAAAGATACAAAATATTGATTCTATATAGTATTTCGTATTTATTAGTTTGCTTATTTGCATATTTTATTCTAGTTTTTTATTTTACAGGTGTATTTACAATATAGATGTAGGTTACAAAATATAAAAAAAAGGACTTATTCAAACATGTGTAAACTACACACTATTTTCATCAATGTTTAATAATTTAGTTTTCGCTTTTCGAAGATAATCTTAAATTAAATAGAACACATACTTGAAACATTTGTAAATCAGGTACGTATTTATTATTTCTTAACATAGTTGAGCTCATGTTAATTCTAAAAAAAAACGTAAAACTGAAAAGCAATTGAATGAAAATTTAAAATAAACATGATCCCATTCTTGTTGATACTTTTATATCTTTTAGCGCATAAATACTTAATATTATTTGTATAATAACTAGAGCAATCACATGTTTTATTATTTTAATAATAATATAAGAATAGAACACAAAATGCAAGAAAATATATATGTAAACTTAAACAATACATATAATTTAATAGAGCAAAATAACTTATGGCAGTTAACTCATTTATTTGCTAGAGATAGATAAAATGGAATAAAAAGTTTTCCATTTGAAATGTGCCTGTCTACGTGTATAAAAATTGGTCTATTGCATTCTCTGGT
Organism: Nebria brevicollis; assembly: GCA_944738965.1. NCBI lineage: Eukaryota > Metazoa > Arthropoda > Insecta > Coleoptera > Carabidae > Nebria > Nebria brevicollis. Next base: position 8,926,191 of record OX122907.1, on the reverse strand, counting down.
TTATGTTATCACACATATCAGTTCGTTGATAAAATAAGAGAAAATATAAATAATACGACAAAACTTAAATAGTTATTCTTTTCTCCAATATGCCAACCAGTTATAATATACTTTTTTTTTGGCAAGACTAGTGGACATATGGATACAATATAATAATGCCTTTTTTATCTTTATAAATAAACAAACAAAAATGCTTTCTAACAGAAAATTAAAACATATTTTGATATTTTAGTTAAATAGGTTTAATAGTAATATTAATTTTGACAAAATCATCTCCTTGATTGGCCGAGAAAATTAGTGCTTGTCCAGGGATAATGATTTCTTTATTATTCCTGTGTTTTGGATAAATCTCAACAGTTCCCGTCAGGGTGCGAGAAGACGTTTTGATTTCTAGCCACGCACCGAATTTTTGATTTTTCGGTGATGATTCGCCGGTAACTTGGAAGAAGACAAGTCGCAGTTTTTGGTTTTGCATTTTTAGTTTGCAAATGTATATGTTGCCGTGGCATGTGAGTGATACTGTGTATAGGCGCGGTGCGGAAATGGTGTTTAGGAGTTTTATGCGGAAGTCGGATATTTCTACGTTGATGCCGTTTGAGGCGATGAGTGTCATGTCGTGGATGTCTTTTAGATGGCGCGCTATGTCGCTCATGTCACCATGCCAGCCGCATAATTTGACTAGGGGACACCCTGCTGGTGCAAATATGCAACTTAGTTCGTGTGTTGCCCGCTCTTTTTGGGTTAGTTGAACTCGGCAACCCCATCTAAAAAATAATAGTACGTTTTAGTATGAGGATAACATCCAAAATGGCTGTAATTGCAGAAATAATAATTAGATTTAAAAATCATGTTTGAATTTTTTACTTTCTTATACGCAGTATAAGTATTGTAATCATGAAAAATGTTGATCTCGAGATTTTAACGGAAATATACGTTTTGACCTTCCCTTTATCGATTCCGACTATTTTTGGAATGACGTCCATCTGTGTGTGTGTGTGTGTGTGTGTATGTGAGCGCTCTACAGCCCAAACGGCTTAAGGGAAAATTATGAAATTTTAAACTTAAGATTTGTATGTGCCTGGCAAGAAAACCTTTTATTTTTGAAAACAATAATCCGACCGGAAGTGCATGTTTACTCTAGTCATTTTTTGCAGTTTTTGCAATTACTCAAAAATGGTTGCAGTTACAGGTAAATTATTACAATAAAAATTATAGATATTAACATTTTATTTTTATTTGAAACATTTTTTCCCAAACGGTACCGGAAACAAGAAAATGGCTCTTGAAATTTCTTCTTATTATATTTATTTTTACATAAATCGTTACATCTGCGCCTGTCAATTTTTACTTTCTTATACGCAGTATAAGTAAGTATTGTAATCATGAAAAATTTCGAACTCGAGATTTTAACGGAAATATACGTTTTGACCTTTCCTGAATTGATTCCGACTATTTCTGGAATGACGTCCGTCCGTCCGTCCGTGTGTGTGTGTGTGTGTGTGTGTGTGTGCGTGTGTGTGTGTGTGTGTGTGTGTGTGTGTATGTTCTCTACAGCCTAAACGGTTGAAGCTAAAATTATGAAACTTTAAACTTCAGATTTGAATATGCCAGGGGTGTGCACCTTCTATTTTTGAAAAAAATATTCAAAGCGGAAGTGCCTGTTTACTCTAGTCATTTTTTGCAGTTTCTGCAATTACTCAAAAATGGTTACAGTTACAGAATAATTTTATGAACAAAAATCAAAGGTATTTATATTGAGCACAACTTTTGTCCGAATTTTTTTTCCAAAAAGGGTACTGGTTTCAAAATAAATTTCTGCTTATTATATATAATTTTACATAAATCGTATCAACAGCGCCTGTCAATTGTTTAAAAAAATAGCCTTTCATAATTTGAAGTTTCACATTTAATATTTATTCAAAAAATATATTTATTGTAAAAGCAATCTAAAGGTTAGAACAAATGTTATAAATTAGATAAATAATGAAACTACGATGTGGTTTAACCCATATGCGTATAAGAAAGTTCAGTGCATGACACTGCAGATGTTTTATCAAAAAAAAAAAAAATTGGCATTTTATTTATTCTAAAAAATATATTTAGTTTCAAAGTGTTCCAAAGGTTAGAACAAATATTATAAATTAGAAAAGTAATGAAACTAGGATGTGTTCTAACCCAAAAGCGTATAAGAAAGTTCGATGCATGACACTGCAGATGTTTTTTACTTATTTATTTCCTCCTGTGAAGGAAATAAAAATACGGGTGAGTGGCGACACTCACAATTGAAGATGTGTTAACACACGCCCAACCCGTTGTATACACTTTTGTTTTAGTTCAAATAACAAATAGCAATAAAAATATATGTAACTCACCGTGTATGCCTGCAAGGGAGATGTAAATTGGAGAGTACACGTTCCAGACCAAAATTACGTATACGATTCTCATGTTGAAAACTTGCGCGACAGAATGGACAGTGAACTACTTTATCAGAACACTTCCAGCATGTGTAGTTACCGCAGAACATACATGAACAAATTGGTACACCTTGAAGTGGCTCCAAACAAATTGCACATTCAGAAAAGCAATCCAACATTTCCAAACAATTTTTGCAGGTACACTGTTCTTCTGCAATTCCATACATCTCATTTCCTATAACAAAAACAAATAAAATTAATAATATTTCATTTCAAAAACGACTTTTACCATTAATTATTGCAAATTAAAGATTTTTTCCAACGGTTAATTTAGCATAACTGAATATAAACATATTTGAAAACTATAAACGAAAATTCAAACTTATGAGTGTAAATTAGGCAATTATCTTAACACTAATGCTTTGAAATTGTAATATTCATAATGTTGGGTCGTTGTGCAACTTGGAATTGTCTTCAACAGAAGAAACATAAGATAAATAAATAATCTCCTTCGAAACGAGATAAGACATTTTTATTTCACTTCAAACATAATAAAACATGTACCTACTTATGTGGTAACAACTAACCGGAACACAATTTCAGTGTTAAACGTTGTTGTCATGTTTTATTGAGTTTCATAGAATAAATAATAAACCCATAACGGTTCACTATATATACATACAAAAGCCCGAATTTACAACCGCGTTTCAAGCATTTTAAAACCCAAACATTATATTACTTGTTGCACTTTTCAAAATATCACTTTTTGAGTTAAATATTTTAAAATAAAATACGGAACTTATGCTTATCCCTGATTTTAAGAATATGTTACTTTACTGTGTAATATTACCGTATATTTTACTTGGAAAATTAAAATGTGTTCCACTTTAAATGTTCTTTTAGAAAAATGAATTTCAATGTATTTAAATTTAAATAGAAACACACGCTGCATCAGAATACTCGACAAGAACGAGCCTGTTAAAGAAACCAATTATCTAATTAACAGGAATGTACAAGTAAAAATGTTTTTGAATTAATTAATGTTAGGGGAACAACAGTTTGGAAATGACAAGTTTGTTTGTATGAGCGGGCCTAATTTGTTTGGGAATCGAAATGTATGAAAATATTTTTTTTAAATCACTCTTTGGTCTGTTCATATTGCTATTTTTAGTTATAGTCCCCGGGGGACATTTTTTTATATTTAGATCTTGATTAGGTAGTCTATAAAATAGGCAACCTTGTTTATATTTGAGTAAAACAAAATGCAATGTTTACTTTTATATGAACACAAATGGCTAAATCGAGATTTTTGGAGATATATCCGTTTTTATATTGGCTATATTTAATTATGTTTATTTGTGTATTACACTAATTATCCTATTTTCTCATTTATTTGTTTGGGATTTTTATTATGTATTAAATGTAATAAATATAATTAATACGAATTAAATTGCATTTACTGTTATTGAAGTTTATAATATTGTTGATTTTTTTTTATTTTACGTATGTGTAGGTTAGTTTTTTTTTCAAAATTAGAATAAAATAAGAAAATATATATGTAGACACTCGCAATTAAAATAATTGACACGCAAGTGGCAAGTTTAAATAAATCCGTATGTGATAAGAATTATTATATTAACTACTACCCGCAACTCAAGGTAGGTAAATAATTATATTTGTAAGATCACACATTGTACTTGTTGTTTATATGCACGCACGTTTGCAAGAAACAAATACAACATTCAAGGTGAGATTATGGCAAAAATATACTATAAAACTGCATAGACCTCATTTTACGCAAATGCGACGTGTATTTTAACGCTAAATGCTTGAGGGTTTTTCAGGGCGTTGACATTTCCAATGCAACGCTTTTTATAATAAAAGTAAGCTACCTGACTGTGAGCTTCGTCACACGTAATTTATGAAATTCAAAGAAAAAGAGTGACTAATGAACATTGATATTACTTACATCATTTACCCGTTTCTTATATTTCCTGTCTTCATTTATTCATTGTTTATCCCAACAACAACAAAAAAACCATTAAATTGCAAACTATTATTTGGAAAATAAAATCATAAAAGTTGATAATTGACTTTTAACTGTTTCACACAAAAATAATCACTTTTACTAAGAACCATTACCACAATTTTAAGCAACTTTATAATTTTACTATTTTATAAATTTATGAACGCACTTTTTTTAAATCAAATATATATGCGCCATTATTGAAAAAGTTAAACGAATATAATAAGAGGTTATATTATTATTATAACAAGATACCAACAGTATATCTTAGTACCATGTAATTATCTTGGTTTTGTAAAATTACCATATATCCTTTACAAGATAATTACAGTGTGTGGATAAATATTACACTTTAAAATATGTAAATTTTGTAAATATGTGTTTCAAATAATTTCATTTATTGAAACTGATAAAGATAATATAACGGGGGAGATTATTGTAAAGTGTTCCAGGAATTTGACTAATGGGAACATCTTAGCAATAATTTGAAGAAATGCATTAGTCAAAGAATAAATGGGAAAAGTACTTTCTATACTATAATCCAAATATGTATCAATAACCTAGTAAATTTATGTTTTCATTTCAGGTATTATCAAAATTCGAATAATATTTGTTTCATTTAAACAAATAATAATGCAATTGTTCCAAATATTATGACCGAAAACACATAAATGGGGTGATAAAAATTACATCTAATAACAGCCATTTAATTTCAATCGTTATTGTTCATCAGAAAAAAATTACGAATGAATAGAATTTGTTTAATTACCTTCTAAAATTTTGGTGGTAGCACCAAATGTATTTGGTACGGATCTGTCGGGCCTGGGCAGTTCTCTAGGGTCGTTTAATTGTTGAAAAAATTGTAGTGTACTTAAACTTCTAGTGAACCTTTCTTGACGAAACTGGAATTAAGATAAATTAAACATACTTAAGTAATAAAAATGTCAGCACATATACGAATATACACATTTCAACATGCATAAAAGATCAGTTCCTTTGTTGTTTACAAATAATATTTACTGCGCTTTGCTAATATTTCATAAATAATTTCTCTCAAAAAAAATCAAAAAGATAAGATAGTTTTCTTTGTTTAACAAAACACACATTCAATTATTTTTATTTATTAAAATAAACATTCAGTAGTTCATAATAAATAATTGCCTTAATTTCGACATAAAATAATCAGAAACGCAACAAAATTAAAAATCCGATCTTCAACTAATAAATAAAATAAATTTACAATTAACATTGCAATAAATATCTAATATATAACTTAAAAAACTGAATATTGTTTAGTACTAAAGTTACACGTTTTACACAAAATATTAAATGAAAAACTAAAAATAACTTACCCAATCTTTAAATTTACGAAACATTATCACTTCAATACACTTTTATCCACTGGCAGAACACTACAGACTACTAAAGAGAACTGAAGAATATAAGAATGTCACTGAGTCACAGAGGCTGATGGTACAATACCAGAAAACATGTTTGAACTTGATGACTCAATTTGTCCTCATCAAATTTTCGCGCCATCACCTCCAACCAATCACAACGCACCGCTTCAATGACGTTCAGATCCTAGACTTGTTTATAGATGAATCACAACAAATAAGCGAATCAAGATTATCGATTCGTGTAGAGTAAATAATAATATTAGCAAATAGTAAATATGTTCGTAGTATGATTGTCATTAAATTTTTACTTAAATAACGTTTGGTTTTGGTTTAAATATTTTTGTTAAGTGCGTTATCTAGTGTTTGTATAGTCTATGGTGTTTTGACATTTTACTGCAATAAAGTTGAATCGATAGATGTTTTAAATTTAATGAAAACTAGTTGTTCATAATTTGTAAAAATGGATTTTAATGTGAAAAAATTAGTGAAAGATGCTGGCACAGCATTGAGTAGAGTGGTGCAGGTAATAATTATTGGATGAGTAATCGCAATTATTTATAAATAATAATGAAGTGTTATTTTAGTTAACAGAAGAAAAGTTAGGGACATCTGAAAAGACCGAATTAGATGCACAGTTTGAGAATTTATCAGATCGAGCCGATATCACGAAACAATGGACTGAGAAGATTGTGAGAGATACTGAAGCTGTTTTAACACCAAACCCTGGCAACCGAGTCGAGGATTTCATTTTCGAGAAAATCGAAAAGAAACGTCCTAATCGTTTAAGCAATTTAGAGTATTTGGGCTTAGATATGATTGAAGCTGGAAACGAATTCGGGCCGGGCACGGCTTATGGCAGCGCGTTAATAAAGGTTGGACAGTGCGAACAAAAGTTAGGACAAAATGAAAGAGATTTTATTGGATCAGCGGGTTTATGTTATACGCAACCTTTACGGAAATTCTTGGATGGAGAAATGAAGACAATAATTAAAGAAAAAGGTTTACTTGAAAGTAAAAGGTAATTAAGCATGTTTTTATTCGTTATCTCCTCACTAATCTTACCGAAATAAACACTAAAGTAACGGTACCCATTAGTAAGGTACCCTTAAGCGGTTTTTCGCAATGCAACTTGTTGTTTGAATGTATTTTAGATGACGTAATTCCTCAAGATAACTTATCGAAATTTTAAATAAATAATCAGTGTAAAATGCAGTACGTTTTAAACATGTTGAATTATTGTTAAATACCTCTTAAAAACAAAATTAGAGCAAGTTTTATGTAATTACTTCAATTTCAAAGAAACAATTTTTTTTTAGTAGGCGGAATATTAAAATATAATTTTGAAAAAAATTATTATAACAGAAATTTGTTGGTTTTTAAATAAATAGAATATATTTTTTTAATGCTACATTATTTTCTATATTTTACTAACATTTAAAAACACTGTCTCATTCAATTTGTTTTTGATAATCGATCTCGAATCTAATTATTATTATAATATTGTTTTTCTGTTAAAATATTGAGAAATAAAGTTAAATTTCCATACCTACGTAACTTTGGCGACGTAAGTAATTAAAGAATTACAAAAGTAATTTTCTTGTAACTGGTAAACTTTTTCAAGAAACTATTCAAATACAAATTGTGGAAAATATGTCTTTCATTTCAATTAATTAAGTAAGTGCAGCTGTTTCGGACATCCTGCAGAAACGACAACAATGGCTAGAGTAAACATGCACTTTCGGTTTGAATATTATTTTCAAAAATATGACACGTACAACTAAACCATATAAAAATCTAAAGTTTCTTAATTTTTCTGTCAATAATTTACATTTTAGACAAACACAGAGAAACACACACACACACATACATACATACAAATATATTATGACGAAAAATAATACATATTAGTGAAAAATAATAAAATACTTGTAAATATGCATATTATTTCTTATTATTGTTTATTTTAATATACAGATTAGACCTTGACGCTTGCAAAAATCGTGTGCGAAAAGCAAGAAGTATGTTGGGAACACAAACTGTAAGTTGAATTTTAATATTATTCGATTTCTTTAACCGTTTATTCCTAATTGTTTACTAATAACTAATGTGTGCACTTGTTAATGCTGCACTATAGAAAGATGGACTTTCTCCTGAAGCAGCTCTTGATCAGGTAACCTATATTAACGCATGATTCACAATTATTCTAAACATAATCTTGTCTCTTTTATAAAATGTCTTCATCCTTAATTGTGTTTTGCTTTTTATGGTTTTATAACTTGAATAACAATTCATTACTGGTAAATATGTTTTGTTACAATGTTTCCTTTCATCTACCCAATCTAACAAATACTGGTATAATTGTCTTTAATAGGTCTAAATATGTATTTAGTTTTTAATTCCGTTTTACACTTATATATCTATACTCAACTAATAATAATAATATAAAACTGTACTCGTTTTCCTAAAAAATAACGGCAATAAGTGGCCAAATAAAATAAACTCCCTCAATTCTTATTTATATTTAATTTCTAAGAGAATATTTGAAACTTTTCTAATAAACACTGATTATTTCGTATTGTTAAGAGTTGTAATCGAAAATGTTTGAAAGTCGATTGAATATTGACTGAAATAGTAATTAATTTGATGTGTTTTTATTTTCAGGCAGAGCGTGATCTACGTGTAGCTCAATCCGAATTCGATCGGCAAGCAGAAATCACAAAATTGTTATTGGAGGGTGTCAGTAGTTCACACGCTGGCCACCTGAGGTGTCTGCATGACTTCGTTGAGACCCAAGTCAGATACCATGCCCAATGCCATAATTTCATGCAAGATTTGCAACGAGAATTAGCTAGGTAAGTAAGTTTTAAAACATAACAATTTGCAGTTTTTGTGTAGACATATAGGCAAAAAAAGTAAGCACGTGACAAAAGACGCGGGGATCGAATTCGTTCGCTTTTAACGCTGAGAGACATGTTAACCTTATGGCCAGAATCGGCGGCTCATTTATTTTGAGACATTACACTTGCATTTGTCGAAGAATCAATGAAAAAAATGAATGTGTTAGGGGCAATAGAATAACCTTTATGTTATAGTGTTATGCAATTGCGAACATCTTTAATAAAGCTATATTTTCAAATTGAAAATGCATTTTATGTTAAATGCGCCTCTGCACATGCGCGACCATGCGCAATATGCTGCGTTTGTTCTTCGTTGTAGAAAATGTAAAAATCCAAACAAACGCAGCATATTGAGCATGGTCGCTCAATATGCTGCGTTTGTTTGGATTTTTACATTTTCTACAACGAAGCCAAACAAACGCAGCATATTGCGCATGGTCGCGTATGTGCAGAAGCGCATTTAACATAAAATGCATTTTCAATTTGAAAATATAGCTTTATTAAAGATGTTCGTAATTTCATAAATACTATAGCATAAAGGTTATTCTATTGCCCCTAACACATTCATTTTTTTCATTGATTTTTCGACAAATGCAAGTGTAATGTCTCAAAATAAATGAGCCGCCGATTCTGGCTATAAGGTTAACATGTCTCTCAGCGTTGAATGCGAACGAATTCGATCCCCGCGTCTTTTGTCACGTGCTTACTTTTTTTGCCTATTAATATCTGATTTAAATATTTTTGGTAATGCAATCTAAGAAAAATAAATAAATCAGATTTTAATCAAAATGTTACCATAGTTTTGAACCTCAAGTGAGTAAAATTACAGAAAATATTCTTTAGTATATTATTGTTTTGGTTTCTATTGTAACATATTTGGTGTTTAAAAATAACGGTCAGTTTTTCATTATTTGTGTATATTTAATGATGAATTCTAAGTGTAGAAAATAAAATAAAAACTGACTGTAAATGTTTGCATGGTAAAACGAAATTGACAAATGGATCAAGTAAAGTTGTGGTGGGCTTTTGATGGTGTGGATTTGTAGCATGCGTGTTTTTACAGTGGAATGAGACCCAGTCCGGTTTTACGTGTGAACAGTGAGGATGTTGAATCTCCAGTTCTGAGCACACCTCCTCAACCCCCTAGCTCTAGCGCTTACACCACTGCTACGATGGTAGCTGCTGATGATTCTAACTTTTCCATTCTTTAAATCAAACTCTTTCCGCCTACGCTTCATAATATTGCATACTGTATGGTTTATTAGCGCTCAACAATTACGTTGTGCAAACTGTAATCTGTCTTGTATTATTATTGTTATTATCTATTGGCAAAGTAACTCAATGTCGCCTTAGTATCAAGTTTACAAATTATCAGAAAGTTGTGGCTGCTCTTTTTGTTATTATTTTAACAAATACCGTCCATTTAAATACTTTTTGTTAATTGTCTATAAACATATTAAAGGAATATAATAATCGACAACACTTTGGCTATGGAATTTTTCTGTAAGTGCTACTATTTTTGAGTAATTCCAGAAACCACAAAAATTAACTAGAGTAAACTAGAGTGACTAGATATATAAGAGTGTGGACAATCGACGAGTAGTCCTTATCCAAAGCATAGAGCGCAGGTTCCCCGCTTGTGATTGGTCGCCGCCATAGTTTGTCTAAATGTTCAAATGAAATGCATTGCGTTATATGGAGTGCGCGGCTCATATTTTCTTATACTCTTTAAATCTAAAGGACCAGATAAGATAATTGCACCCCGTATTTTTTATGTTATTCCTGAATAAATTCTGCGTATTTTATTCCGCGACAGCATATGTCTATCTTTTATAGAAACATTTATACAAAAGTCGAAACATTTCGCGCTCAAATATTACGGTATAAACATAATTTTAAAAATACACAGTTTGAATTAATAAATGTAATAAGCATAATAAACAGTGTTTATTTTAAGAGATTCGCGAAATGTATAACACTAATATACTTGCAAGTATACAGCACAAATAGTTATATTAGCCCGCGAAATGTTTGGAATTTAGTATAAATGTTTCTGTAATAGATAGACCTATGCTGTCGCGGAATGAAATACGCAGACTTTATTCAGGAATAACATAAAAAATACGGGGTGCTATTATCTTATCTGGTCCTTTAGATTTAAAGAGTATAAAAAAATATGAGCCGCGCGCTCCATATAACGCAATGCATTTCGTTTGAACATTTAGACAAACTATGGCGGCGCCAATCACAGGCTGGGAAGCTATTGTCCACACTCTTATATATCTAGTCACTCTAGAGTAAACAGGCACTGTCGGTTTATATATTTTTTCGAAAATAGTTTCATATTTTTTACCTTCAACCGTTTAGGCTGTAGAGCGCTCTCACACACACACAGACACAGACGTCATTCCAAAAATAGTCGTAATTGATTCAGGGAAGGTCAAAACGTATATTTCCGTTAAAAAATTCGTGATCGAATTTGTTGTAACGGCTAAACACATTATTTGAAATGAAGTTTATGTAAAGCTATTTTGATATATAATTTCAGCATTTTTTATTTATTTATATATATATTTTATAACTCATGAAGTTAGGACAGATAGGTGTAAAGAATTGGTATAATTTGGGCCTGGATAAAAATCTTATTTTCTAAGAATTATATCTTGAGGCATATTATGAAATACAATGTTTATTGAGACATACAATGTTTTGAAGTAATATTTTTTTTTAATAAAATATGTGACAAAACAAAATCATTTTTAAAGTGTTTCGTTTAATGGGTCACGGTGACAAATCCTTAGAAAGAAATTAAGAATTCTACTCAATATCGTATTCGTTGGCACTACCTCTTTAGCGAACTGAATAATATCGCAAGTTGATTTTACAAAATTTACTTGCCGGACCTCTTGTAATATATGTATGCCATCTGGTAAAGCTTGCAAAGTATTTCGTTTTTTTCGAACAATACTTGCACCTTAAAAAAACGTATTTTTAAACGTATTTAACTTATAATCTAAAAACTCCAAGCTGATATTGCTAAAAACATCTTATATGTGTAGTAAGCATTTTAAAATAATAATTCTAAAATAAGGGCACGTATATTATAATTAGACAGTAAAAAGCCAAATAATTTTTACATTTCCAAATAAATACCTAATTTCGAAATTTGGCTGGTGGGTTATAATACATATAATATTAATTTTCACTTACTTTGAGACGTACTAATTATAGCACAAATAAAAAAAACGGTTATAAGGACAATATGCTTCATTTTGTTGCAAAAATGGATTGGTAACTAAAATTCAACGATATTTAACTAAAACGTAATTTTTTTTTCAATTTTTGATTTATATATGTACGACTTACCTTGTAATAATATGCAACGATTATTGAAAAATACCTTCTTATATATTCGTAAAACATTTAAATACGTAACTGCGATATGAATAAATTATTGTTATGATATTAAACTAATTTTACTTATCATATAATAGTCGATTTGAAATTGTTTAAATTTTCCATATGTAAAATAAATAATATATAAACAAACAGCCATATTTTCGTAACCAGTTTCTTTTTTGCTAAATATTTTCAAATAAAAGTTATGCGAAATACTATAGTAAACATGAACTTCCGGTTGGAATATTCTTTTCAAAAATAGATTTTCTTGCCAGACATATACAAATCTTAAGTTTAAAGTTTCATAAACACGTCACTCCAAAAATAGTCAGGGAAGGTCGAAAGATATATTTCCGTTAAAATTTCGAGATTTTTTCATGATTACAATACTTATACTGCGTATAAGAATGTCAAAATCAGAAACTTGATGAAATTTATGCATTAACGTTACATAGTCAACAAGTTTTCAATTAATTATATCAATTACACCCACCGATCATGGATCAGATTTTTTTTGCTCATATTCATGCTTAAACTCTGCAATGTATGCAGTATTGCTTCAATCTTCTGAATCAATCATTAAAAGAACGTTGCGATAAGATAAACAAATAAAATTCTTACGATTTTTTAGATTCCATGATCAGTGGGGGAAAGAACACGCCTGTTGTAACAAAATAGAACAAGCCAAAGAATACTACATACAAATATAAAAATTTACATTTAACAGTGATTTGAAAACAAATATCTATTCATTTCGTTGAACAATGGACAAAAACGACCATAACTCTATATTTAACATGTATTGTGGTTCAAATTCACCAAAACCACTATAAATCAACTCTATTAAATATATGACGTCATTGACTAAAATCTACAGATTCATTAAATAAATACACAAAACATGAAATGAATCAATGAAAATGTTATATTCCTTAATATTATATAAGTTTTGCGCGTTAATTCACTTTGCCAATATGTAGAATTGCACGTTTAATAAAGTATTCTTCTAAAATAGTATCTAGCAGCAAATCCCTAACAAATAATTCCAAATTTAGCTGCTTAGTACTATGGAGTACTTTATTTATTGTATGTACACGATAGTGTCGTAAAAATCTATTTCAATTTACACTTGTTGGATTTTAAGCATTGTTAAAACTTGTCAACGTTACATAAGATCACAATGAATTATTTGAAGCCAAAATTTATCGAGCAAGTCTTATTTAGTAGGGGACTTTAGGTTTAAGTTTTATTTTTGTAAATTTATTTCTTATATTGAACCAGTAGAGTAGTAAAACTATCTTTTTATGATTTGAAATTTTTATATATTTGTACAATGGCTGTTTTTATTATTAAATGTTGTCTTTTAAGATTTTTCAATTATTCTTCCATTTATATATTATGTGAAATGGTCTAAGCGAGCATTTAAATTAGATAGAAAACTGTTATAATGCTAATTGAATTGAAGTGTTCTTATGCCAACGATTTAGTCATAATTTAGAACAAAAATATTTCAAAATACTACCGTTAATTGAAATAACGTTATTTATACACTCGCATTATTATTATGATACAAACAAAATTAAAAAAAAAAAAACTATAAAACAAATAATAAATATATCGTATTCGCTACATTGTTATTTTCTTTTCCTTTTTTTGTCGTTTCTTTGTTGATAGCTTGTCCCCAATGCCTGGTGCTACACCCTATCGGCCTGTTCTCGATTTTGACTTGACTGTCGAAACAATGGACCGTATTCCCAGTGATTCGAAAAAAGCTCGAGTTTTGTACGATTACGATGCCAAAGATGCTACCGAACTTAGTTTAATGGCTGATGAGGTAATTATAGTTCATTCTTTTCAACAGTGATTCGCGAGTGATAGCGAGAGAGATGCAATGCTTCCTCTTCTCAAAATTCAAAACCGGGTATAGCAATATGAGATATTAGCATTGTGTAAATGGCCGAAAAATGAAGTAATTGTGGTACGAGCTGAATTTCAGAGGTATAGCGGAAGAATTTTGCAAAACGTTACATTGCCACCACATATGCCAAGGATGTATTTATGATATAGAATTACTTTTGGTTTTGTTAAGGGTCGAAATAAAAAGTTATTTACAAATGAAAATTCAAATATTTTACACTTTAGTTCAGACTAGCTGCTGTGAGCGCTGGTGGTGGTAATATCTCTAAGCTCAACCTGTCAAATCTGTAAGATATTATAACTTATACTCAGCGTAATGGACTGATAGCAACCAGAGATATTGTTTAATATTAAATCAAACAATATGGGACAAGAACAAAACAAAATTAATGAATTTAAAAGATACATTTTGAAACATATCCAAATTATAGAAAGTGACACATTGAGTTTCGAGATATAACCACCACATGCGCTCGCGGTAGAACACAAGTAAATAATATTTGAATTTTCAATTGTAAATAACATTTTATTTCGACGCTTAACAAAACCAAAAGTAATTCTATTTCATAAACACATCCTTGGCATGTGTGGTGGTAATACACGTTTTGCAAAATTCTGCCCCTATACCCTCTAAATTCAGCTCGTACCACAATTACTTCACTTTTCGGCCATTTACGCACTGCTAATATCTCATATTGCTATACCCCGGTTTTGAAAAGTGGAAGGGGAAGCTAAAATGTTCTCTTTTCAATTTCGCATCTCTATTCTTTATCTCCCTCTTCCTTATTCATGATTATTTGGCTACCTTTATGATTTTGTTGCGTCCTTGAGATTTTATAGTGAAATTGCATCAATAAAAGTGCCACAAAATAATTGGATGTATCTACGAATGTATTTTTTTTTGTATAAGTACAGTATTACAGGCGACTATCTGTATATTCCTGATGCAGATATACAGATAAATATAACTGACTACTAGCTTCTTATAATTTAAACGTTAAATTAATTTCGAAATCTGTTATTACAGATAATCACTGTTCAAGAATTAGCGAGTCAAAATGAAGATTACTTATTGGGAGAACGAGGTAATCAACATGGTAAAGTACCAAAAGCATTTTTAGAAATTATTCCTTAATATCAATTAGAGTAAAGATCTCTAGGGTGCTTCCTAAAATTAAAAAAAAAATTCCAATAGCATGGAATTTGTTATTTTATAATTATTGCGTGAATATATTCCATGTAGTTAGTGTTATAAATGAATATTACACGTTAATCATATATACAAGGTGCATATTCAACACATATCTAGTATTATTCATTTGCAATAATTATAAAATAGTGTTTTGCGAGAATCATTGATGGTAGGCATTTCTAGTGGCCAAATTATGAACTACAAATACATCTTAACAATCTCATACTATAGCTGTATTTATTGATTTTCAATATGAAATGCTATATGAATAAATATAACAGGAATTTAACTTATATAACAATTACATGTTCAAAAATTGGCCACTAGTTCTGATTATATATGAGTGATGTGAATCGTATAACTCTGCATTGTTATTTATTCAAGATATTTAACGATACTCTAAACTGTTATATATTTAAAATAATATTTAGCATATTCTTAAAGAATTTGGTAGCAGTTTATGACAAATACATATTTATTTGTAATTATATTAAAGCCTCAATATGAGACAAATTTATTATTCAGTTAAACAAAAAGATAATCTGGTAGCAATCATATTTTACCATAAAGAATATTTTTTTGGTGGGATGTTGTTTATTTTAATTTACGAATATCTTTAACTGATACTGGGCCTTAAATTTGAATATTTAGAAGCAAATTGACCAAAAAAATGATTATTAAAATGTGGAATGATCTGAGCTTGATTGTAATATCGAATGCTAATATGTTCTATGAAATTAATTCTATACTGCCCAAATATCAATAACTAAACTTATTATGGGTGCTTTCCAGCAAGGGAACTTTGTCAAACAACGTCAGACATTCTCAAACACTGTGTCGATTGCTAGTTGGAACACTTTAGGAGTTACGTACTCTACCCAATAGAGTGCGCGAAAGTCATTTATCCCTAGATCCTGACAAATTCAATAAGAACCCATTAATAATGAATGATATTAATCAAATTCGAAGTGTGCAATTTAATTAAATATTTAACATATCAATCCAAGCCGAAAATGCACAAGTACAATATGGTTTTGTTGTAATTTACGCGGCACGCAGTGATACCATACATGTAAATTTTTAAAAGTTGGTATGCGAATTACCAATACTGCACCAGACTTTGCTTTTTAGCAGAGTATGGCAGAGTCGAGTTGAGTCGTACTCTGGCGTAGTTGGAACGCACAGTGTTAACTTTGTACCTAGCTGGAAAGCACCCTATATATACAATTAAAATGATTTTATTAATTAATATTTAAAAATAAACATTCCTCATCTTTTACCATCATAATACTAATAAAATTATTAAATAGAGGAATGTACTGATTTAGTTATTATGATTTAATGAAATTAAAAAGACATCAATAGTTATATTTAATAAGCAATATTGCATTGCAAATTTATACATAACAGGTGTTCGATTAGACTACGTATCGTAGTCTACAAACGTGGCAAAATGTTGCTACTCCTAATTTTAAAGTACGTGTGGGTTATAGTATGATTACGTAATATTGTCCAATGTGCTTTAAAAACGTTCGTTGTAATTATGAATTGTGCATTTGTTCAACATTGGATTAATTTTAATAGTTTAATAAGATACGATAATGTTCACAATGTTACGTAAGTCTAGTCGACATATGCCAGTATATTCACTTGAACAACTGATATTGATGTCAATTTGCGTTTATAATTTTATACGGAATAATCGTACGGCTTTTATTTGTTATTAACTATTTCGCTTTCTATTTAACAAATACCGTGCCTAGGAATCTAGTACCAAATCAATGAATTCAATATTCAGATTTAGCGACATTTTTCAGCGTAGTTATATTTGCATATATATTATGAATATATTAATAATATAATATAAGGAGAGGCCGCTCTAAAATTCCAATAAAATTTAATCTATATATAGGTTGTAAAGTTTTATAGAATATTAGAAAAGTAATTACGGTTTTACTTATTGCAAAATTTATACTTTTATTCAAATGCTAGTTTTTTTTTTAATAACAGGGCAATATTTGTACCATTTATACAAATTAATTTTTTGATGTCTGCCAGATTAAATATATTAATTAGCAAAAGAAATATGCAATAAAATATAAATAATGCATTCTTAAACAATAATAAATCTCAAAATTCCTTTTATTATATTTAAATCAATGTAGCAGAAATGTTAAAATGAGATTTATTTACATATCACTAGCTATCATTTTGTTCACAAATGGTTTGTGAAAAAGGATTGTTATTGTTAGAGTTGGTTTTAAGAAGGAAGTGCCTGTTGTGCTTCAATGTATGAGTGATTTTTGTTTGACAAAGATTTTACTAATTATAAATTACTTCACAGATTGTTCACTCTTAAAAACGCAATATAATAACAAGATCTGTACTAGTTTGTTAATATATGGCGTTCATTGTTCGAATTGATTAATTAAAATGCCAGTTATAGATACGATGCACAGCAGATATTTAAAATGGTGACACTTATTTCCAAAAAGAAAAGATTTAGATACATCTTTATTTGCACTACTGCGATTTTTGCTAATATTTGGTCATAAGATGTTCTTGCATTATAAACGGTGATTATGTATCACTATTTGATGATGAAATAAACTGTATATATTGTTAAAATAGGTGGTTTACAATAAGATCTTATTTGGATCAAATAATGAGAGCTCAATTAATAATTGTCGCATATACTATTAAATATAAATATGATTTTTTTCTCATTATTATATAATTTACATATGATCTCTTCGCGTATTTAATGTTGATAAATTGTAATAGTTTTAGATCATTGCGCTCTCTATTTAGATTAAAATATATGATTTATATGCTAGTTGGTTTTGCAATAATAGATGAATAGTCAATAAAAGTAACATGTGCAATTAAAAATTCAATAAAAGTGTTTAGAAATGTTCAAAACTATATTTTTTATAATCCCCTTCTACCATGCATCCTTTTTTAAAATAATAATTTACATATGCCTCCACTAAATATATAATAATAGCAGTTATCTAATTTCGCAATAATGAGCGTATTTATATTAATAGGAAATTTTTAAAATTTGTAGTTTGATCTTTCCTATCTAAACCAAAATTAGCCTACGTCAGTGCGGGAGACTGCAAATATAAAATAAAAAATAAGTAATACAAAAAATTAAAAAAAATTCTGAGTTGTTCCAAAAAGTTAACTGTAATTGAATTAATTGTCTCAAAATTATGTAAGGATTTTGATATAGAAAAAAAAAGACAATTGTTTCAGTTAGAAAACATCTGCAGTGTCATGCACCGAACTTTCTTATACGCATATGGGTTAAACCACATCGTAGTTTCATTATTTATCTAATTTATAATATTTGTTCTAACCTTTAGATTACTTTAACACTAAATATATTTCTTTGAATAAATATTAAATGTCAAACTTCAAATTATGAAAGGCTATTTTGAAACCAGTACCCTTTTTGGAAAAAAAATTCGAACAAAAGTTGTGCTAAATATAAATACCTTTAATTTTTGTTCATAAAAATTTTCTGTCACTGTAACCATTTTTGAGTAATTGCAGAAACTGCAAAAAATGATTAGAGTAAACAGGTACTTCTGCTTTGAATATGTTTTTCAAAAATAGGAGGTGCACACCCCAGGTATATGGAAATCTTAAGTTTAAAGTTTCATAATTTTAGCTTCAACCGTTTAGGCTGTAGTGAACATACACACCCACACAAACGGGCGTCATTCTAAAAATAATCGGAATCGATTCAGGGAAGGTCAAAACGTATATTTCCGTTAAAATCTCGAGTTCGAAATTTTTCATTATTACAATACTTACTTATACTGCGTATAAGATAGTAAAAACAATACAAATATACTTTATACGATTTTTACTTTCTTATACGCAGTATAAGTAAGTATTGTAATCATGAAAAATTTCGAACTCGAGAATTTTACGGAAATATACGTTTTGACCTTCCCTGAATCGATTCCACCTATTTTTGGAATGACGTGTGTGTGTGTGTGTGTGTTCTCTACAGCCTAAACGGTTGAAGCTAAAATTATGAAACTTTAAACTTAAGATTTTCATATGCCTGGGGTGTGCACCTCTTATTATTGAAAAAAATATTCAAAGCGGAAGTGCCTGTTTACTCTAGTCATTTTTGGCAGTTTCTGCAATTACTCAAAAATGGTTATAGTTACAGAAAAATTGTATAAACCAAAAAAAAAAAATTATTTAGCGCAACTTTTGTTCGATTTTTTTTTTCCAAAAAGGGTATTGGTTTCAAAATAAATTTTTGCTTATTATATATATTTTTACATAAATCGTATCATCTGCGCCTGTCAATTGTTTAACAAAATAGACTTAAATAATTTGTTTTGTTTGACATTTAATATTTATTCAAAGGAATATATTTAGTGTAAAAGCAATCTAAAGGTTAAAACAAATATTATAAATTAGATAAATAATGAAACTACGATGTGATTTAACCCATATGCGTATAAGAAAGTTCGGTGCATGATACTGCAGATATTTTCTATAAATGATAAATATATGCTACGTAGTAAATATTTAGAAATGTTATAAGCATATAGATAAGTTATTATGTTTAGCGATTCACGTAATGTAACAATAAATATACTTACAAGTACCTATGTAATCGTATTAGCTTACGAAATGTTTGGAATTTTATATAAATGTTTCTATAATAGGTAGATATATGCCATCAAGGAATAAAATACGCAGAATTTATTGCAGAATAATGTTTCAAATATGGGGTGTCATTATATTATATGGCACAAGATTTAAAGAGTATAAGTAAATATGAGCCGCGCGCTACATGTACCGCAATGCATTTCATTTGAATGTTTTGTGTATTTATGGCGGCAACCAATCGCAGACGTGGAAGTTATCGTCCACACTTTAGTATATCGAGCTCTTCTAGCTAATGGAACCCGGATACTTCTATGTTTTGTATGTATGGTAATGATTGTAATGCCATTTAGTATCCAATCGCCATATAGACTTGATTGCTGTTGATACTTTTTTCGTCAACTCATTCGAATCTATTATTGAATGATGATTTTGAGTGTCCATAATTTGTCATGCCATTTAAATTTACCCACACAAATTAAAATTACGAACTGATAACATTTAGTTTTGTTATATATTATAGCTGTCCAGTTTTGATAAAACGAAATGGATCAAATTTCGGATGGTCGATCAGCACAAGCTAATAACGAATTATTGAATTTGGAAAACATGTCCTGTAAACATACTGATACTCAAAATATGTCTTCTGATGATTTGAAGGAAATCACCCTAAAACACTTAGTTTAGGAATGGATATTCATTCGCAAGAAATATACTATAATTGTACGTAATACATACAATGGAATCATACGCTAATAACTACAATAGTTATGTTTCGTTAATTTAGTGATACAAGAGGAAATAAATGAACTCAAACCTGAAGTAGAAAAATTAGAATTAATTTGCGAATTGAAAAAATTCCAACTAGAACATAAGAAAGAAATGTCTCTTATGTATACGAAAGCGATAGACAGGTAATTTCAAGATTCACTCGTAATTGTGGTATTTTATCACTCTTGTATAGATTGATAAAATACCACAATTTCAACTTAAAATAAATAAATAGTTAAGAAAAACACTTTTGTACTAATAAATAGTAAAAACATTCCAAATTAACAGAAACATTGAAATTAATTAATTAATAAATATACTTACAAGTATGTATTAGCTCACGAAATGTTTGGAATTTTATATAAATGTTTCTATAATAGTCTATAATAATATATGCCATCAAGGAATAAAATACGCAGACTTTATTGCAGAATAATGTTTAAAATATGGGGTGTAATTATATTATATGGCACAAGATTTAAAGAATATAAGTAAATATGAGCCGCGCGCTACATGTAGCGCAATGCATTTCATTTGAATGTTTTGTGTATTAATGGCGGCAACCAATCGCAGACGTGGAAGTTATCGTCCACACTTTAGTATATCGAGCTCCTCTAGCTAATGGAACCCGGATACTTCTATGTTCTGTATTGGATTGTAAGGATTGTAGTGCCATCTAGTATCCAATCGCCATATAGACTTTAACCTGATTGCTGATGATGCTTTTTTCGCCAACTCGAAACCATCATTGAATGATGATTTTGACACACATTTTTCATGATTACAATACTTACTTATACTGCGTATAAGATAGTAAAAACAATACAAATATACTTTATACGATTTTTTCGATAAATGATAAATATATGCTGCCGCGGAATAAAAAACGTAGTACATATTTAGAAATGTTATAAGCATATAGATAAGTTATTATGTTTAGCGATTCACATAATGTAACAATAAATATACTTACAAGTACCTATGTAATCGTATTAGCTTACGAAATGTTTGGAATTTTATATAAATGTTTCTATAATATGTAGATATATGCCATCAAGGAATAAAATACGCAGAATTTATTGCAGAATAATGTTTAATATATTGGGTGTAATTATTGTAATTAATATGGCACAAGATTTAAAGAGTATAAGTAAATATGAGCCGCGCGCTACATGTAGCGCAATGCATTTCATTTGAATGTTTTGTGTATTAATGGCGGCAACCAATCCCAGACGTGGAAGTTATCGTCCACATTTTCGTATATCGAGCTCCTCTAGCTAATGGAACCTGGATACTTCTATGTTTCGTATGTATGGTAAGGATTGTAATGCCATCTAGTATCCAATCGCCATATAGACTTTAACTTGATTGATGATGCTTTTTTTCGCCAACTCATTTTGACTGCCCATAATTTATCAACCCATGGCATACGCAAATCTTAAGTTTAAAGTTTCATAATTTTAGCTTCAACCGTTTAGGCTGTAGAGAACATACACACACACGTACACACGCCATTCCAAAAATAGTCGGAATCGATTCAGGGAAGGTCAAAACGTATATTTCCGTTAAAATCATCGAGATCGAAATTTTTCATGATTACAATACTTACTTATACTGCGTATAAGAAAGTAAAAAAAAAAGGATTCATGTTTAGTTATAAATAAAACAATAGCGTTCTGATTTTTATGTATTTTTATTAAATAAAGATAGTAATATAAGAATGCATTTACTTCTTCTTGGATACACCGACAGTTCTACCACGTCTGCCAGTTGTTTTGGTGTGTTGACCACGCACACGGAGACCCCAGTAATGACGCATACCACGATGGGCACGAATCTTCTTCATCCTTTCTAAATCTTCACGAAGTTTCGAGTCCAAATTAGACGATGTCAGCTACAGAAATAAATATAAGCATTAATATATTATTTATATAAAACTATTTAAAAATGGAAACATATCGAAAAACTATTTATTTTTAGTTCACAATTCGTTTTTACCAATAATAACATTGATTAGAACCAACTAGGAAAACCCGATTCCTAGAATAGGAATAGCAAAACCTATTGCAATAAAATAGACGATTCATAATTTTATTAAGAAACGAATATAGGCATATAACATTATTTTTTCCGAATTTACACGATTAAAAACCAAATTAAGAGTTATTCGTGATCAAAATTATCGTTGGCGGCGCTAGTAGCGTTAATAAAAATGCCTGACGTAATGACCAATGTATTTGACAGTTGAGATAAAGGCTATGATTGGACACGCGAAAGCCAGCAAAGTGAAATATGTATAAAGTGAACTGATTACCAACGTTCTTTGCCAAAACGAATCACTCTTGGAGTCGGAATCTTTTATTTTGTGTTCTTTAAAAGTGTATTTTGATTGTAACTGTTATTTAAAATTTATTTGGGAGTTATCCGAAGAATTTACTTCGTAAGATATGATATTTTGTTCCTTCGATGTTTATGAAATAAATAAACAGCTGGCCATTAATGAAACAAACAGCTGGTTGGTTCATTAATGCCCGGCGTAATGACCAATTTTTGTAGTACATTAGTTTCACCGCTAGGGAGCGAGTTGTTAATTTCGATCACGAATAGAAATAAGTAAGTTTTTATTCCAAATTGTTAAAATAGTTAATTAGACGTTGAATATGTTTGTTAAATTGTTGCATATTATAGTAAAATTTAATCTGTAACTAAACATTCAAAAATAATAAATGCTTCACGTAATTCACAATGATTCTATGATGTGATCCACAAATAAAATTACTTAAATACTTTAGTAACAGAAATATGCGTATAATGTGGCACAGGCTACCAGCCAATTATACACAGAAACAGTATAATTTGCCGTTTATCCGTGCATGATAATTACACCGGTAAATATTTAATTGAAACAAAAACGTACTTGATTGTATTTGCCATCAACGATATCCTTTTGCCTATTGAGGAACCAATCAGGGATTTTGTATTGACGAGGATTCGACATAATTGTGACAATTTTCTCGACTTCCTCTTCGGAGCATTCGCCGGCGCGTTTATCGAGATCGACATCGGCCTTTTTCAAGACGATGTTGGCGTATCTACGACCAACACCTTTGATGGCAGTCATCGCAAACATAACTTTGCGTTTGCCATCGATATTCGTACCCATGATACGAAGAATGTGTTGAAACTTCTCTGGAATTACGAGCGACTAGAAAACAAAATAGAATATTATACATCTTACCCGTTTTAACACATGTTTACAAGTTGCTCATTTCTTGGTTATGAATTTCCGCACATCTTTACAACAAATATTGTGAAACAAATATAGCTTAAAACAAATAGAAAAATACCAAGGAAACTGTATTTTTTAATAATAATTAATAAAACTTCGCGGATGATTGTTATAATATAAGATTAAAAATCCACTAACCATTTTGATTGCTGTTTGACGCAAAAACAGCCTGGAAAGAAGAACACGTAATGCAGCGCCACCGATTGAAGACTAAATACAATGCCGTAAACATGAAATATGCTCAGAGCTCAATTTTCTTTATAGAGATATAATTTTTTATTAAGTTGGAATCAATGCAATAAATTAATTATTTTAAATTTGTTTATTAATTTACTCTCTTTTTGATATATGAAACCTTAACTCATTTTAAAAGTTAAGTTGCGAATATTAAGCATCGATATTTGGAGTAAATTACGTTATGCAATTATCTGACCTCTTTTTCGCTGTTATTCTATATATGTTTATTTTATAATATCTATTTCGCAAAATAGCGAATCGCGCCAAAGCTGTTTTTGGTTAGAGAAGTATGATGTAAATCCCCGAGCAATATTTAAGTAATTTTAATTGAAACAGTTGGCAACACTACTTGTCAAAATTAGCATTGATAACGTGACGTGTGACAGTGTCACATTTTCAAAATATTTATTTTTATGTGATACTTCGCAATCTACGTTGTGCAAAGCATAATAAAAAAATATGTCGCGTAAAAAATCATTGGAAGATCCCGAAACTCAGTTACATCAAAATTTGGAAGATGATGTCGTGCAAGAAATACTCAAAACCGGAACAGATCTTCGTCAATATTCGCGACAAATTGAGAAAGAGTTGAAAGAAGTGGAGAATAAATCTATACAGGATTATATTAAAGAAAGCCAGAATATAGCAAGTCTTCACAATCAAATAGCCTCATGTGATCAGATACTCGAACGAATGGAAACAATGCTACTAGGGTTTCAAACTGATTTAAGCAGTATTAGCAGTGAAATTTTAAGTTTACAACGCAAATCTATCGCAATGAGTCAACAACTCGGGAACCGACAAGCGGTACGTGGTCAACTCAGTCAATTTATCGACGATATGGCCGTTGCCGAAACCTTAATAACAGGAATACTCGAGAATCCTGTTACAGATAAAGAATTCTTAAACCAACTCACAATTTTAAATCACAAAATAAATTTCGTTAAAGAGCAAAGTTTCAAAGAAGCAAAATCGTGTAACGACGTACGCGATATTTTAGAGAAGCTTAAAATTAAAGCCATGTCTAAAATTCGAACGTATTTGCTCGAACAAGTTTACAAATTTCGTAAACCAATGACGAATTATCAAGTGCCTCAAAACGCGATGCTCAAATATAAGTTTTTCTTCGAGTTTATTTTGGCGAATGAGAGAAATGTGGCGCAGGAAATTTGCGGCGAATATGTGGATACGATGAGTAAAATTTATTATTCGTATTTCAAATCGTATTCGGGGCGATTGATGAAGTTGCAGTTTGAGGAGGGCGCCACGAAAGATGATCTGATGGGCATTGAAGATAATGCGTCAAGGGGATTGTTTCATAAAACTTCGTTGAAGCATAAAGGCACTGTTTTTACGATTGGAAGCAGAGGGGATGTTTTAGCTCAGCAATTGGAAGCACCTATTATTGTACCTCATGCCCAGTCAAAGAATAGAGTATGTTATTTTATTTATTCTTATTTTATCGCGCTTTTATATTCCCATACATTTCAAATACTAGGGAGCGCATGCGCTTGACATGCCATATTGAGCCAAGATACAATATATATCCAATATTTATTACTTTCTTATACGCAGAATAAGTAAGTATTGTAATCATGAAAAATTTCGATTTCGAGATTTTAACGGAAATATACATTTTGACCTTCCCTGAATTGATTCCGACTATTTTTGGAATGACGTGTGTACGTGTGTGTGTATGTTCTCTACAGCCTAAACGGTTAAAGCTAAAATTATGAAACTTTAAACTTAAGATTTGCGTATGCCATGGCTTGATAAATTATGGGCAGTCAAAATGAGTTGGCGAAAAAAAGCATCAGAAATCAAGTTAAAGTCTATATGGCGATTGGATACTAGATGGCATTACAATCTTTACCATACATACGAAACATAGAAGTATCCGGGTTCCATTAGCTAGAGGAGCTCGATATACGAAAATGTGGACGATAACTTCCACGTCTGGGATTGGTTGCCGCCATTAATACACAAAACATTCAAATGAAATGCATTGCGCTACATGTAGCGCGCGGCTCATATTTACTTATACTCTTTAAATCTTGTGCCATATTAATTACAATAATTACACTCCATATTTTAAACATTATTCTGCAATAAATTCTGCATATTTTATTCCTTGATAGCATATATCTACATATTATAGAAACATTTATATAAAATTCCAAACATTTCGTAAGCTAATACGATTACATAGGTACTTGTAAGTATATTTATTGTTACATTATGTGAATCGCTAAACATAATAACTTATCTATATGCTTATAACATTTCTAAATATTTACTACGTTTTTTATTCCGCGACAGCATATATTTATCATTTATCGAAAAAATCGTATAAAGTATATTTGTATTGTTTTTACTATCTTATACGCAGTATAAGTAAGTATTGTAATCATGAAAAATATGTGTTAAAATCATCATTCAATGATGGTTTCGAGTTGGCGAAAAAAGCATCATCAGCAATCAAGTAAATATGGCGATTGGATACTAGATGGCATTACAATCCTTTCCATACATACAAAACATAGAAGTATCCGGGCTCCATTTGCTAGAAGAGCTCGATATACCAAAGTGTGGACTATAAATTCCACGTCTGGGATTGGTTGCCGCCATTAATACACAAAACATTCAAATGAAATGCATTGCGCTACATGTAGCGCGCGGCTCATATTTACTTATATTCTTTAAATCTTGTGCCATATAATATATTTACACCCCATATTTTAAACATTATTCTGCAATAAATTCTGCGTATTTTATTCCTTGATGGCATATATTATTATAGACTATTATAGAAACATTTATATAAAATTCCAAACATTTCGTGAGCTAATACATACTTGCAAGTATATTATATTTATAGTTGGAATTAATTTCAATGTTTCTGTTAATTTGGAATGTTTTTACTATTTATTAGTACAAAAGTGTTTTTCTTAACTATTTATTTATTTTAAGTTGAAATTGTGGTATTTTATCAATCTATACAAGAGTGATAAAATACCACAATTTCGAGTGAATCTTGAAATTACCTGTCTATCGCTTTCGTATACATAAGAGACATTTCTTTCTTATGTTCTAGTTGGAATTTTTTCAATTCGCAAATTAATTCTAATTTTACTACTTCAGGTTTGAGTTCATTTATTACCTCTTGTATCACTAAATTAACGAAACATAACTATTGTAGTTATTAGAGTATGATTCCATTATATGTATTACGTACAATTATAGTATATTTCTTGCGAATGAATATCCATTCCTAAACTAAGTGTTTTTAGGGTGATTTCCTTCAAATCATCAGAAGACATATTTTGAGTATCAGTATGTTTACAGGACATGTTTTCCAAATTCAATAATTCGTTATTAGCTTGTCCTGATCGACCATCCGAAATTTGAACCATTTCGTTTTATCAAAACTGGACAGTTATAATATATAACAAAACTAAATGTTATCAGTTCGTAATTTTGATTTGTGTGGGTGAATTTAAATGGGATGACAAATTATGGGCACTCAAAATCATCATTGAATGATGGTTTCGAGTTAGCGAAAAAAGTATCATCAGCAATCAAGTTAATATGGCGATTGGATACTAGATGGCATTACAATCCTTACCATACATACGAAACATTGAAGTATCCGGGTTCCATTAGCTAGAGGAGCTCGATATACGAAAATGTGGACGATAACTTCCACGTCTGGGATTGGTTGCCGCCATTAATACACAAAAAATTCAAATGAAATGCATTGCGCTACATGTAGCGCGCGGCTCATATTTCCTTATATTCTTTAAATCTTGTGCCATATAATATAATTACACCCCATATTTGAAACATTATTCTGCAATAAATTCTGCGTATTTTATTCCTTGATGGCATATATCTTACCTATTATAGAAATATTTATATAAAATTCCAAACATTTCGTAAGCTAATACGATTACATAGGTACTTGTAAGTATATTTATTGTTACATTATGTGAATCGCTAAACATAATAACTTATCTATATGCTTATAACATTTCTAAATATTTACTACGTTTTTTATTCCGCGGCAGCATATATTTATCATTTATCGAAAAAATCGTATAAAGTATATTTGTATTGTTTTTGCTATCTTATACGCAGTATAAGTAAGTATTGTAATCATGAAAAATGTGTGAATGTGAGCGCTCTACAGCCCAAACTGCCAAAGGGAAAATTATGATGTTTTAAACTTAAGATTTGTATGTGCCTGGCAAGAAAACCTCCTATTTTTGAAAACAATATTCCGACCGGAAGTGCATGTTTACTTTTGTCATTTTTTGCAGTTTCTGCGATTACTCAAAAATAATTGTTACAGTAAAAATTATAGATATCAGCATTTTGTACAACTTTTATTTGAAACTTATTTTCCCAAACGGTACCGGATACAAGAAAATGGCAATTGAAATTTCTTCATATAATATTTATTTTTACATAGATCGTATCATCTGCGCCTGTCAATTGTTTATCAAAAAAACAAAACAGACTTATTATATTTATTCTAAGAAATATATTTAGTGTGAAAGTGTTCCAAAGGTTAGAACAAATCATAAATTAGAAAAATAATGAAAATAGGATGTGAATTAACCCAAACGCGTATAAAAAAGTTCGGTGCATGACACTGCAGATGTTTTTATATTGGTTTGGTATTTGGTGCTACTAGGGTCCCTAGTAAAATTCGTTTTTTTTAACAATTTCTTGATTTTCAATTTAATAATATAAATTTATTTAATTTAGTATCCATTTGAGGCATTATTCCGAAGTGAACAATACGCATTAGTTGACAATGCTTGTAGAGAATATCTATTTGTTAGCGAATTTTTTATGGTCCGAGGACAACAAGCTCTACAACTTTTCAATCAAATTCTCGGAAAAACATTAACGTTATTAATAGTAAGTGGTAGAATAATAAATTTATTAAAGTTATTTATTAATCATTTATTAAATTATTTCAGAAAACATTGGAAATATATGTTAACGAATGTTACGATACAATCGCCCTATTTTTGTGCGCTCATTTAATATTACGCTATCAGTTAATGTGCCATAAACGGTGCGTGCCAGCATTAGATCGATACTGGGAAGATTTACAATCGATTATCTGGCCGAGGTTTGAGCAAATTTTTCGATTGAACATTCAAAGTATACGTGATTGTGATCCAACTAAATTCAACAAAGAAATGGGGCCACACTACGTAAATATTTATAATTATATATGAGTCCAAAGTATTAAGTACGATTTCTAGTATTTAAATTAATTTATAAAAAAATGGCTATGTATTTAAAATAAATAAAATATTTATTTTATGAATATTTTATGTTTGAAAGTCAAAAAACGCTTAAGAAAATTAACTAAAATAAACAGATTGTTCACTTGTTTCAAAATTAGTACTTATTACATTGTTTCTATCTCGCTTAAATATTTTTATTATTTATGAACTGTAATTTGTGTTTTAGATTACGAGAAGATATGCAGAATTTAGTGCTGCAATTGTAGGTATAAGTGAGAATTTCCCCAACGAACTAGTAAACAGATTATTAGCAGAACTTCAAGAAGAAGTAGAGCTATTTATATTACGAATGGCTGCGATTTTCCCGCAACGCAAAGAGCAACTAATATATCTGATAAACAACTATGACATGATCCTAAATATTTTAATGGAACGCACTAGAGATAATTCCAAAGAAGCCGAATGCTTTCGGGAGCAATTATCTGCTCGAAGTTCTGAATATGTTGAAGAAATTTTAAGTCCTCATTTCGGTGGAATAATGCAATGCGTTAAAGAATGTGAAGCGTTGATTGAAAAAGGGCAAATCGAAGATATTAAAAAGCAAGAAGTTAAATTTACTTCATTAGTTGTCTCGTTTTCAAGCAATTGGAAAAAATCTTTGGAGGAATTAAATCGAGAAGTTTTACTATCGTTTCCAAATCTAGTTACTGGATCTTCGTTGCTACAACTAGCTCTTACACAACTTGTGCAATATTATCATAGATTCCACAAACTATTAACTCCTAATGCTCGATCACAACTAACTAATATCCACCACATTATGGTTGAATTAAAGAAATATAAAACTAATTATTAGTCTGCAATTAGTTATAATTAAACACTAAAAACGAGTGCGTATATATCCGGAATTTACTTGTTAAAAGATCACATATATAAAATGTATTAATTGATGGAATATTAATAATTTTAACGGTTTTTCTTAAATGAATATAATTGTTCTCGAAATAACCGTTCTTTTTAGAACCGTTACTCAAAATAACTTTTATTAGAAATATCGATTTTTAAATCTAATTATTAAAATCTCAAAATTATCACAAACCAGTTTTATAACAAACGAACGTTTATAAAAGTCATTTTTAAAGAAAACGCAATTTATTGCAATTTTAAAATTGATTTCTTTCTGTAAGCGTAATGTAATGCTTAGTTTCACCTAAGTAATTATTTAGTACATTTATGGAAACCTAGCAATGGTTAGCAAGTGTAGATTAGTTTAAATACGCCATTTTGACTTGTTTACACTTACTACCAGGTATACATAAACTTTGTTCGTTTGTCACGGTTTAGTTGTTCAGAGACACGAGAAATATTTCGTTCGTTTGTACCAGTGTAATTGAAATGAAATTACTATTCTATGCACTGAGTAATTTAAAGTTTACAGTATTCAATTGAATCGTGATTTGCACATTAAATTTTGATGGGCAATTTGTCTTGTTATAAAATGACTTATTTAGTGAAAAATCGTCTTATGAACTGCAAGCACTATTTTGAGTTTAACTTTTAAACATGTAACACAAATTCGTATATATACGTCATTCGATTATTGTATATTAATACAATGTAAATAGTAATTATTGAATAGTAATTTATATTTATATAGTAAACATAAGTACTTACCACACAATTTTATGTATTCATATATGATTATAGTTTGTTGTAAATAAAATTAAAAACTTCTCATAAATATGTTTTATTCTTATAATCAATAATTACATTTAAAGTAAATTTAATATAATAATATAACATAAAAAAAATAACATGAAAAGCATAAATTTCTCCATTTAATAATAATATATGTATTTCATTTTTCTACTTTTGCGTATTATCTAGTAATTTTTGATTTCTAGAATGTGGAGAAATCTATGCTTTAACGAATAAAATGATGCTTGTATGGGTGAACATGATGATTTATGATGATGACTTGTGATGAGGTGCGTAAAATCTAAGAGCTACGGATGTTTGTTAAAGGAGTGCGTCCATTGCATGAATAACTCCATTTGTTGCCGGTACGTTTTGCGTAACAATAGAATTGTTGTTGATTTTTATTCGTCCTGCAAAACAACAATAATTTTAGAACTATAACATTTATAACTTAATTTTTTATTTAAAGAAAATTGCCCCAAAGTATAGATTAGCAGTAATAACATACTTTGATATATAATTTTAATAAAAAACTATATGTAAACTATTCAAATAACTATAAGTTTATAAGAATTTTAGAAGAGTTTTAATTATCTTAATATTTACAGAAATTGTAGAGAGTTTTGTTATATGTCTAGACAATTTGTATTTTGAGTTCGCAATTTTTTTTGTGCTGCAAATTTCATTAAAATCGTGAGTGTTTTTCTATACATATGAATTAAAACTTGTATAGAGTAAACGATTTATTTACATTACTGCCAACGAAAAAAGAGATAAATTAAACAAAACAAAGACTTATTATTGCTTTCACTTTTGAATAATTATTTCAACACGTTTTGTTTTTTCGTGAATTTATTCTGGTGTGAAGATGTCTCCAACAGTAAGATAAGTTTACAGATTCACTTTCTTTAGCGATATAGCACGTTGTTTCTAATAACAACTACATCAATTTCATGGTTGCTTTCTTTTATAACGAGTATATGTATGTGTAAGGCGTATATAGTGTGTTTAAGGAAGTTAAATGCTGGTTCCGTCATATTTTAAAATTACTATCAAATCTAAATGATATTCTACTATAAAATAAAAATAATAAATAACAGTTGAGTAATGTAATACGGATTCAAATGTAATTGGAGAACCTTTGGTTGGGTTGGGCACTTGTCCTAAAGACGAAGCCGGCTTTGTATGAAAGAGGTGATGTGAGTATTACCGCATGCACTTATTGGGTCGAAAATGAAAGGTGCCGATCGGTGAAAGGTCGATACTCGACCAGTGCAAGATGACTTTCCATCTACATCTTTCTCTTAGCAGTTGCAGCGTATCTTGATGCGGCGCGGCGTCTTCATATCATTAGCCTACTTGTATACTGTTTTCAGTGTACGTCGCCGTAAACTTACATGGGAATATTTATCTCTAACGACTAACTGTCTACTGATTTACATTCAATAGCTCATATTTTTCCTAGTTTGATAGTTATGCCCGAGTTCATTTTTAATCTTGTTCTCATGCTATCGGTACCGTAATATGGTCCGTGTACAAAATCAGAATAATTTTGCACTCAAAGAAATTTGACATTTTGCGAATTATATTATAATTGTTGAATTTACATATTAATGATTATTATATATATTAAAATACTTTTCAAATATAGAAACCACAATTTTCAAAGTAAATCTGCTTCTTACGAAATAAGGAAACTGTATAAGTAAATTTATTTTAAAATTGAGTAATATTTTAAGCTTGTAAATCTATACACCTCACAAGTAAATTTAATGCTTGTAATTGGTGTCATTTGCACAAACTAACATAATCTGTTTTAATTTATATTCTATTTAAGTGCTACACAATGTAAACTAAACCAATCTCAATTGAAATATTGTACTGAAGGTACTCTTAAATCTATCGAGTTTTAATAATTAATAATATGTAAAATATATTTAATTTTTTTTCTACTGTAATTGTTATAATTTTGTAAAAGAACTCTAATAAAAGTAATTACTTAAAATAAATGTATAGGTTTGTGAAATTAAAATCAATTAGTTGAGCGTATTTATACGCTCGGAAATAAAATTGAAAAGTTGTGATGTAATGTTAAAGATAAGCATTTGTTTCTATTTTTGTATAGACTGTGTGGCTACTCTTAAAAACGCAATCAAATGTGAGATGATGTAAATGGTAAAAGACAATCCTTAATAGGTCATGGCTCTTCGTTTACGTATAAGCTTGTTCATTATTGACGCATGACGTCTGTAATTTATTATTTTCTATGTATATTTAAACTGCCACGAATATATAATTTACATTGGTAGATGTACGGTAGTAAATTAGTAATAAGCTGTGAAAAATGTTACAAATTATCAAAGACAATGGCTCAAAAAGCCAGTGTATATTTCCAAAATATGTGCGCTATTTTGTAAAAAAAATTCACAACGCTGCTTGCTTACTTCAGTAATAAAAATATATATTAAATAATAAACTGGACGTACCTGAATTTTTGTTTATTGTGATTTGTTTTTCTGGCTGTAAACTATCTCGTATTTGGTAGTATCGCATACCATTCGTGTATAGGGTACCCGAAATAGTGTGTCTCATTATGAATTCTCTTGCAACCTCTTTGTCCGATACGTACTGATTTAGTTGTTCACTGCTAAGGGAAGTAAATGCACGGTCTACTGGCGCAAATAATGTATACGTTTTAGTTCCTAAAAATTAAATAAAATTCAATTAATCATCTACCACACACACAATTTTCAATAAATATGGGGTAAAATGTTTTGGAATAGGAAGACCAACACAATTATACGAATTAAATATCTTTATTTGAACTCTAAATCGATCCTATGAAAAATTACCGCTTTGATCATATCTTATAACGAAATTTTTTACTCAAAATACGACTTATTTTCAAATAAAGTAATCGCGCAAAAATGGTGGTTACGTGCTTATTATCATTATAACTAGATATTGCTCATGAGCACGTTTTGTATATCAAATATGTGCAGTTATCTGCGCAACCAGGCATTGTCATTATAATAATGGAATGCTTTTTAATGCGGCTTTTTTCCTAAATTTGCTAATTTACGTAAATATTCTATTGATTACTTTTTTCAAAATCTGCTACATTACGCTCACAAAATAATATAAGAGGACAATTATTCAATATTGCACTGCTTGTCCGCTTATAATTCATTTTAAATGGATTATTAAACTAATTTTCAAATTTTAAGCGAGCCAACAATGTTAGTAAAATGGTAGATTTTCAATAATAATTTTGTAAACATAAAATAATTATATAGATTATTTTGAATTAAATGATAAAAATAGCAATTTATTCTAGATGCACCAATAAAACCTGACACGACAAGAAAAAGTTATGATTATAGTCATTTTCACCGTAAAATTCTACATTGTTTATAAATTGTATAAAAAACAAAGGAACGATTATTTTTCCTATAGAAAAAAAAGCGACAATTATAACATTTCTAGCTATAAAATAGTTAATTAAAAAATTGTATTTTAATATCCCTTCTATATAAAACAAAATACGTTTAAGAGAGTTTAGTAGGCAGATAATTAATTTATGTGCGTGCGTATTTTTATTTTGTAGATTAAAAATATATGAATGGTATCTAAAAGTAATAATGAAAAGTTCATCAAACTATATTGACATACCTTGCAATGTTTCCGCAAGGCCAGACGCGAACAATATCCGTAGGAAAGTAGTGAATCTTCGCTCGCGATCCGATTGTAGCGTTTGTACAATATCGCCGACGGGCAACGGGAACATGACCCGGTCCACTGCGTGAGCAATGCCCTGTGGTATTTCAATATCTTGTTTTTCGTCCACCACTTTAGCCCCATTGATTGTTGTCGCCTGAAATATGAAACCGGAATTGTTAGTTATGGAAGCGATCATCCGAAAGAGAAATCTCTTTTAACAATGAAATGCGTGTAAGTAAAAGTAAGTAACCGTGAACTTGATCTGATAGTCTACATGGTCGAACAAAAATAATAGCTACAATAAGAACCAGAGCGCAGAGCGTGTGGTAGGTTCATATCGAGTTCCTTGGGACAGTTAAAAATATTTTAATAGTTTTTAAAAAACATGACGACTATCAAAATATAATTACCATATTACATAAAATAGAAATGCTTTCCTAAGAATACATAACACTTTCTTTCATTTAAATATTTTACATTTGTGTTTACCTTGCGGTATTTATGCAAATTGTAATGTTCGTCTTACATTACATTGAAATCACAGCGAAATTTGTTTTTTCTAAATTTAGTAACAAATATACTATAACATCCGTGTCTTAATTCGTGATTTAGATTAACCGTGGTTCTAGTTCTCTATAAAGGTTTTTCTTTTAATTTTTTACAAAAACTTTTAATTATTCTCTACATATCAATATACGAAAGACTTTTACGACGTTATAGTGGCAATTGAGAATAAAAATGTGTAATTTCGCAATTAAATTAAAATTATTAAAAAAAAAAACAAAACAAATTGCAGATGAAACTAAAATTCCAGACTTTTTGTAATAAAAATTTGATAAATAAGAAATAATAATATTATTACGTAATATATAATCTGTATAATATATATATTCATTAAAGAACCGTAGGTCTTTTAATAATTTATAGATTTATCGTAAGGTATTTCAGACATGCTAAAAGTTATATCCTAAGTTAGAATTCTTAACTATAAATTAATTATTTTTCCGATAATCCATGCCCTAAATAGCTCAAATTACCACAATAACCAGAATTTTGTTGTATTTGTCTTTATTTATAAGAAAAAGAATTTTTATTGACTGCGTGTAAGGCATTGCATCGCTAAACTTAAGTTTTACTTAAACAAATAATAAGTAAAGTTATTGTACTTGAATTTCTATCAATATTAATAATGATTAACATATTTTTCTAAATCAAAATACTGATGAATGTAATAAACTTATTTCATAAAAGAGCTTATTCCTTCTTAAATATTGCTTAGAAATTAAATTTGAAATACCTTGATTTCATTCCATTCAATATCTTGCATAGCGTACTGATTCACTCGTAATTGTGTGCCTGCTAGAGAAACTCCAGTCATTTCATCTTGTAAGTTCTTAATATGGAAAGCACCTGGTATAACATGATGTAGCAACAACTGAAAAAAAATTATAACGAAATTTTTATTAGTATAATTGAATTTCAACACATTAAAACTAGTACATACACCACTTAAAAGTCGCGGATTTTCTTTAAACTTCTCTTCAGCTTTCTCCGGACCACCAAGCTGTATCAACAAATTTCTGAACGCCTTATCAGTAGGAATAAAGATAGTATAAGGTCCAGTTTCATTTAAAATTGTATCTAAACCAGATTGTTTCAAAAATTTCGCCATTGCAAACATTCCTTTGGTCTTCAACAAATCAGCTAATGGCATAGTAGGTTGAGCAGTCGCAAATGTATCTGTGCTATACGCTGCAGTTTCTGTCGGTTGATTTTGTAGGACTGTTATTGAAGATGCTTGTTGAGTTGGGACTGTTGGGTTAGGTCTTAAGGATGAAATTCCATAAGTACTCGAAAATACGGGTTTTTGTACTGTTGAAGAGGTGGAAGATATTTTAATCTGTTCAGTAGAACTCGGGAAAAAGTTAGTTGACTGGAAATTGGTTTGAGCTGTGGGACGTAATGTGTGTTGAGATGATCTAAAGGTTGGATTTGTTGCTGCTACAGGTGTTGTACTAGGACGATTATATAGAAACACTGAATTAGATCGTACTGAAGATTGCGTTGAGGATGGTACAAATTGCGTTCCAATATTCGTGGTTATAAGTGGTGAGTTTGAATTTGAACTCAACGAATCAGTATTTGAATTTGCTGTGATTGTAACTTGAGGACGAGTTTGTGTAGTTGAACGATATGAAGCTGTTGGTTTAGGACTTTGTGAAGGGTAAATTGTTGATTGTATTTTGATATCTGTTGCTGGTGTACTTGAAACTTCATTTGACGAGACTGTGCGTACAGGCGGTGGAAGTTTAATTTCTCCATTTTTAATCCTCTTCAAAATTGAATCAACATCAACTTCTTTATCTTTTTGTTCATTACTATTGCCTCTTACACCTTGGACTTTATAAGATCCATCTTGTTGTTCTTCCAAAAGTACAAATGTAACTTTTTTCTGATTGGGTAGATTTGTTGGTAAATTACCTAATTCCTCAACTCCACCCTCTGCATTATGCTTCAACACTTCATAATTTGCTCCTGGAGGCAAAGCACCTCTTAGTTCTTCAAGAAAGGCTGCAGGAGGTTGAGTTGTAGTCGTTGTTGTTGCTGGACTTGGTAATTGTAATATCTGTGGTGATGTAATACTTTCAGAAGTGAGAGGCGTAGCTCCAGGAATTAATTTTGGGTCAGTAGTTTTGATTATCTGGTAAGTTTGACCGTTTGACAAAGATATTTCGCGTGATGTGTAATTTTTGTTAGGCTCGTCCTCAGTATTTTCAGCAATTGCTGCTTTTAATTGGCGTAATAAGTCATCTCGTTGTAGTAGTTGTTGTTGGTATTGCCGTTGGAGTAAGTCCAGTTGTTCTAATGATTTGATTGGCTTAGCTTTTGGTTCAGGAATTGCTGTAGGTAAGAACTGTTGTCTTTCAGTCGAATCTGTTCCCCGTTCTACAGTTGTTTTTAATTGAGAGAATAATTGTTGTCTATTTTTTGGTAAATATAATTCTGGTTCATCTTCTGCAGAAAGATCAAGATGTTTTGCTTGTCTTGTAGTGGTTATAGGCTCTGGAGTTGTGGTAGTTGTAGTAGTCGTTGTAGTAGTAGGATGTTCTTGGTAATACTTTTCAAGTGCTTGTTGGAACAATGGAGTTTCTTCTGGGAATATATATCTTGGATTAGCGCCTGCATAATTCACAATTCTTGGTGCCCCTGGTCGGTATAAAGATTGGTAAAGCTTCTTTCGTTGTTCCCTTTGGTTCTCTAACCATTCCTGGTGGTCATCCTGTGCCTTTTTCAACGACTTCTCATACTGTTTTTCAACGAACTGGTTATGTTTGTCAATTATTTGTTGTTTCAATTTCAATTCTTTCAAACGTTGTTGCTGTTTTTCAGAATCAAAGTAAGTATTTAACTGTAATGATTGCTCAGTTGAGAATAATGGATTAGCAGAAGGAGCTGCATTCAATGGATTTGTTGTCGGTTGTAGTGATTGTGCTTGAGCTAAGAAATTTCCTTGAAATTGTTGTTGCGGTTGTACTGATGCTTGTGTAGGGCCATTTAACTGTAGATTGAATTGATTTTGTTGATTCAGCAATGGAGTTGGCTGACTTGGATTAATTAGCTGATTCTGTCCCAAAAATCCAGGATGTCCTTGAGGATTCAATTGTGATGGTTGCCCATTAGTGTGGCTGTTAAATTGATGGTTTTGATGAACCAATGGCAATTGTGGTTGGAGCAATGACTCAGGATGATCATTATTGTTATTAGTATTCAAAGTTCCTTGATTGTTACGATTGGCTAATATTTGTTGGTTTTGTTGTGTTAAAGACTGCTGGGATCCACCAAACGCTTGAAAAACTCCTTGAGGATTTAATTCGCCAGCTTGTTGCCTTCCAATGTTCTGTCCTTGGTTTTGATTATCTTTTTGTTGATTTTGATGCAATTGGAAACGGTGTTGATGTTGTTGGATGTCACTGAGAATATGACCCTGCTGTTGCGGTGATAGTTGCCTTCTGCGGTCTAATTCAGATCTTCCTCCATTTAATTGAAACTGTAAAGAATTTCTTGTTTAGTAATTTATTACTATTAAATATATATATGAAATTGTCATTATAAAATAATTTGAGAGAATTATGTGCTAATAATTATATATAAAATATACAAAATAGGTCAATCTAGAAATAGATATTTTTTA
Source organism: Nebria brevicollis (assembly GCA_944738965.1). NCBI lineage: Eukaryota > Metazoa > Arthropoda > Insecta > Coleoptera > Carabidae > Nebria > Nebria brevicollis. Next base: position 8,887,134 of record OX122907.1, on the reverse strand, counting down.
TGTAGCTAATTTATCATTTTTCTATAGTTTTTTTTTTTCGCGTTTGCAAAATTATATTTTATATCTTTTTTCTAAGAGATTTGCTTAGTATCGTTTTTTTTTATGTAGATTAACTTTAAATAAATAATTAATTATATCGTATGGAAGATAATTGATTGTGGAAATGAAAATTAATAAGAATAAAACATGCATTTCTTTGGTATTTGAAGGTAACTTATACATTTCTTATACCTTTATTTCTTCCGGATATGAATTTTTATTGTTTATAAAGTGGGTCTCGGTGAATTCTATTTGTTCTCATGTAAATGCATATGATTATAGAAAACATTGACCTAATTTATATGCTACATATTTATGAACAATTTGATTATGTCATATTATTTAATAATTCTCGTTTTTCTGAATGTGAAATATTTGTTGAATCATTTTTAATTGGATCTAGTATTATGTATATTTATTAGTATAAAAGATTTGATGACTTTATTGTATGAAGTCAAGCAGTGTGTCGCAAATATTCAAATGAAGTTGAATGGAGAATGTGAAACAGAAATAATTCGTGGTGCTTTCTCTCATCATTTATCATCTCTTTATATATTCTGTAAAATCGAAGTAGACGAGTGTGCATATTTAAAATTGGGTCTCTATTTCTAAAATATTATTTTTTGGTTGGGGTTTTTATTCGTGACGTTCGTTAGAACATAATTATACACACATAAAACGATTACAACATAATAATTAGTTATGAAACTATCGATTTATGTGTGTAATGATTTGGAAAAGATTGATAACCGTACGAATTTTGTAAACAATGGCAAATTTTACTGAAATTTGCAATTATAAATGATACATTTGTTCCAGAACTTTCTTAAGTCGTAGTAAATTAATCAGATTGCTACAGTGAATGGTCGGATGTAATAGATCAGAACCCATAATGCATCACAACAATCAGCGAAAGTATTAAAAAAAAAACTTTTATTTACTGGTGTTTTTTTTTGAAATATTTGAAAACAATACAAAACTAGTGAATTACAATCAATTATTTAGCTTATATTAAATGAGTAAATAAACGAAAATCATAAGCGTAACATTTTAATGTTATGCCGTACACTTTTAAAAAATATATACACTATTTAATATAATTTTAAATCAACGTTGATCTTTATTTTTATTTTCTTGATCTTTATTTTTATTTCTCTTTTCTACTTTCCTAAGAATTTACAATAATATTTTCTCCACATATGAGGTAGTAGGATTATACGAAGTAATATATTTTTTTGACTTATTCAAAATTTGTATCTAAATATCTAAGAAAGTTTAGTGTAAGACACTGCGGTTATTTTATTTTAACTACATGTTAACTTGAGTTAACGGACTCGTAATATTTTATGACAACAGTAATTGTGCAGATAATTGGCCAAAACATCATTACGTGTGATTTTAGTATAGAATTATAATATGTGTTATTTTCAATATTTTAAAATGATTCATGACCATTTATATATTATATAATAATAGCTTCTTTGACAACTTTATGATTCTTCACCTATTTATGCTGTTGGTATGTTTGTTCTGTAGGTATAAAAATGTTTTAAAAAAAGTTTAGTGAAAGTAGAATCTTTTGATGCGAATTGTTAGATCATTAGAGCGTTTTTTGACACTGAATTTATATCTACGATCTTTCCACCTAATGCTGCATCATTTTCCTTGCGCAATAGTGTAAACATCATTGGCATTACTCGTTTTGAGATCACTGGACGATGCTGCTGTTTAATTATATTACACAATTTTGAATGTTGTTTGACATGATGTTGCGATGATGCAAAAATGTTTCACTTACTTTCAAAAGCCATTTTGTTATCAAATAATTAGATTCTATAAATAAGTTATTGCGATCGTAAAAACAGAAAAGCAACAAGTTCTTATACGTTTTATTTTAAAATTATTTACTTGTTTATTTTGAAATGTTGCAGTGAAATGATAAATTAATAGAAAATGCTCTTACAAGGAGCAAAAAACAGATGTTTGATTTCATTTGATTGACATTGTAGATTAAATATTATTTATGTATAAAATCAATTTCAGAGAAATTTACAAAACTTGATTGAAGTATGATAATTGAAATATTATAATAAAAACTGTAGTGATTTTATGCTTTGTTTTCAAATATTTTTGTAATTCGCATTTGTTAGTTAGTATCTGTTGTTTAATGGTGCAATTCTGGACCAGGCTGTAATTTTGTAAAGAGATTTTTTATTTGAATGTAATTTTTATTAAAATGATTAAATTTGTCGAATATAATTCTTGATTTACGCTACTAAATATGTATTCAATAACGAATTTAAATAATATATATGTATATTCTTCTTATGGAATTACAAGCATATATAGAATTGCGCCGTAAATATATTTATTGAAGAAATCATAAGGCTTATTATTCAAATGATTCATTTTACGTAAATATTTTAATTTTAATATTTCTTGAATCGAATTTTGGGATTTTAAGTGAAATAATATTGCAATTAAAATTATTGATACAGGAAAAGTATAATCAAATACTGTTTTCTGGTTTTAATATAGATTTTCTATATTGGTCATCAATTTCACAAAAATAAAATTTATGATGATTCATTGGTCTGTTAAACTAAGATCTTTATAGCAGCAAGTAAAATTAAAGTTTATACTGTATTATATAATAGGTATTCTGTGGTTAAATAAAAAAATATTTATATTTATGATTTCCTGGATGGGTAATAATACAATTATAATCTATATTTAGGATCAAATTTGGGCATATGGCACTTTACTTTCACATATTATAAAACTGACGAGAATGATAGTGAAAACATAACTAACGTAATGGGGTTATATGATGGTATATTCAGATGGAAAAATGATGACCAAAACATTAGAAAGTCATTCAGAATTATTGGAAATTATTTTGTCTAGTTTTACAATTTACAATCTGTAAAGTTATAGGCTAGGCAAGCTTCCAATGATACGTAATTGATATTATTTATATATAATTAATATTATTATGATGACATGAATATGGTCGAGCATTACCTTTCATCACAGACAAAGATGTAATTTAAAATGCGAATTTAAATTATTATACTGTCACTTACAATGGATATTTATGATGTGGTGTCATAGGTTACAATATATGACAAATTATCGAAGTTTTCCACTCTCAAATTGCAGAAAGAAAGTTAAGATATATTATTACAAAAAATGATTATTATTATCTAGTCAAGTCTACTATTTTCAATAATGCCATAAGAAATCTTTCTTGAATTAAAAATAACTGTTTTAAGTTAAATATTATGTCTAGTTTAAAATAAAATTTTGTGGAAAGCAAATTTAATCTTTTTGGTGTATTCTTTAAAATTAAAATTACGTACTTTGCCTTGTGTCAACATATTTAATCGGCTTATAAGTAATTTTATTTTGACAAGATTGTTTTGATAGAAAACTGCAGTAAAATAACAAATATATACGTTAGTAAATTAATCCAAATTAAATAATAATAATTAAATTAATCCAAAGATGCATTTCATATTAGTTGAGGCTCAATTTCAAACGTAATAATGATTTGTGTACTATTTTTTAGTAATGAATTTTATTACAATTAATATATGTGCGATAATGATTGATCGGTTATGGAATTAATTACTAAAATAGTAAAGTGTCAAAAGAATAGATAAATTGATTTATTATAATACATTTTCTAACTTTCCAAATGTGCAAGAAAATGTATTGTTATTAACCCGGAACTATCATGCATACTTAAATGCTTTATTAATGTTTCTTCATGCCACAACCAAAATTGGCAGTGGATATATCGAATTCTATTATATTTGAAACCTGAAATACTAATGTTGGTACTAAGAACTTTCAGAAAAATATATTAAAATATACACTAATTTGCACCAAAGGTGCTTCCAGTATAAATGAAATACATTTTCTACTACGAGAGTTGCAGGACTTTAGAAAAGTATCTATTAATATTATATATTAATGATTCATAGTTTGTTATATGGACATCTACTATATATGGTAAATATGCTATATTTTGTAAAAGCCAATTTACAAAGTAAACCTGCTCTGTTATTTTGCTAGTAACTCGTATAATAAATGAAAATAAAAGTAAAATTTAGCAAAAGTCAATTTGTAATGAAAGCGAGCTCATACTTTTATATATTATATTTCATTCAATGTTTGCCTATTGGACCGTTGATAATTAATAATGTAGTATGATATTTTTTATAAAGTTAAAAAAAATTGCGTTTGTTTATTACTATTTAATACTTTTTTTTTGTTGAAAGAGAAATGAGAAATAAATATAGTTTTTACTTTTGTGCTAGTTGATAAGCTATGATATATACTTATGAAGATTTCTTACACACTCAAATGTAATGAAGTCGTATAATTTAAAGTATTAAGATCGCCGAGGGCTCTCAATGCGTGCCTGCTCTTGACCTTACTTCACTCTCTCTTCAAAGGTCAGCACCAGGCATTTACGATAGGTATACATATTCAATGTCAGACACGAAGAAAGTGGTTTATGACACAAGTAGGGAGAGTTTACTGATTGTTCTACGTTTTCCTTCTTTTACTTTTTTTTTTACTAATGTATACTCACTCAATAGCATTGCGTACACTTATAGATACGTTCCTATATAAAGTAGGTAGTACTTTTTGTCATGTACAATGATTTGTAGAAACTTTCTTATTGCAATACATGCGTAGGTACGACATTTAAACTTTAACACCCGGATACATAGAGTTTAAAGGCACCGCAAACTATCATAAATTACTATCATGATTAGCGATGTCTATTTCTTAAATGTCAATAATATAATGAAGCAAATTAATCTATCTCAGTGTTTAACTTATTCTCAATATATCATTACATTTTATAACTGTTATAATATTTAATAACTACATAAAATATATGAAAACCACACAGACAAAAAAATCATAAACACCTTTTGGTCTTTAGTTTAACCCATAGTGGAAATATATGAAATTGTATAAATATTTTTACTTATATATGTAAATAAATATGAAAGAAATGTAATTGATAAAATAAATGTGAAAGTTTGGGTTATAAATATGCATAACTATAGTCAAAATAAAGTAAGAAGTATTTTAAATATAAAATTATTTAAGAAAACCGCCTGCTAAGTTGTCGCTGTATATCTTTATGCTAGAAAGTAATCGATGAATTGTTTTGAAATAAAGATTGAAGTAGAGATTTTTATATCGCGTAGAAAACTAATGAGAAATAAAAAAAATATATCAATCATTTTTAGTATTTTTTTTCAAAAACGAACTCAATAGATGCAAAATGATTAAACATATAGCTCAATTTTTACCGCTTCTATATTGTAATGGATACAAACTTATAAATGAAATGCAATTTATATAAGATACCTTATAACAAATGCGTGAGGCTTTAACAATAAATTTACGAACGAAATTTCTATACTGATTAGTATCCTAATCGAACTCATTCTTATGGAAAGTATGATTGCGAGATTGAGAGAAGAGTGTCTGCTGGTTGTAAAACTATTAGCCGTTAAGAATGTTTGCGAGAAATTTTAACATTTCTAAGAATGCAAAACTATGTGTGCAATGATGTACTTGTGCCATCGTTGATGTATGGTAGTGAATATTGGATGACTGCTATAGAAATTACATTTTTTTAGAGGCATTTGTGGTATATCCAAAAGAGCAGTGCGATACTGTAAAAATTGTGTATAATATGTGAGAGTTAAATGAGATGGAATGGTCATGTCGAATGAAAGATTGACTAAAATGATTTATTTGGACCGTCCTAGGAATAACTGGATAAATTTTATTGAGAATGAATTGTGTAAAAGTTGTGAACAAGCGGAATACAAGACCGGGCATTAAAAATTTGATGGATTTGAATGAAACGTGAATGGCGATTGTCAAGATGTAAAAGAATGTAAAGGGTTTTCTGCCTTCCCATTTGATGGGAGTAGGCATGATAATATGTATGTAGATCAAGTTAGGTATTTAAAAAAGTAAATAATTTGGAAAGTTTCATTTCATTTTCCCGGAAATTATTACGAAAAAACGTTATTTTTGAAAACAAAAGCTATTATTCTTAGCCATATTAAACAGATGCAATAATAATTTATGTTAGCAATCTTATTTTAATCACTCTTCGCTCTATAGTGAAAATGCCAATTAAAACATTAAAAAAGACAAAATAAAATGGCAACATTCTGATGTAATCTTCAAATATTTTACCAATTTACTGATGCATGCAAATTTGAACATTTCGTACGTTAGTTTTCGTATTTTTTGAAATAATATAGATTCAGCTACCGGCTGATAAATAGGTAAGAGTATAATATTTTGTATTTTATTAAATGATGGTTCTAATGTAAAAGCATGCCTAATTTGAATACCGCACTATTTAACATGTTTATGGAACAATTACTAATTTAAAAAGTAAATTAAACTACACTGAACGTAAATATACAGAAAGTGAGTCAAGCTATTATTATATCGTAATGTAACGTTTCTACTGTCGTGATGCTTGAAGCTTTGCAATTCATCATACTTTTACGGGTTAGCGGGACAAACTAAGCAGAAACCCTAGTGAAATCAAACCTGTATTTGCATCTACCCAGAGCCGTTTTATGTTTAATTCATTAATATTAAAGTTAAACTATAACTATAACAATAAACCCAGTAGTCAAGCGCAGCATAAGTAAGTATTGTAATTATGAAAAATTTCGATTTCGAGATTATAAAGGATAATATACCTGTTGACCTTCCCTGAATCGAGTCTTCCTATTTATGGAATAACGTCTGTCTGTGTGTGCATAGGTTTAATAATCATAGAAGCGCAAGTCCGTCAGTAATGACTGTTTTTATTATTTCTTATCTTATAATAATGAATTTAAGAATAATACCAGCATGTTTGATGTTCTTATAAAGTTAAATAGAATAGTGTTAGTGCTAAGAACTAATGATTGTTGCAGCACTTGAAGGTCAGTTTGTCAACCAGTTTTGATGATTATATTGTAGTCTGGCGGACTGATTGTTGTTTCAATTCAAACATAAATTCTCATCGACGAGAACAAACAAATTTAATAAGTAGTTACACCACTGCATTTAATGAAATATGAAAAATATAAAATGAAGTACAGAAATATTTGCGAAACACACGCAACATGTATATGCATAATGTTGTATTTATTTTGTTATCTTTTATTTATATTTGCCATCGTATAGCAAATGAAATGGAGTTTATAGAAATCATAATTTCACTTTCCTGTTTGCATATTTGATGATGTTATAAGTTAATTTTTTGTGTAAATAAAGAGTGCGTGATAGAATCTCATCTATTTGTAATCATTAAATCTATACACGGATACCTGTTCCAATTACTTGTAACTAAGCTTATAGAATATCAATGAATTATCAATACGTACATGTTCATAATTGTTCATTATTTGCATCAAGTACGGCACTATAATTACATTACCTACTTAAGTTGTCTTGATACGAATTAAGATGGAAATTAGGCTAATTATACCTTAAAACAGAAAGTGATTGCGAATTAGGATGAGTTTAATTTGTGAAATGAAGTTTGCAATGTAATGCTTATGAACTAGCACATTTGTTTCGTGCTGCTACTTATTGCGTTGGCGTAAATGCTTGATTTAATATATTTGTCACGGCATTAGTTACAGTTGTTAGAAGAAAGTGTATTCAAACAGAATTTCAAATCAGCAATTGGAATGTTATCTTAATAATGCACCAAATCTAAACATGTTGTATAATTGGAAAAAATTTATTTAACTTGATTATGAGATTAGTCATATTTTAGCTAAATTTAAACTTTTCAATTAAAAAACATCTGCAGTGTTATGCACCGAACTTTCTTATACGCATTTGGGTTAAACCATATCGCAGTTTCATTATTTATCTAATTTATAATATTTGTTCTAACCTTTAGATTGCATTTACACTAAATATATTTATTTGAATAAATATTAAATGTCAAACTTCAAATTATTTAAGTCTATTTTGTTAAACAATTGACAGGCGCAGATGATACAATTTATGTAAATATATATATATAATAAGCAGAAATTTATTTTGAAACCAGTACACTTTTTGGAAAAAAAATTCGAACAAAAGTTGTGCTAAATATAATTACCTTTAATTTTGTTTATACAATTTTTCTGTAACTGTAACAATTTTTGAGTAATTGCAGAAACTACAATAAATGACTAGAGTAAAAAGGCACTTCCGCTTTGTATATTTTTTTCAAAAATAGGAGTTGCACACTCCAGGCATATCTAAATCTTAAGTTTAAATTAATTTTAGCTTCAACCGGCTAACAACGCACACACACACACACACACACACACACACACACACGCGCGCACACAACAGACACACAGAAAGATATCATTCCAAAAAAAAATGGAATCAATTCAGGGAAGGTCGAAACGTATATTTCCGTTAAAATCTCGAGATCGAAATTTTTCTAGATTACAATACTTACTTATACTGCGTATAAGAAAAAATAATATAAAAATATAATTAACTTAATGTGAAATTAAAATAATAAGTATTATAAAAATATTTAAAAATTCAGCCTCGTAATTCTCTTTAATTTTCTTTAAATCATTGTAATATATTTTAAAACAATTTAACCTAATCTATACAGAACAATCTCATATCTATAATAACGTGAGGCAGAATGATATATTTTGGATTAAATTCAACATTTTCTCTTTTTTGAATTTATTCTCACGATTGTAATCATAAAATAAACAAAACGATTTTCAGCGTAATTTATTTTGCAGATACTTAATTAAATTATATTGTTTTTGTAATTTTAGTTTTAAGAAAGTTATGTTAATTTTTAAAATTATCAATTAACATTTTTAATAAATTACATATATGGTCGATTATGTTTGAATTTTAGTTGCAAGGATGCTATAATTCTATGTCGTGGTTGAAAGTAAAAATTGTAGTCACAACCATGGTGACCCACAAATATAATAGCAGTCATTGCGAGTTTGAACTTGCGAAAAGTGAGTTTTTTAATGGACTTGTGAATGTAAATTTTTAATGAATAACTTCAATCTTGCAAAAACCGAATTGCAAATTATTGATACCAGTCAAGAGCTACTTTTACTTTAACAATGTTGTTTCTTTTAAATTCGAAATGGATATTAAGTTTTTCGGTGTTAAATTTTATATTTTCGTGTATTTGTTGTAGTGGTATTACCTTTCACTCTCGATGTTGATTAAAAAATAAAAATATTTAAAGAAATAGAAAACATACCTCACTTAAATATATAGGTACTCGTACTGTGCACGGCACAAAATTTTAAGAAAAGTTTTTTTCTTGTTTATATTACAGTACATTGCCTTCAAGATTTCTAATAGCGTTTTAATAATTGTAACAATGCTATAAATCTAATCAAGTGTCAAGTTGAATGTTATACGACTTTCTTATAAAATACAGATTAAACATTAATACATCCGCACAAAATATATTTTGATTCTGATAGATGAAACAGTAAGAGATAAACACGTGTTTTTCTGTTTATAGCGAATAAAAAACGGTTTTTCAAGTAGGGTATTTAAAAGTTTAGATTTAAATTAACAAAGTAATACATATGATTTATGTGTTTACTTTTCATATCGCGTGTAACAGATGCTTAGTGTGGTGACAATCCGTAAAAAATATTCTAGTGCACCGTGAAATCAATTATAATTTTCTCATGCAAACGCGAATAAACATAATTTATTCGCTCTAAATACCTTAAACACATGTAGAAGTTACTACTATATAAATAAATAAATAATCAGAGGAGCTACAATATGATATAAACGTCAGTGCCAAGAAATCCGGGTTGTAATCCAATCATTAATTAGTAATATATGTCATATATCAGTCTTGTCAGATTCATACATTTCTATATTTATAAATATTATAAATAAATAGCTTCTAATAACAAATAATAAATAAACTTTTAAATAAATATCCGCAATGGCTTGTAGTCAACTTTCTTCTGCGTATTTTGTTTAGATAAGATATCCAAATACAATTTTTTTATAAAAATCATATTTTTAATATTTTACTATTCTTCGTAATATTTTTTCTAAATTTCAAATATATCTTACGATATATATTAAATGTTAAATTCCTATATATTTTTTTTCTTGAATTCAATACTTACAATTAGGATAAGAAAGTAAAATGCAAAGTTTATAATTTACCTATGGTTTGTATGTAAACAATTAAACCAACAATCATATCTCAACAATGATATGTCAACAATATATAAAATATATGTAATTTCTAATTATAAATAAATAAACACTATACAAATATGATTAGAACTAATTGAAGAGTCAAATAGTGCTAATAATTAAAAACGTAAATAATTTAAATCTAATACGATATATTATCTGAATTTTGCATTTTTCTCCTTTTACAATTTCAAATATTTACAGTTTACTCCACACCTATTTCACAAATAAATAAATATATTCAATTTGTCGCCATTCATTAGGTAAATATATTATATTGACACAAATTCATTCATAAATCTTACGGTACTTTTAATTTCAATACCAAATAGCGGAAAAAATAGAATAAGTTGTTTCCGTATAATTTCTCGAATATATATAAGTATATTGTATATTAAAATCACATAATACGGAAACTGAAAGGAAATGCTTTTGATGTATTGATACGTGTTATTAAAATAATTACTCTAAGTATAAATACATTTGGTATTGTAAAAAAGTACAAGGGATCGGCTACAGGTATTGTTGAGATTTTAACGATAGCTATTATGGAGAAGCTAAATATTTCACAATATAAGAGTAATTCGATGATAATTTTCTGCTAGACTGGAGGCATGCTGGGTACTAGGGGACATTAGAAAAATTATTGAGTTGTTTATATTTAAAATGCTTTCAAAAACGAACCGATACTCTTCCTTGTTTTTAATAGTGTTTCCTGAAACTTTCTCAGCTCTCAGCAAACATATATGTAGTCAAAATGAATAGTGTGCAATTGAAATGTATTATACATTTGTAAATCTGTCTACTGAATTTAAATAGCATTTCTACTCTATAAGATGGATTAGAGTTTTAATTATATTTATCGATTTGTTTATGATTGATTATATTTTTTTATACTAATATATAAAGCTAACATTCTGGTCCAAATTACGCTTTGCACTAATGTTAATTGGTTTAAATCAGAAATCTGAAAATATATGAAGATTTTTACCGCTTTTCGTTTGTACTTTAACATTCATTTCTTTAATTCAAGACCAAACAAATAAATTATCTAGTCTTTTTTGTAGATACACACACACACATACACCCACACACACACAAAAACACACACACACAAACACACACACATATACACCCACACACACACAATAACACACACACACATACACCCACACACACACACAGACTGACACACACACACACACACAGACAGACAGACAGACAGACAGACACACAAACACAAACAAATACACACACACAAGTCATTACAAAAATTATTTTTATTTTTTCAAAATGGTTATTGTGCGTCAGTAAATTAAAAGCTTTGATTAAATTAAACAATATATTTAGTAAAATATATATTTTTTTGTTCTACAATGTGAATTTAATTATATAAATATTTGCTACATACAATTTTACATAATCACGCGATTACGTTTGTTCAGATCTACAGATAAAAGATATTTATTAATAACCATATTTTATCATATATATAAAATTCAGACCGATTAAAAAAATGTTTAATCAAAATTGAAATTTCTAAAACATCTCCATATATAACAATAATAATGTCAAACCAATATTAGAGCCGCTGTCTAACCTTTTATTTTTATTAGTTTAATAACAATCTATTTGAAACGAATGAGGATAATTTATGAGTTTTTAAAATTTCTAAAATCTTCTTCGCTATAAAACAATAATGTCAAATCAATTTTCCAATTGGAAAGTGTGTCTTCTTTCAACAGAAAATATAAAATTTGACAGGGTAATAATTTGGTGGAGAGTAATTAAAAAAGCTATGCGTTAGAAATGTATAAAACTGAAAGTGAAACTTAGCTACTGTGAGAACTGTCCATTCTTTGATGGTTTGTGATGATGTCGGTGAACTTCACTGCATAAATTATTACATTATGAGTTTTCACTCACGACCTCTCAAGTTCTTGAAACAATACAATGCATTTCACACATCGTTCGTTGCTGTTGTTTGTATGGCGATATGATTGTTTCATTTTTTTTGTTGTGCTTAAACATTTAATATAAATCTATTTAGCAACGGATTTTTTCTAGTCATCTTTCACAATTGTCAATTTAATAAAGAAATTTTACTCTTTTTTCTTTATTATTTCATCTGGACCGAAATAAAAACCTTGAAGATTCGCGTAGTGTATTAAAAAATATCAAATAAAATAATTTGTTAAATGAAACATAAAATGTGGAAAGTCTAGTAAAACAATTTTAGTTGCGGTCATAAATTATTTCCTATGATTATTATACCGCAGTATTCAAGTTCATTGTCTTTTTTCATCTGCGCTAATATTTATTTAGACATATTGGAGTAATTTTCGCGTCAATTTCTAATTTTTGTAGTTTCATAACTATTATGCTTAATTACATTTTGACGACTTTCGGTTTCATTTTGAAACAACTTTAAATACATCAAAAATATATTTTTTGTAAAACATTTTATACGAGCAAGTCTAATTGGAGACTTACACAATATGTTTTGATTGGCTGGATATCTTCAGAGGAGACGAACTAATAAATTTCGTAGATGCTATTTAATTTTTAGGAAACGGAAGTAAAATAAATTTCTGGGAAAAAAATATGTTTTTATAGACATATGAGCGAATACTTATGCTTTTCTCTACTACGTACGGCGAGCTAATTATCTATAAACTGTATTTTATTTTAAATATATTGTTGATATTTAACTATAATAAATTAAATAATAAATAAGCTTAAATAATAAATTTAAACAGCTGGGTCATATAGATTATATGAAGCAATTGAATTCTACTCTGAGGCAGAGCATGGCATGCCATTACTGAGATTTATTGCTGAGAATATACTCGTATGTTGTATACCAATTAACAATCGTGTATGAATTTCTTATATGTCTATATTTAAAAAAACAAGAAACCTTTTGAGAAAATGCATTACGTTTTTGACCTCTTTACTGCATGAATGAAAAATATGTTTTAATTGATAACGTGTTAGTTCCGCATGAGTTTGTAAGGAGTATAAGATAATTATCTGCGTTTAATTTCCAGATTTTCACCGAATACCAAAGTAATGATTCTTTTCGGGTGTGTTGTCGGTCGGGAAAGTCTTGGAAAAGTATGCAAACCCATATGATTTATTATTCCTTTTAAAGTAAACGGAATATAAGATTACATATGAAAGGTTTGATAAAGGAAGTCAGAAGTGAATAGCTTAAATATTGATATTTTGTTGTTTTCAGACAGCTTACTACATTTGAAGAAATATGTAAGGATGGAAGTAGAATGGAAAAGCTCTTATATTGATTTGCCAAACTTATCATATATATGGTTTGAGAAGTAATTCTTTATTGTAACAATTTTTTTACTAATATTATTCAAACATTTTATCATTCTTCCTCAATTTGATATATTTATTTTAAATAAATCTTCACTTTAGTTTTGAATTAAAATACAGCGCTTATTGTGACTTTAAGATACTACGGAAATATTTTATGGTGTTTCTAATTAAAGTAGATTTAAAAATATATAATAAAAAAAATAAAATAAAAATAATTTATTGTTGAAAATAGAAATAATAGTATTTGGTAAAGTAGTTCGAAGTGGTTTAACATTTAATTTATAAAAGATTATGAAGTTGGCAAGTTAGTAAAGAATTGCAATCGTGATAGTTATAATTATAATCCTTTTTCAAAATAAAATCAACTTAGAAATGACTACATGGTTATTCATTTGTATCTGTAATAAATGCTTTCACTTGTGCTTTGTAATACATTTTTCTTTCTTGTCGTATTTATCTTTCGAATTTATAAGTTATAATTATTCTAAAAATGCATGCTATCCGACATCTGGTAAAGGTAGTATACAATTGAAAGTGAAACCAATGTGATATGTTGATAAATCTGCACTAAAAACTAACTGCAAGCAAGAGGTAACTTTTTTTATTATTTTCCGGAGATTAAAGTTTATTAGATCTGAATCATAAACATCACATACCATGCATGTGTTGTGAAAGACATTATATGTCCAATTATAATGAGATGTAAGTACATTTTTCTGATGTAGAACACGTTTTCTTTTTCTAATTTTGGAATCCTATACTTAAACGACTAATCATTTAAGCTCGTCGTTTATCTAACATTGCAATTTATGAAAATATTTTATTTTTGCGAAATTGATAACCAATATCGAAATTTTGAGACACACACACAGACATCATGCCGAAAAAACTAGACTCAGGGAAGGTCAAAAGATGTATATCCGTTAAAATCTCGAGATCGACAATTTTCATGATTACTTATATACATTCATATAAAAAAGTAAAATTGTAAATACGCAACTTGCTCCTTTCCGTGTAATTTATATAGAATTTAAGACTATTTTACTGTTTGACTAGTTTCATGGGAAATGACATAATTGTTAAACAATTCAAATAAATAAACTCATAAATAGGTATTGCTTAATAAATATTTTTGATTCCTCTAAAAGTATTTATGTTAAATTTCTATAATTGGAATTAAAAACAAAATAAAAACTGATTCTCACGACAATTTATTGAAATCGTCCTTGGAAAATAGTTTTTGAATGTGCAAATCATTTTTGAGCACATCTATAGCAATTTTTTGTCGGTAAATTTAAAGAACAAAAGATATAATAATAAATTTATTATATACAAACATTTAACATAATGTTTTACGTGTGTATGGTTTATGTTGTGTTGTCACTTTCTCATTATTATTTATATATTTATTGTAAACAAACACGCGACTTGACACAGAATAAAAAAAATTTTAATTTTTTTGTTGCTGTCGCATAATTAAATTATTACTGTTTTAGTCAATTTAGATATTCGTTTCTAAACTCTCCACATTTTTATGTTTAAAATAAATCACAAAAATAAAAATTAATAATGTGAATAAAAAATAAAACTGCTGGTCCAATTTTATCAATTTCAATTATATTTATTATTCAATACGTCTATTTTAGATAAATGCAATTCAATTATATATTTGATTAACCGTGAAATGAGTTGGAAAAAACTAATCTTATGGTTATTATTTTGATTTATTTGAACACGTAAATGTATTCGCACTTCCCAGGCATATGCACTTAACACCGTTTGCAATTACGAGCGGTTGCACGCATTTTTAAAAGGACTTCCAAGCATACTTATCCGTCGTTTGCACTTATGACCAATATACCGTGTAGGCAGCAGACTCGAGGGCAAGGCTCAAGTTTGGTAAGATAAAAATGTTTATATACAAATGCCAATAAGTGGTAATGACGGATAAGTCCAAATGACAAATAAGTGCAAATTATGAATAAGTACAAAAGCTTACATGCGCGATCTTTTCAATAATAAATTAACAATACTTTCTAAACTAATTTGTTGCCGAATTAGCTAAGTCCAGAATTTACTACGGAGCCAATATTTACGATAAGTTTTAAGAAACAAAAAATGTTGTTCTTTATAACATATTGAATGTAATTTTTTTTAAAATAAATAAGTAAAATAATAAAATACCAAACTTAAATTCATATATGTACATTATTATTAAAATATCGAAGTCAAAAGGAAATTCTAGCGTAATACTAATTTAAATTAGTTTATGGAAAAAAAAATCAACGTATTTATTATAAAAGCCTATTATATTCTTATTGGCAAATTATAAATGAGAATACATAGTTAACTTTTGAACTTTTCAATCTAGTAATTTGTACTTTCAAAAAAACGATTAAATTCATTATTGCTGCATTTCTCTATATTTTGACGTAAATCCGGTTCAATGAAAGTAATACAGAAATATGTACCTAATTAAGTAGGCGTTTTGACAGATACATCGTACTAATTATTAATTATTATTAGACATTTCGAGCAATTGATAGAAACACCAACGTGGAAGTTTGATGCCAGAAGGCATTCCAATTATATCATATAACATTATATGAGATATATATTGAAATATTGCATATGCTTCTGTCGGTAAATGATTGACGTTGATGGCAATTAAACTGAATGATGATCAAAGATCATAAGATTTTTGATATATCCTGTAGCTTTTATGTCTAGACTACAGTCGTCTTGCTTTGGTCTCATCTCAAATCGAATCAAACAAAACATGATATAAAACCAATATCAAATGTAAGAGCAATGTCGGTAAGATACCGAAACTGCAGGAAGTATTATACTTGTTTAGCATTGATCTCAACAATTCTACAAAGTTACTGAATGAGTTTCGTACTATTTCAAAATTGAAGATAATTTTCTAAATTAATATTTTGATATTGGGATGACATTATTGCATCATATATCATAAATAGAGACTATTGATTTTATAGATTATCCAAATCATCCAGAGATGAAGTACATTTTTTTAAAAAAATTTATTTTACTTAGTAATGATAATACAATATTTTCGAAAAATGGAAAATATTTAATCTTATATATATTTGATGAAAATAGTTAGTTGTGGCTTTATTAGTGATATGGAATAATACAGTACAATTTCGATAATCCTTGAAATGAATTAAACTTATTGTAACGATAAAATAATTCAGAGATTCCGACTTTGAAATATAGATATTGCATTATTTGGTAAATAATTTTTTATTAGGTCAAGACAGACAAAACTTAAAATAGAACTACAAATTGATACAAATTCTAATGAAATTATTATTTTAATTTTGGAAAATAAACTTAGAGTAAATTTTTATTTTTGGCAATCGAAATAAACTTACATTCTGAACTCCAGAGAATTGAGTGGCCACAGAAACAAAACAAATCACTGAAAAAATCAATAATGTATCCGGCAACATTTTCGCGTGTGAACTTCCTATACTAGATTCATCCGCAAGTAACAATCATTTGTTTAAAAACGTAAAATGCAGAGACGATATCGCGCGCGATGTATATTAGGTGCAGACGAAGAACTAGCAACCGGTAAACCTTAAACTTCTTTAATGTTGAATGTACACTGCACAACTGTGTTTCACTTGGTGCCATCAGTTTCTTTTACACTCAAGACAATTCTCTTTCTCCCTCTCAAACCAGATTCTTTTCTCGCTTGTCAAAATCCCGTACAATCACTTTTCATCTTCATTTGCTGTTCCATTGTTAAAAGTCTAATTTAAAAAGTAAGTTATGCCAGAGGTAACAACTTTGAAAGCAATTTTTTGGAACACTACTTTAGAGAATTACTTCAAAATTAAAACTTTGTAATTAGAGAAATCAAATATTGATATAAATATAATAGGTATATATGCGTTTGACATATATTATCATATAATTATATATGTATATAGAAAAATAAATAAATATACACACAAACGTGCGCGCGCAGAAATTATATCAAAAATAGTTCGATTCAGAGAAGGTCAAAGGGTATATTTCCATTAAAATATCGAGATCGACATTTTTCATGATTACAATACTTATTACTTCGTATAAGAAAATAAAAATAAATACGATATGATTTTATCAGTATTTCCACTACGAATCAACAATATCGCATTTTCGCGAGCTTTCAATTGATTTTATAACTCCTAGAAACGTGATTGGATTTCAAATTTCGTTTTAGTAAAGGATATTAAATCATAAATCTTAGCTCGTACTTTAATTTAATAGTATATAGAGGTGAAAATTGGATATCGTTTGCATTAAGTTATAAATTGAAATAAAAAACATGAATGTTAAATAAAATATTGTAAATTCTTCTACTTCGACAGGATAGAAAGCGGTTATAAAGGGACACATGTGGATATAGGTGGTATTTATTTTCCAGAATTGTTAATTTTTTAACACGTTTCACATTTCCTTCAAGTCATATTACTGAAATTAGATTTGTACATAATTAATTGAAACTAGGAAATTCAATAAAGATATTTGAATGATTAATATTTGTATCAATACACATATTTGTATTTAATAATAAATTAATAGACACGCTAATCTATACTGAATGACATCTCGTTAAAATTTCTATAATTTGAAAGAGAATATTTATGGTTGTATCCATAAATTTGAATGGCCACATCAATTTTCGAAATATTTTAAAAACTTTCCTAAAAATGATTTTTTTCTATATTCTCATTCAAATTAATTTATTGATGAGTTAAGGATACATGGGTAAAGCAAAAAAAAAACAGATTGATTTACCAAACATTTTCACCCGTATTCATACTCAAGCGTTTAATTTTAGACAAAGACTAAACTTGACGTAAAAAAATATTGTATATGAGTTAAAAGTGGATGAAAATTTAGTATTATTTTAGTTTTGAATTATTTTCTCTATGAATACGCGCGGCTATAAGAAACTGTTCTTTTTACTTTCTTATACGCAGTATAAGTAAGTATTGTAATCATGAAAAATTTCGATCTCGAGATTTGAATCGATTCCAACTATTTTTGGAATGACGTCTGTCTGTGTGTGTGTGTGTGTGTGTGTGTGTGTGTCTGTATCTGTGTGTGTATGTTCTCTACAGCCTAAACGGTTAAAACTAAAATTATGGAACTTTAAACTTAAGACTTGCATATGCCTGGGGTGTGCACCTCCTATTTTTGGAAAAAAATTTCAAACCGGAAGTGCCTGTTTACTCTAGTCATTTTTGGCAGTTTCTGCAATTACTCAAAAATCGTTACAGTTACAGAAAATTTTTATGAACAAAAATTAAAGGTATTCATATTTAGCACAACTTTTGTTTGAATTTTTTTTCCAAAATGTGTACTGGTTTCAAAATAAATTTCTGCCTATTATATATATTTTTACTTAAATCGTATCATCTGCGCCTGTCAATTGTTTAACAAAATAGATTTAAATAATTTTAAGTTTGACCTTTAATATATATTCTAAGAAATATATTTAGTGTAAAAGCGATCTAAAGGTTAGAACAAGCATTATAAATTAGAAAAATAATGAAACTACGAAGTGGTTTAACCCATATGCGTATAAGAAAGTTCGGTGCATGACACTGCAGATGTTATAAATGACAGACACATTTTTCGTAGTGAAGTCTGCAAAATTGTTATTACGCAACCATCGATAGTAGGCGTCGAGGCACAAATTATCACCTATAGTTATCGATCATCAAAAATAAACGACAAGCTTATTGAATCAACCGGAAAATTCTGTCAATGGAGCGATCCAAGTATACCATGTACAGCTAAGTTAATTTGAATTTTTATAGCATTCTTTAGATGTATCCTGTATTTCTGACCACTTTCTATCTCTTTTGAATAATTTTTGCATTACGTATCATAATAATTATATTTATAAAATTACGTATTATATATTTTTTAATATACCTAAATTGCACAGTAATTGTAATAAGAAATCTATATAAGTACTACTTCTTGCAATTTACTTGCTTATTCATCTTGTTTTAATTATATTTGATTAATTGGACTTAAATTTAGCGTACACCATGAGTTATGGAGAACTTTTCTGGTTGAATTAATTTTAAATGTTTTTGCGACAATATATTTTTAAAATATGCTGTTTCATAGAAAAATCGATCATAGATATTATGATACTATTTTATACATTTTAAGTAGTTAAAACACGAATATAGATACGTATTTTTAATCTTAAAAAAAAAAACAATTAATATGTGTCCTCCTTTATCTCTAAATAATTACCTATAAGATTCTATATAAAATATCCGCAGGGTTTGAACTTTCTTTTACGTCTTTTGTTTAGATAGGAAGAATATTAAAATACAAATTTTGAAGAATTCTAGGTAATATAATTTGATCATTATAATATATTTTTTTATGTTTTAAAATATACTAAAACACTTTCTCATTAAATATGTTTATTACAATAGATATTTTCTTGGCTGACACATACAAGTTTTAAGTTTGAAATACACATACATACTCACTGACACACTCTTCACGAAAATAAAAAAACCAAGGGCCAAACTGAAAAGAGAGCTGAAAGGAAAGTCAACTTCTTTATTGTTTTTCTTTTGCACATTATGGGACACTAGAAAATATTTTGCTTGTGGCGGCATAAAGTCTTACGTCTTACGTCAGTCCTGCAAGAATGTATCTGAAAGTCATGTATTGACTACATTAGTCGACTCTTTATAGATTCATCTTTGGAACGTTACTGTTATACAAAATATTGATCCTCTTGAAATTGCGTATTTTTGAAATATAATGTTTTTCCATTGTTGATCTTTTATTACATATTTTACGTTCAATTAATTCACAATATTTTAAAAATAAATTCTTGTATTAATCATGCATTTCTACTACAAAAATTTATTTTAAATAAATACAACATTAAGTTATACAAGTTTCGCGTATTTTAAGATTTTAGTTGCAGCTGTTTTTAAAACGAAAGAGTGGACGTATTGTTAAATTAGTGAGCGTGGCACTAAGTAGATCATTTTATTTTGCATTCCTATTGTATACTCCTCTGGAAGTTAAAATACTTTAATTAAATGGTTCCATTATTGAAGTTTCAACGTGCATAAATTAAAATAAAACATCTGCAGTGTCATGCACCGAACTTTCTTATACGCATTTGGGTTAAACCATATCGTAGTTTCATTATTTATCTAATTTATAATATTTGTTCTAACCTTTAGATTGCTTTTACACAAAATATATTTCTTTGAATAAATATTAAATGTCAAACTTCAAATCATGAAAGGCTATTTTGTTAAACAATTGACAGGCGCTGATGATACGATTTATATAAAAATAAATATAATAAGCAGAAATTTATTTTGAAACCAGAACCCTTTTTGGAAAAAAATTCAAACAAAAGTTGTGCTAAATATAAATACCTTTAATTTTTGTTCATACAATTTTTCTGCAACTGTAACCATTTTTGAGTAATTACAGAAACTGCAAAAAATGACTAGAGTAAACAGGCACTTTGAATATTTTTTTCAAAAATATGAGGTGCACACCTCAGGCATATGCAAATCTTAAGTTTAAAGTTTCATAATTTTAGCTTCAACCGTTTAGGCTGTAGAGAACACACAGACACACACACACACACACACACACAGACACACACACACACACACACACACACACACACACACACACACACACACACACGCGGACGTCATTCCAAAATTGTCGGAAACGATTCAGGGAAGGTCAAAACGTATATTTCCGTTAAAATCTCGAGTTCGAAATTTTTCACGATTACAATACTTACTTATACTGCGTATAAGAAAGTAATAAAAATTAAAACGAGTCTAACAAGTCGAATCTATATAAAAAATAACATATATTGTCAAATTCAGTAATTTATATTCATCTTAAATGCGACAAGTACTATAATTATAAATACATTTAAAGATTTTGTAATTTTATTATGTGAATATTACTTTTCTAAATAATTTCTCATTATTTTAATGTGAATTAACTATTCGCAGTGGTTTAATGTTATTTCCTAGCAACATCCGATAATTGAGTGAGTCTTATGGGAACAATAATTTACTAATGCAAGCGCTGGCTGGGAGAAATTTGGTTGTGCTTATTTGAAGAAATTTGCTAGCAAGAGAAATCGAAATGTCAATTACATATTCCCTTAAGATTGTTTTCTTAATAGTTAGTATATTTACATTGTTATTCATTTAGAATCACACACAAATAATAATAATTTATTCAATTATACAGACAAATTTCTTTTTGTTTTGGTCATGAATTTACATATCAAATAAAATATATATGAAAATTATTATGCTTTGTTGCATTTAATCAATAATATATGAATAGGAAATATTTAACTTCATCTTAAATATATTTCGGAGAAAAAAATTCAAATCATATTTTCTTTAATATTATTTACATAAAATATAATTTATAAGTAGTTTATTTGAATATATATGTTTAGTATTAATGTCAGTTGGTCCTAAAATTGTCCCAATAATTGTCGCATTTTCGAATACTTTGTGCTCTATGTAAATAAAATATATTGCTAATTTCTAAATTAATAATAAATTTTAACTATTCATTGATAACCGTTAGCAAAAGTGAAATCTTTCATAAATTTTATTGACGCAAACATTAAATTTTACTTATACCGGCGGTAAATTTAACTAACAAAAGACAGTAAAATTATTAATTGATTCACCATGCTTGAATATTCAATTTTAATAACAATAATACCGGTACAAAATAATACTTGAAGGTTTTACTTACACTAAAACTAAATTTATTAATTTAGAAGCTGCAATTTATTAAATTGTTTTGCCAACAACTAACTTAATGTGTTTGTATTGGGAATAAAGAAGAAAATAATCTTTTAGATAATTAATTGACCAAGATTACATATTCGTATAGCATATTGCTACAATCCTAAATATATATATTACAATTTGCAGAATTAGAACTTTCGAAAATATTAGTTTTACTTCTCCTTGATACCGAAAAATGGTATAACTGCTTTACTTAGAAGTAAGTTGTATTGCTAGCGCGCTCTTTGCACTGATTTTGTCACCATGTCTCTGCTAAATATGCCCAATAGATTACAATCTAATTTGATATTCATTATCCAATGCTCATATATTTTTATTGTATCATTTGCAATTTCAATATCCATAAAAAAGGATACAAAGTTGAATAGAATATGTAAGCCACTAATACTCGCATTTAAAAATCGATGGACTATTCGTGATCGAAATTATCGTTGGCGGCGCTAGTAGCGTTAATAAAAATGCCTGGCGTAATGACCAATGTATTTGACAGTTGAGATAGAGGCTATGATTGGACACGCGAAAGCCAGCAAAGTGAAATATCTTTTAAAGTGAACTGATTATAAATGTTCTTTGCCAAAACGAATAACTCTTGGAGTCAGAATCTTTTATTTTGTGTTCTTTAAAAGTATATTTTGATTGTAATTGTTATTTACAAAGTATTTGTGCATTATCAGAAGAATTTACTTCGTCAAATATGATAGTTAATTTGTTCCTTGGATATTTATAAAAAAATGACAGCTGGCCATTAGTGGAACAAACAGCTGTTTGGTACATTAATGCCGGGCGTAATGACCAATTTTTGTAGTACATTAGTTTCACCGCCAGAGAGCGAGTTGTTAATTTCGATCACGAATTGTATAGTGCTGTTTTGCTTATAAATTCAGATCTATGTTTTTAATTAAATAATAATATATGTGGTCAAGACATAATGCAATTTTATGGAAAATTATATTTAATTTTTACTTTATATTAACTGACAGAAAGAAACAATAAACATATTTTTATTTCTGAGCATATATTATTATTATTTAATCAAATTTATTCAGGTTATATATTAAAATAAAGTATAGAATTTAATAGAACATCATTTCAAATCAATTAAATTTTACATGTATTGAATATTAAAAATTCCATAACGCAATAAAAATAGCGTAGGTAATTAGCAAAATATAAATATATATTTTACTTTGATATAAAAATTTAGATAAAAAATTTATAAATACGAATGCTTTCTTATTTGGACTATTGTATTAATATTTTGGAATTCAATTAAGTAACCAAACAATGAAAGATGGAGAAATAAAAGAGAATATATTTTGTAAAATATAATTTAAATATATTGTATATACACCAACTTACAAACCTAAATTAAATAACGCTATACTATGCTTAGTATAAAAATTGAACTTGTACATATATTTTGTTTTGTTAAAAAGACACAATATTGGTAATGTACATTATTTGTAGATGATTGTATTGCATGAATGATAGATAATAATTATTAAATATAAAATACTGAATTTCTATATTTACACAATAAAAAATGGTTGACTGGTTTTGTATGATATATATTTACAGCTTGTGATGGCAGTGTTTACATGAACATAGTGAAACGAATCACTTTTGGCACAATTTCAATCTGTAACTGGACATGAATTTAGTAGTATATTATGTAAATCTCCCATATCTGTCCAATCCACGATTACGCCACCGATCTTCACATTTCGAATGCATCCTTTAAAGTTGTCCCTTATATGAAGTGTTCCAAGCGTTGCATTATCTAAATTCAAACGTTCTTTTAATTTATTTCCTTACAATTTACATATCTAATTTTTAAGTATATATTCTTACCTGGTAATCCTCCAATATATAGTGCACTTTCAATTCTATTTTCCATGAATGGTGTATTTATAGCAAGTGAAGATCTTATGACACCATCAACGTTAACAGTCATCTCTTCTTTGGAATACAAGGCCGATACTTTATGCCATTTATTATCACAGAGGGAATACTCAGTGGATAAGTTAGTTTCAACTTTCGATGGTCCATTTAGTCCCATATTTTCCATCATAACTACAGCACCATTGTACAGTTCGAGCGATAAACCGTAGTCGGTGAATGAATCAGTTATGCTCAGTAGAATACCGTTTTGTTCCCATGTACGGAATTCAAATTCAAACTCAAATTGAATATGAACCACAAAATTATGTTCTACAAAAATGTAAAACGTAATTAATATTATTTGTTAAAATATTTAAAAAAATAAAATATTGTTATTACTGTATATTGCATAAGCATCGCCAGAGAAGTATGATCCTTGCTCAACGCGTTGGAAACATTGCCCTATATTACCGTGGATGCCAGTATCTCTAATTAAATCTTGACTTTCATTGTTAATTTTAAAATTTCGGACGCATCCTCTAAATTGATGTTGATTGTTTATCTATTGGAGAAATAAAAAGTCATATAATGATATTTTATGATAGTGTAAGTGTACAAAATTATAATAATTTGGAAGAAAATTGTTCATTGAAGATAAATAAAGAAATAAATATTAGTAAAATAGTGACAATTACAAGCATAAGACTTATTGAGTGACTAATAAAACATGTAAATACGGTTTGATAAATGCAGAATATTTTAAAATATATTTAAAAAATTATACTTACAACACTAAGCGACATACTGGTATCATTTAGTGGAACTCCGCCAATAAACATAATTCTTCCAGCATTTAATTTCTTCGGGATTTTTTTCTCAACTGATTTCCCATCTACTGATAAAGTCAGTTTCTTTCGTAACTTCCGTATTGAAATATGATGCCATTCGTTAATATCATCAAACTTTTGCTCTAACATAATCACTTTTCTATTCGTTTTGAGCGTTAAATGAATTACATGATTTTTTAGCATTAACAAAATATAAGGACGGTTTTTCCCTTTGTGCCCCTGTAAAATAAATAAATAAATATATTAACCATGATAACACTTATATTATAATTGTAGGTATATAATTTCTTTAAAGTTATATTGGTTTGAAATGTAGAGCGTGTTTCCGTTAAAATTAGTACTTATTTTGAGATTATACATTGCAAGTAATAAATAACGTTAACTTACAGTAGATACGAAAATCAAACCATTTAGGTAGAACGTTCGAAATTGTAGTTCAATATTGTAATCCTTATCCCAAACATTATTTTTGAACGATTGTTGAATAAAACTATTTTCCGAATCACCAAATTTTACGGCACCAGGTTCTACGGAGTAACTAGTTATTCGGTGACATTGTATCGGTGGTGGTGGTTTTGCTGGCAGTTTAGTAAGTGTATCCATTTCATCGTTTATTGGTTGTGGAGTAGAACGACCGATTTTTACTTGGTCAAAGCTTACAAACTTACCAAATGGTAATACCCTATAAATATAATTAATTAATATACAATATATATAAAAACATAGATTCCTACATACGAATTTATTTGTTACATCAAATAATTAAATTAAAATAAGCTTTAAAAGATAAAGAGATGCGACATTCCTAATTCACAAAAAAACAGGTTGAATTTATTTTTGATACGTATTTACATATAATAATTTACGCAAGGCAATTAAAGTTCTTAAAATGTAGATAGAGAATATTTATACTCATTTATACATGTATGAGATGTAACAGACAAATTTGTGTTGACTATAAATATAATATATTGTTTTAACATACATGTTATTAAATATAACATCTTTGATGCTACCAATCAAACGATTTTGATCAACTAAATATTCTGGAACTGTATCAGTATTATTTATACTATATGAAAGTCCTCCAATGAAAATATTTCCGATGATTTGTTTATTCCTGAGATCAAGATCTTTTTGGTCGTATAACTTATCATCGATACGTAAATCAATTTTACGTTTCTTCGTTTTGATTGTAACGACATGATATCTACCGTCGTTCACAGTAATATTTGAAGATAGTGTCACTTGTTTATTGCCAATCTGTACAGTAAGTATAAGTTTGGCGGATACGATAGTGATAGCATAATAATTTTCGATTATTTCGTTATCAAATGCAGCTAATATAAACGCGTCATTTTGTAGGCTTTGGAAAACGAAACTAAATGCCGTACTGACGTTTAGAGATTGTTCTGGTAGTTCAATGTAACCAGAGCCTGGGAAACCAACATCTCGAAGGTTCTGCAACTACAATAAAATATTTTTTGTTAGTTAAAAACAACAGATATTATTTATAGCATTTTATATTTTGCAATAGCTAATTTTTTATGCAACTTTAAATATAGATTTGAATAATAAAATATTATTTTAGAATTATGAGCCAAAATTAATACTATTATTTACCTTACTGTTACATGTAGGCTCAACTCCATATCTTTTTCCAACATTAAGATCAACTTTGCCATCAACATTCATATTTTCAATATCACCCAAAAATGAAGTATGCGTGTAGAGCGTTCTCGTGGTGCCATTCGTTTCTATTTGAAATCCAGGTGGAACACCTCCATAGTAAAATGTAGCTTGTAATAAATTTGGGAAAGCATTACTTTCTGGCATTTTCATTGGTGTTCCATTTTGGCTCTCTTCGTTTACTGATAACCGGCCTTCTTCCCCAGTTTTCTTCTGAAATACTCGACTAGCAGATACTGTAGTTTTGTTGCCAGTGTTGTACTTTTTACTAGTGGTAAGAATTAATACGGAATTGCCACCATATTCAATATGAAATTGAACTCTTCCGTTCTTTAATATTATCGATACAAACCGATTCTAGAATTAAATATATACATTAAAATCATAACTTAGATGTAAAAAGTTTGATAATCTATTTAAAAAAATTATATAAATGCATTAAAGATGAATAATTTAAAAAAAGTAATATTGCAAGCTAAATAATAATGTGGAGTCTCAATAATATGATCAATAAAAAAATTAAGGGCAAATTTGATATATAACAAAAATTAGTAGAAAATATAACTGAAATAATTGCAAAACTGATAAATATGTATTCGCAGTTTATGCAGCGACGTTTGTTTTTAAAATTCATTGAAAAAGTTTGGTGAATAAAAATAAAAGTTTGCTCGTTGGATTAATTTCAATCCACGGTTTTATTAGGGGAAAATAAAATCAGAAGCAATTCATAAGTCAATAGACCACGACGATCGACGCTTATTTTGTTGTTTTTTAGAACTACTTACTTTTGGTTGATCAAATGCTAAAAATAATAACGCATCTTCGTCATAACTTCGGAAATTAAAATTAATTGAAGTATATTTTGAATTGTGATAATGATCACTTTTTTTCACCAAGTATCCATGGCCATTAAAAAAGTTGCAATCATTTGAATAGTCTTGCCCAAATCTAAAACAAGAAATACATATTAAGAATAATGTTTAAGAATTAATTTTGTAATTGTGATTAATTTAGATATTATTTTAGTATTTATACAAAATATAAAAAGAAGTGCTTTAATTAATTTTATTACAAATAGAATTAAATGTATATAAAACACATAATTTTAATTTATATTAAATTAAATACCATACAAATATTATACCTTGATGCATTGCAGTTGTAGCAACCATAGGAAGTTAAATAATTCCACAATCCCACTGATTTTTCATTAAAAACAATATCATGAAGACACCCAGGCAATCCAGTATCAGTTATCACATTATGCGAAACTAACTTTGCTCCAACCCATATTCGATCATTAGGATTAGATCTAAACCGTGTATAATCCGGATCAGTTGAGCTACTATTTCTAATTTGTTCTTCGTCTTTTCCATAATAAATCACTGTCATTTTAACTGTATTTGCAATTCTAGCCACTTCAATTTTGTACAAAGAGTTTTCTGTTTTTGGACCTGGTAATGCGATATCAATTCTTCCCGTATCGCCAGCATCATCAAGTTTCCATAAAAATTGAAGTTGGTCATCGATTAGTTGTAGTGCCATGAATGTATTGAATATTGTTGGGTAATAAAATATGGATGATTTTTTGTGGAAATGATCCAGTGAAATTGTGACTACAATATCAGTGGTTGTAGTTGGATCGAAGTCGTTTGGTTTGTAGGATCGGGTGCATATTGAGTTTAATTTGTTCCCTAATGGAATTCGAACCTATTGAAAATTATACAATAAAATAATTAATTAGATAAAATATTCGCGGACTTAACGGAAATATATTAATACGAAACTAAATCTGTTGGATGCTTTTAGGCACAAGTAATATCCAAATATATGATGAAGTTTAAACTATATAATATAGTTGAAGTGTGTGTTGAATTGGATCAAAATTAATCAGTAGTGCTTGAATATTGAGTATAATTAATTTGATTTAATTAGTTCAAGATATTGGAAGAAGCATAGATCAAGTTGAATCCAATTTATAGGTAAGTAATTAAGGAGTTCTTTCACAAATCTCAATCACGACGTTTATATAATATAATGGTATTAGTTTGAAGTATATTCTAGTAAATTATAACTCGCAATATTCCGTTATTGAGTGAAGAATACTTTATTTTATTATTTTAAATAAAACAAAAGATTCTGGAAATGTAATTGCTCAAAATTTGTGGTCAGTACAATTTATGTAAGTCAGCTTATTTTTAATATTTTATTGAGTAAAATAAAAATGAAATAAATTAGTAAAAAATACATACCCCATATGCAGCTTGTTTAACTTTTAATATACGTCGTTTAAGTTCATCTAGCTTAAAGCTAATCGTATCATTCAACTTTGTATTATTTGATCTTCGAACATAATTATTAGTCTCCAAGCTAAGTAAGATGTCTAAAGAGTTTTTCATAAGTCGTTCGGCAACACTTACTAAAATAGAATAAAATAATATATTCAAATAAACAATCGTATCGAATATGTCATAATTTACATATTAAGATTATAAAGTGCTTATAGGAATTAGTGATAAATTACACTTACATTGTTCTTCACCGTAACTCACAATTTCAATGCCGGCCTTTTGTAATTTATTTAGCTCGGGTCTTAAATTATGCTTGATCTGATCTTTAATGTGAGTTGCATTTTTGTAAATTTCATGCATTTTATTCGAGACAGCGTTTGCACTATGTATTATAGCATACATATCCTTTTTACTCGGTATAATATTTCGCAGATTTATATTTAGTTGGTTATCAGTTAACGCAGTTCTCCATAAAATATTCTGTGTATCGCTTACGCTTATATTTAGGTTTTCGCGAAATTCATCCAAATCTGTTTAAAATAATAATTATTTCACTTGAAAATAATTTCTAAAAATAAAATAACTTACTCTCAACATTATTTAATACTGTTTTTGCATCAAATTTGAGTCTATCGGACACTTTCACTACATTTATTGCTTCTGTTGCTAAGGAATTTTGGTCCTGAGGGTAGATTTTCTGATAAGCTTCATTTATAACTGTTTCTGAATTTTCAGCAATATTTCTCGCTTCGTTCAAATAATCAATGATATCTTGATAAGCTTTGCTTGCTTTTAATGCAATATCAGTTTCGTGCGATATATTAAACGATCTGAAATCAATTACATTTCTTAATATAATGAGATAGACTTTCTACAAAAATATTCAACATTTAACCGTTCATTTCATAATTCAAGCACTTTATTTAATTCATTCAAATTCATCAAATAAACCTTACATCATTTGTTGCCAATATTAATAATTTGTTTAAAAAAATTGTTATAAAAAATATAGAATATTAAATTTAATTTTAATAACTTTGACTTAAAAAAAAAACGAGTGAGTGGCGGCATTCATGTATGTATGATGCGCACGCACACACGTTGACATACTGATTGGTAACGGGACAGCTCAGACATAACGCAATTTCATTGAGTTAGTAATACCAGCACGCATTCTCGAAATTAGTACTTTAAGTAATATCCTTAAATAACCTCGATGGATTTTATATTAAATAATTTACCTTCTGTATTCTTCTGCTAAACGTCGTAATATTTCTGAATGTTTTTTGGCAGCGTCGACCTGTTTCTGAAGTTCTTCCAAAGGAAACTTTTTCTTTTCTTTAATTATGTCTTCAATCTGTTTAATTAGACTTTTGAATTCATCGGAATCTTTTAAATGTTCAATATTTAGCTTTGCCATGTTTAAAAGTTCTTTTGCACTTTTAACATTTTGATCCTCATCGTCTGAATCAAAACTGATATTTTTCAGCTGCTGAATCTTAGCTTTCAGTTGAGTAATTCTTTGGTTTATTTCCGCGTTCTTTTGACTGCCAATATCGAGATCTGTTACAGTATTTTTAACGATGATTTTCATATCTTTTAAACGTTTCTCAAATTCATGAAAATCTAATTCAATTTTATTGAGTAGAACACTTTGGTTTGTTTTCATTCTTTGAATGTCGTATAAAATATTTGTACAGTAGTTATTCACATCGCTGAATTCTGGATGGATCAATGGTATACGCTTAATTTCGTCTAATAATTTACTGCCTTCGCGAACAGCATGCTTTAATTTAATATGATCTTTGCCAAATTTATTTAAATCGTTAATTGTTTTCTCGATCTGTTTAAATAGCTCTTTGATATTTTTGCGTAATTGAAGAATCTCATTATTGACATTCTCGATGTCTGTTTGAATTTTATTACTTCTATCAACAATGTTGGAATTCTTGAGTTTGTCAGCCGTGTCATATAATTCATTAATAGGTTGAACGGAAAAGGATTTAATTGAATCTTGCAGTAATATGTACTCCTCCAACGCCTTTTCTAATATTTGACTTTTGTTACTCATTTCATTTAATTTATCATGCAGTTGACGTGCGCGATCATATAAAATATATTCTGCGTATAATTTGTCGAGATCATTTACCATTTTGTCCAAGTCGTCTAATAGCCATTGTGTGCAATTATCACAAGCTATAAAAGGAAATAAATGCAAACTATAAATATCTAAGAAATTTCAAATATATATTATATTCTGATTACGCTTTTTCTATGAATTGTGTGTGTGTGTGGATTTCGAGGATTGCGATATATTTAATACACTATATAACTTACGTTAGCAGCAAAATGTCCCATATTCATTAAAAATCAATTATGATTGCAAATGAATTAATTAATTAATAAAAAATCAGTGAAAGTGTATATTATTATATGCACGCTATTTTCTATGGAAGCGTTTTGGAATGACTTATAATTTATAATTTAGGAAAATATTAAAAATAACTTACGTGCACAGCCGTTGACCTCGAGTACAAATCTGTGGTTTTCGCACAACGAACAATCCGTACCAACGATGCCCTGTTTACAATTACACTGGCCAGTCTCTTCGTCGCATTCGTAACTCGCGCTGCCGTACTTGTTACAGTTGCACGGTTTACACGAACCACCCTCTTGTTCCGGGTTACCGAAATAGCCCAGTTTACATTTATCGCACTTTGCACCTGTATATCCCGGTTTACAAGTACACTTGAAGCCGCCAAACGGCAAACGGTGACAGTGTTTCGCGAAGTTTCGCTCGTGCGTAGGACAAGGGCATGGTTTACACTTACCATGCATTGGATTACCAAAGTATCCCTCTGCGCAATCTTGACAATTTGTACCTGTTGTGTTTTCGGTGCACGACTATAACAGACAAAATTGATTGAATAACTAAGATTATATCTTTGAATCTTATTTTAGATTTAAATAAATTTAAAAAAAAATTACATAACTTATCTATTGTTTTATTTTAATATAAAAGCGTAGTTTAAATTGACGTTCCGTATAAAATATTAATTTAAATACCAGTAATATCATCATAAATGGTTCTCAATAAAATATTAAGAAATATGTTCGTGTATAAAACAAATATCATACAGATTAAATCTAATGCTATCGCCTATGTTCTTATATCCAATTCCATTAAAAATGCAGTGCGTATATTTACCAGACAATGTCCTGTTTCTGTGTCACAAATATTTGATCGGCCATTACATTCGCATGGACGAGTTTCGCCGATAAGATCGATGACGATTGTTCCATTGACCGTTGATGGATTGTAGTATCGGAAGAAGCCGATACTCGGATTCTGACACGATGATGAATTGTATTGGTTCGGGCATTCACAGAGCTCAACTCCTTTCGCTAATGGCGGCGGACTTCCCGGCAACGTTATCGCTGTATCTAATGTCACATTATGCAATCTACAAATCAAAATCATTACATAAAACAAAAGCTTTACCATTTTAAAAAGAATTTCACATGAAGTTTGGAATATTAAAGAGATAACACATGTGTACGATTACTAGTAGCTTAGGCGCCTCCACCATAATGTATTACATTTTGGCAATAAAAATTCTTTTCGAATAAAATTTATTTTTAAAACTCAAAAATAAATAAAAAGCATATACTTTTTGTATTGTTAATAATAAAATAAAACCGTTAAGAGTAGATTTGACGACAAAAATCAAATAGTTTAAACTTAAAATGAGCATGGTCTATCGTTAGTATTCCCAACTTCATGGCTTTTGATGATCACCTACACGACCTTATTGAAGTTCACTGCATCATTCGCGCGAATCAAAACATGCTGGATTTTTTGCAACGCGACCATAAGCACATCACGTGACACAAGCGCATTAGGCATATCTTTCCTGCGCCACAATGATTCATGTAATCGTATCTCATGTTTATGGTTTTTACTAGGCACCAATTGGTAATATTCCAATATAAGTCGATTGTTGCCTTTTATTTGTACTAGCGGATATGTGTTGTACGAGAACGTATTGGTGCCACCGATAGTTTCAGACATGAATCGAAGATATCCACCGTATGATAGAATGCGATCGCCTAAGAATTCATTTGGAAGACGCCAGTATATTGCTCGGTCTACATGGGTTTCGACGTCGAGCGATTTTGTTTCGTCGTACACTCCAGGAATAACAATTAAATCATTCTCTAATGTGAGATGTTTATTGAATAAATGTTTGTGTGATGGTATAATCTAAAGAAGATTCGATTTTAAGGTATATGGAAACTGTAGCGATTATGAACTAGGTATACCTTTTTTCTATAATTGTATTCAATATCCAATTCTCGACTAGTATTTAATCGAATATGTCCAATCGTTAAATTTGATTCAGTGCAATGAGCAGTTCTACCGAAACAGAAACATTGCGTACAGCCACTTGGATTATCTAAATGTAAGCCGAAAGTTCCATTGGAGCATTGGTGGCACTGTTTTCCAACGACAAAGGCCTGAAAACATATTTGTATAAGGAAAAATCTTTGTCGAGATTGCAGGAGAAGTTGAAATACTTTGCATAAACATTGTCCGGATTCATCACACGAACAGTGGCCATTACTGTCACATCTTTCCGGTTCTGTGCCGGCTCGATCACAATCGCAGCGTCTACACCGCGGATAACCGTAATAACCAAAAGAGCATTTGTCACAATGCTGTCCGGTGTAACCAGTTTTGCATTCGCACTGTCCCGTAAATAAGTCGCATTGCTTTTTCACATAGCCATGTTGTGCACAGTTGCAAGACTAGAAAACATATTTATCATCATGAAAATTAAATTGAGATTTCTATTTATTGCAGTCGGCGTTGGTTAGATTTAGAATAATGTTTTTTTAATGATAAATTATCTTGCGGTCGTAGACACTAATTTTTGTTTTCCATTTTGTTACTGATTTTAAACCTACATATGATGTATTGCTAATTACTTAGTTATAAATTGAAATTTAATAAATATCTATATAACTGTGTCTTAAATAAATATGTAAAATTTAGTGATTTTAATTTTAAGAATACTCAAAAATAGTAAACTTTAAAAATACATAATGTCTTAATATCTCATTACTATTTTATACTTGCTACTTTCTTATACGAAGTAACAAGTAAGTATTGTAATCATAAAACAATTATACCTTTTGACCTTCCCTGAATTGAGTCTAACTATTTTTAGAATGACCCCTGTGTGTGTGTGTGTGTATGTGCGTGTGTGTGCTGTGTGTGTGTGTGTGTGTGTGTGTGTGTGTGTGTGTGTGTGCATGTGTGTGCGTGTGCGTTTGTGTGTGTGTGTGTGTGTGTGTGTGTGTGTGTGTGTGTGTGTGTGCATGTGTGTGCGTTTGTGTGTGCGTTTGTGTGTGTGTGTGTGTGTGTGTGTGTGTGTGTGTGTGTGTGTGTGTGTGTGTGTGTGTGTGTGTATGTGTATGTATGTGAGTGTGTGTTTGAAATATTTTATTGCAAAATAAATGTGTATGTATAAAATAATAATACTCATGAAATATGATGTTTGTTAATAACGAACCTTACATCCTTTGCCAAATTCAAGTCCATATGAGTTAGGTATACACCATTCACATGATTCTCCTCTGCTATTCGTTGGACAAACACATCGTCCTGTATCAAGATCACAGATATGCCCTGGTTTATCGCAATATTCACATTCTACAAAAGCAACAAATATATCCGTATTGTATTGAAATAGTCTACCGTTCATCCTCCATTAACGAGAAAACAGAATATTATAATTACTTTGACATCCTGTATTTGAAAAACGAAAGTACCCTGGTAGACATGTGTCGCACTTAAGGCCGCCTACACCAGGTTTACACAAACATTGCTGTGTTCTTTGATCGCATAAGTTATTTTCGCTTCCGATTTGATCACAATCGCACTCAAAGCAACCATTCCCTGTCTCCAAACCCCAGTATCCATCCTATAACAATTCTAGAATCATGTATCTTTTCAAAACACACACAGAGAAACATACTACAACGATACAAAATCTCAAACAATTCATGGATTATTTTTCACAATTTTCTAATACATAATAAATTTTAATATTTAGAAAAAAATAGTTA
The DNA here is from genome assembly GCA_944738965.1 of Nebria brevicollis. Taxonomy (NCBI): domain Eukaryota; kingdom Metazoa; phylum Arthropoda; class Insecta; order Coleoptera; family Carabidae; genus Nebria; species Nebria brevicollis. The sequence continues at coordinate 8,851,752 of OX122907.1, read as the reverse complement.
TCAGAACTAAGAATTTGGTTGAGACAACGAAATTCATAGTTACATATTTTTTAAGAGTGTACGATTGTAAAATATTGATCCTGTAAAAAAAAAACAATAGTATTCACGTAAAATAATATGTAATTTGTATATACAAAATTAAACAACGTATTTCGAAATTAAGTCTTCCATGCGGATTTGACCTTGAAGTGTTATATTTTCTTTACTAAAACTGGATTTGCGTCTTATCAAAGAGAATTCTCTTTGGTCTTATTTAAAAAGTTTAAGAGCAAAGAAGAAAAATATGCCATAGTAATTCTTGACGAGTTCTCTGCGTTTTTTATTTTTTAAATATATGCCAACTTTAATCGATAAAATTGTATTAAAAAGACTAGCTCTCCTTTCGTTCTAATCAAATAAAGCTTGAATATAACTCTATGTTGCATGGTGAAAAGGAGAGAGCTTTAGAACATACCTCGCAAAAATTGCAATTCAGTCCACCCACATGTGGTTTGCATCGGCATTGTCCTGTCTTGATATCGCATGACGTTAATTCGGATCCAGCGGAATTGCATGCACAACCTGAAAATAAAAATAATAACTTTACTCCCCGTATTACTTACTCTTGGCAAGAACTCTATTTGTAAAATAACCTATGTATATATTAAATTGCAAGTTATTAGTTGCCTGGAGATTGCACAGAATTGTCAATAGTATATAAACGTACATGATATGTATATTCTAACTCAAATTTAATAAGTAAGGCTCAGTTCAGCTTAGTAAAGCTCGTACGGCCCTCAGAATGTAACATCATCGCAGTTTAACAATGGATAAGGGTGTATTCCAAGATCTCAGGCTTTCCTTACAGCTAATAGCCAAAAATGTTTACCGCTCCATTAAAATATATATATAATAAAAGAGACCGAAAAATACCGCAAACTTGGGACCTAGTCAGGAGTAGGCAACTAAATGTTATTCGTATTTAAACATTTATTTTTTAGTATTTCGGTTTATTGTATAAATATATCAAATTCGGTAAAATTGAAAAATATCCATGTTTGTAGCTCATTGTTTATTATAAAATAAATCAAGTGTTTTGAACGTTATATTATATAAATCATATGTGTTTTAATTTTTAAAACAAGTTAACGCACATTTCATTTTAAACATATCAATAAATGTTGGATGATTTAATTTAGTGTACAAATATACCCTTATAGAATAAAAATATAAATTTATAAATATATATACACAATGACTTAATCCACATCTGAATTTAGAAAAGAGATGTTTTATTACTATTTGTATTAGATAAAAAAAAATGGAAATGAATCCACGGTGCTGAGTGTAACGATGCGATAAATTATATAACCAAATTATCAAAATGATTAACATGCTATAAACATCCAAATATTAATACCTATGTAATCTAATGAAATAAACCATTAAAAATGTATTTAAGATGAGGAATTAAAACCTTACGCAAGCATTTATAAATTAACGGCCGTTTACGTTATGACATAAGTTTTATAGTTAAAAGCAACATCTCAATTGGAATACTTATTTAAAAATGTTAATTAACCAGCTACTATAACAAATAAAACCACATTAAATATATTGACAATAAAAAACTTAAAGTTGATTCAAGAGTAAAAAAACTTTACGAACATGTATTCCGTTAAGTTGAATTTAAATACACTCACTCAAAAATGTGTGCTGCTTGAGAGAGAGAGAGAGAGAGAATGTGTGTGTGTGATAAACTCTTTTTATTATATATTAGTTTATAGTTAAACAATTCTTTATCTAAATTTTATCAAAATATTTGCAATTTATTCCCGATATCGGAAATTTTGTTTTGAGTTTGGTGTAAATTTACTTGAATACCGCCCCTGGCAAAACTTTATTAATGATGCACTTAACTGGGGCGAAATATAAAATCGCTTTTGGATGTCAATCGCTTTTAACTAAAATGTCTAAAAGCCGCTTAGTGGCGGATCCACTAGTTAAAGTGAAGGAACTTGAAATTGTAGTTCAGACGTGAAGTTTTGAATTTGTAAACTAAATTACGTGTAGAAAATTATGTAATGAATGTACTATTTAAAAATTGTATACGTGAAATATTCGGTTTTATAGTAATAAAACCGAATATTTCACGCTATATAGATTAACTTAAAAGAGTAAAAAATGGCTCTGAATCAAGGGTAGGCCGATAAGTGAAGTTTTCTGATTTCTAGCGTTTAACTCTAACAAAGGTGATGCTGCATTTTTAATGCAGCATTTAGTTTTCGTTTGTTTTCGTGCAAAGCAACGTTTAACACCTGAAGCACGTGTCTGTAGGTTTACTTTGTTAGATTAATGAGGTGCATAATGATTGTTTGCGGTCGCTCAACACTCACTCGCCATTCATGTGTTAACGAGTGAACTGGTTTAGATGACCGCTGCACAAACAAACAGTAGCACAGCCAGAGTACTTACTATACACAAATACATCTCCACAGCCATACAAGATTTGCTTACGACGAGCAAATCTTTTACACAAGTTGGTTGAACTTTTTGAAATAGACAACATAATTAAGAATAACACTAACAAGTTAACTTGTAAACTATAGCAATTTATCAATCTTTTCAAGATATCAAACGATGATTTTCGATCCTATAGATACATTATATAGTTTTCAATAAACGTTTAAGGCGATGTTCCAATTTTTTTTTTAAAACAATCTATTTTTTTTTTGTTCAATCATTTTATACAAAAACATTTAAAAAATATGTAAAAAAAATTTTAAGGTAAATTTCCAAACCGTTTCCAAGATATTTACATTTCCATAAGTAGTAACCGGGTAATAAATACACTAAAATTAAATTTTAAACACGTTTTTCTCGAAACTATATTTTTAAAAACGGTGTGCACTCTAGCTCAAAAAATAATTAAGCTATTGACTCAAACCTTTTTTAATTTTATTAATTAACTTATAATGCAGAACGTAAACCGACATTTTGACATAAATATTCATTTGTTCCATTTTTATTCAATCCCAAAAGTCCAATTTTGTGCACAAAACATAGGACTTTTCTTAAACTCACTCTATTTTCTAAGTCATTTTAATTTTTTACTTTTTATTAGTTTACGGGGAAGGTAATTTTGTTTTTAATAAAACCCCGTTAGATTTTTTTGTTTTAGACAACCTGGACTGGCGTTATCGTGCACACCGCAAAACGCCTCATCTCCGCGGCCTCTACTTTGTCACCTCCTATGTAAGTAATTATGCATAAAAATAAAAAATAAATTTTTTTTGTATACTGTATGAGTTACTAAATATTGTAAACAAAAATTTCTTTCTAATAAAATAAGAGAGAAAAAAATTATAAAAAATAGTCATTTATGTGACCAAAAAATTAGAACATCGCCTTAAGGAAAGGAACTACCTTACATATTATGTATACCGGGGAAAAAACAAGAATAAACTATAAACATCATGTGCGCGGTGTACCCGTGTCGTTTTTTAAGCGATAATGTTTATTTTCATTCACTACAAACGTGCACCACACGCATCGTGTTCGTGTGCGTGCATATGTTTATGCTCGTGTGCAGATGTGTTCAATGTATGCCAATGTGTGTGTATATCGCTGTCATGGTGTATTCATCGTTATGTCGCAATTTATTTTCTCGAAAACAGCGTCCCTTTCGGGCGTCTGTCAGGCAATCGGCAAGCGAGATTGCACATATAAATAATTCAATTTCATTATAAACATCCAGAGACTGACGGAGACGGTGACGGTGAGCAGCACTCTCTGTTTCAATGTCAGAGGTCTCTTCTGGTTTCGTATATATATATAATATCTACTCCGGTGGGGGCTGTTGCGGTGATACACTGGAACTGATGGGGGTACACGCGAGCATTAATAGTCATAAGCTTTGAAAGTAGACTCTCTGAAAGGCCTTTGAACTTATCAAGGCGTATTTGACTTTTAAGCACAATATTATTGCATTGATAAAAAAAAAACTCTATTAAAGAATCAACAACAAATTGTTAATTTAATTAATTTGTTTCCTGTATAAATTCAACAGAAAACCACAAAGTACTCAATTAATGGCCTTTCGCCAGTTAAGGAAATCGAATTGGGCGGTTATACATTGCTGTACGCACACGACGACAATAATAAACAAACATTTTTGAAAAACGGTGCCCGCTGCTGGAATAGGGCCAGTGGGCGATGTTGGATAATTCAATTGTAAAAAGACAAAAGATGACTCAGGTAAAAAAACAAAACACCACACAGGATACTACATACATTCTCTCAACCGAATAAGATCATGTTACCGGGTTTCTGTGTACACGAATGCGCACCTAAATTTATGATAAACAATATCGGAATGACGTGTGTTTTTAAAATAGTTATACAAGGTACAAAGGATTTCTGTTGGTAACATGTAATCACCGAAAACATACATGTAAGAATAATGTTATTTAATGTGTAATGATTAATTCCTGTAAATGGAAATTAAACCAGAATTAGGTATACATTAACACTAAATCATTTATTCCTAGTTGCACCAAAGTTTAAATTTAAACATCAGATATTGATTAATAATATCAAATTGTTTATTTATTTTAATACCGTAAAACATAAAACTTTCAACGAAATTGAACTTTAACTTACTTCTTAACGGTTTAAATTTTACCGGAAGTAGTAGTTAAATGTATACTAAAATTACTAGGAAAGCAATTTATTGTTTTTTAATATTTTGCATAAAATCGATATTAGTTCTAATTTTTAATAAAAAGATCATACATTACTTTAGCAGAGTTAACTCTTTTTTATGTAACAGTATGATCACGGAGGTTAAACTATAATTTAACTGTTTTAACATTATTAATTCCAATTGAGATGAATATGATTCACCAAGTTCAAGTAAAGATATAAAAAGTTTAAAAGATATACAGCTAATTAATTATATCTGACGTAATAATTATACTATAAAATATTACATATAACTTTAGTGATGAATCATCATTTGGCACAGAGCAAGATAAGTATCAGTTGCGTATTAACAACATGCTAAATAATAAGTTAAAATGTGTTCAAAATAGGAATAATGAATCTTTTAATTCCAAAATAAATAAAGACATTTCATTAATAATGCTATAGTCATTATTTTACTGCCAATATTTGATTTAAAAATCTGACATTGAAGAAGTAGTATAATTTACCAAAGTCAAATCTATTTAGTCGAAATATATTCGTAGTGTTTTGCACTGCACTTACTTATACGTTTTACTATTTACATAGATAAAAATCAAGCAAATATAATTATGTATTATGTTAAATTAAAAATTTTTTAAAATAAACTAAAAATCTACCTACAATAAGAAATTACAATGAAAAGTTGTACGAAATATCTTTTATTTTTATTGTAACTATGTTACTATAAGTTTCATCGTTTCGGTGAAAAAACAACGGAAGTAAACATGCACTTCCGGTTTGAATTTTATCTTCAAAAATACTAGATTTTCTTGCTATTATGTATAAATCTTAAGTTTAAAGTTTCTTAACTTTACCTTTAACCGTTAAGACTGTAGAGCGATCTATCTCCCTCACACACACACACACACACTTATGCTGTCTTACAATAAAGTGATTCAAAGCATATGTAGATAGTGGCGATAGGCGATGAAGTGTCTTCTATAAACTACTAAACTATACTTAGTGAAATATATAGAGCTATAAGTTATTCAACATTTCATCAAAACAGTTAGCAAACTAGTTGCTCTATATTAGGATGTGGTAGTAGGTGTTGACGGTTTAATTTGCGAATAGAAAAATGTCATTGTCCTTATAATAGTGCGTCTGATTGCGGCCGCAGATATCTAAACATATACCTATAAATAATAGTAGGCCGAGGCCAACAAATGATATATGATCTTAAATTTTCCACTAATGGCTACAATTTCATTCTTAAATGATCGATTGGGTGACGTTTTATTGTATTAATATCAGATTTCAAAGCAACCGCCATAGAATGTTATGAACAGTTTATGTAAAATATTGATTTACTCTATTATGATAATAACGAACCTTCAGTCTAGCTATAGCTTTACTATTATTAGATCCATTATTCATATTCTCTGGAAAGACACCACGTGAATTATTATCAAATATTCCTTGATGCTCTAATGGCCTGTAATTACACCCAGACTCGTGTTGTTCAACATTTCGTTATATTAGTGAACACTAGTGAAAATGAGTTAGCGTTAGAATAAAAATCTACTTCATTATGTACGAATGGATTCATGAATATAAATGAAGCGCATGATATAGTAGTTGAACAGATAAACAAACGTATACCTTTGTATATATAACCGGAAGGAAAATGTGAGCTTTACCGAAAATGTTAATTTCTGTGAGTTGTGACAAGGTCTAGGGTAAATCGACACGTAATGGAACAGTTAAGAAAATTCTCTAATTTTTTTAAGGATTAAAAAAAAATTTGGTTAATATATTTAATAATTGAAAATTTTTAAAATTTAAGTGTTTTATAAAGAAAAAAAAAATTAAATTGTTTATTGATGTTTTAGGTAATTTTGTTCACAATTTATAATTTGATGTAAAAATGCCAGTAATGGAACGGTGGCTGCCTTTAATAGCACAGTCCTTTCTAGTAATAGATCGGCAAATTATATTTTTTGTTAAATGAACTAGGTAAATCAATAAATAAATAAGTTCTATTATAAATTTATTTTTTATTTAATATAGTTATAAATTTATATATTTTAGCTTGGATTTCCTACTTTCGTTATTGCTAGTATAGTTAAATATCTTAGATCACAAACTAGTTCTAATTCCTCTCTTGTTATTTGTTTTTATAAAAGCTTTTTGTGTTATTAGTCCATTATTATTGTAACAGTTGATGCATTTAAACGTATGAATGCTTAAAGTCGCGTGTCGCCTCCTATCTTGGTTTGATGACAAAACAAAGATATATCTACATTATGCGGTAGACACTTGGATAGTAGTAAGTGATTACTTTTGATTTATACTATTATTTCTTCAATTATGAACAAACACTTTAGATTGTAAATTCAAAATATAACACATTTGGTGCAAATATTGTTTAATGGTATATAATTCACAGCTTTCACAGTAAAATCTGCCATATTGATAAATCTAGATAAATATATAGGCCATAACTGGTGTCAATTAAGAGAAAACCAACGCAAACTGATGGTTCGTATATTTTATGCTAATTAGAAGTCTATTTACTCTCCTACAACGAAAGCTAACAGTAATATGCAACATAAAATATCATATTGTATCTACTTTCATACATTTACAAACATCGTGTAATATAGTAAAAATAATTAGAATCAAGTTATATTTTACAAAGTCGTTGCGGGCATAAATTTTAGATATAATATTTACAGTGGAAAGTATAATTTTCATAAATTGTATTACTTTTAAGTGGAATAGTTGTTATTACCTACATGCACATCAGGACTTGAATTGTGTGAGAAAGTTTTCATAACAAAGTATTGCAATTAAATAATATTCATTTCTATCCCCTTATACTGCACTTTAAGAAAATTTCGGTCGAGTGCCCCCAAGTATCTCGAATTGACAATAAGTTTGTCTTTCGGCGTCCTTAATACATAAAAATATATAACTCAGATACTTGTTGGACGTTAGTGTCGCTCGTAAAACCAAATTTGTCGCTCCTTCTCTTCTGAAGATACTAAACGGATTGACACTAAATTTAGTATACGTAATCTATAGGTGCATAATTTATACCGTTCGCATTTTAAATCTGCTAGGTTCTTTGTTTCCTTATATATTAACTTTAAAATTTTTAAAAAATCGCAAAAAAAAAAACAATGAATTCTAATAATATTGGTCTTTTTCTGTTAAAAATATTTTATAATTGTTTTCATCTACCAAAAATATCCATATATTGCTTATTTATTCATTAATTAGCTATGGTAAATTGGCATGACTAAGTAACATTACAATAGTAATTGCATTAGTATAAACTCTTAACTATGATTAGTACATGTATATAAATAATAATAAATCAGTTGTATAAGTCATTATAACTTGTTTCGTGTAACAATAAGGAAATATACTCAATCGCATGGGTTTAATATTGTAGAATTACATAATTATACCATAATTATTACATGCTAAAGACAGTAAAAAATATTTATTTTATGAATGGAAATAAAAAAAAAGTTTACGCGTGGAATAAATGTGTTCACTAGGTATTTTGAAGCAGCGTAAAAGTGATGAAAAATTAAGTAATCTGTTACTAAGATGTAAGTGTGTTTTATCTAAATATTTGTTCGCGCATTCTACTATAGATAACTGGATGCTTTGGTGGTCTTTTACAACCTTTTCGTATCTTTTCTGGGGGCGTTGTACCTACAATTTATTTTATTAACTCTTCCCTGGCAATGTTTACCAGAAACTAAGAATAACTACGACGATTTTATGTAATCAAAAACGAACATGAGAGAAAAAAAAAAACTGGTTTGGAATGTGTGTTACTTATCGAAACATTTACTTCTCAAAAATGTGTGTAGCTATTTTATAGTTATGTAAGTAATATGAAATTGTAATTGAATATTTCACGATCCTATGTAATCGAAGCGTAATATAATTCTATGATTAATATCTATACCTACACATATTATAAAATGGCACAAGCTACTGTCATATAGAAATAAAAAACTAATAAATACTAGAGACAACGTAAGTAAAGACCTCGTCACAAACCGCTATTGAAACATCGACAAAGCAACAGTATTTTATCAACTTACGCTTATACAATCTGCATGAAAAAGGCGTAATTGTATTTTAACTTAATAACGGACTCGAGTAATATTTTTTTAAACAAATGTCAATATTTTATAGTTATTAAAATGTAATATCAATTTACGTTTTAACGCGAGTTCTAAATATTATGATTTGAGAAAGATTTATCGTATTACCTACTATGGATGACATGGCTCAAGTGGTAAAGCAACAGAGCGCATATCTGTAGGTTTTGGGTTCGATTATTTTTCTCAAATTTCTAATATTTAAATAATATTATCGTAGTTTTGCATTAATTTTAATAGTATAACTTAATTACCCTACATTTATCCATTAGATTGTTAACTTTTGCGCAACAAAAAAAATAAGGAAGTGTTTTCCGTTGGCGCACAATTAGTTTGCTAAGACATAATAACTAATTAAAAAATTGAGTCTGTGTTAGGTGAGACTCCTGTGAGAATAAAAGATTACCAAAGGCCAAAACAGTAAATGAAACAATTAAAATTCCATTTGTTTTCAATCATTGGCTGACAGGTAAACCTTATATGTACAAATGTAAGATTAGCTATTTGTGAAGGAAACATTAGTTAATTATTGGAACAATTAAGAATCAAGTTGTTATGGCGCGTGCATTGCAATGTGTCTGCTTTATTTATTGCGCTCAAGTTACATCGTTTGTATGAAAAACGGTGTAATCTCAGCATCTTAGGTCGCGGGACGACCGGTGCGGCGGTACGTTCTTAGTTAGCGATGAAGAAAATTGTGTCGACCCACGCCGTTACGTTACGTTACGCTACGTTACGTTTCAAGTCAATTAAAAGCAATTGACACGCGTTTTATACATTCTACAGACATGAATGCAGATCACCGTGAAAACTATTACATAACATAGTATCTACTCTTCGCGTATTTTCTCGCTCTAAAATTTGGCTACGGATAGCAATATTAATTTAGTTTTATGTTTATGTAAAATAATTTAAATAATATTAGTTTTTTAATAAAATGGTGTATATTTAATTTATTTTGAGTACATCAGATTAGTTTAACGATTTTTATTTAAAACGCTACGTAGGAGTGTTCTTTTTAACGAGGATATGGCGAAATTTACAACTAAACGGATATTTTCATTGAGTGTCATAGATTATTTGTTTGACATTTAAATGGGTTAATGCTAATCATTTCAAGGATTATCCTAGAGGAAACGTGATAAAGAATATGTGTCATTGCATAATACTTGTAAAATAGAATGCAAACATCTGTTCTTTTTTTTAATTTTAATTTTATATATTACACAAAACTAGTTTTCATATTTTTAATCTGGTTCATACGCAATGAGAAATAATAATATAAGTCCATAAAATAATAGACAAACGAATTTTTTTTTTGGGCGCTAAATTTTACTATTTTCAATTATACATTTTTTCCACAATTATCAAATATTTGTTAGTCATTAGAATGCATTTAAATTTAATTTCAGTGTCCATATAGTCCTTGGTTGTTAATATACTAATACATACGAGTCGAAAACCAATTATTCACTTGTATTTTGCAGTGCCATTATTTATCTAAAATCGATAATTTGAAACTCACACGACGAGAAAACCACATGTTGTGTTTTAATGAAAATTTTATGTTACAAGCGATTTATTTATCTTTAAAATGTAACTGTTTTATTTCAATATTAAATTATTTATTTAAAATGATTTTTTTTTGTCTCTGATTACTTGTATCTACATTTTAGAAATAATTTAATTTTGGCCTCGTTTATATCAGTAGTTATTTTTAAAACATAAACTGTGGTTTTTAAAAATACAGGAGAAAACATCTGCAGTGTCATGCACTGAACTTTCTTATACGCATTGCAGTTAGATCATATTTAGACTATTTTTCTAATTTAATAATATTTTACCAACCTTTGAAACTCCTTTTCACTAAATTATTTCTTAGAATAAGTATTAAATGTCAAACTCCAAATTATTTAATTTTTTTGTTTTAATACTAATCAATTGACAGGCACAGTAGATACGATTTATGTGAACATAATTATAATAAGAACAAATTTCAATAGCTATTTTCTTGTTTCAGGTACTTTTTTTGAAAAAAATTTTCAAACAAAGTTCTGCGAAATATTAATACTTTTAATTTTAAACCAAACAATTTTTCTGTAAATTTAACCATTTTTGAGTAATTGCAGAAACCACAGAAAATGACTAGCGTAAACAGGCACTTCCGGTTTGCATATATTATTCAAAAATAGGAGGTGCACATGCGAGACATATACAAATCTTAAGTTTAAAGTTTCATAATTTGACCTTTAGCCGTTTAGGCTGTAGAGCGCGCACACACACGCACACACAGACAGAGGTCATTCCAAAAATAGTTAGAATCGATTCAAGGAAGGTCAAAACGTATATTTCCGTTGAAATCTCGAGATCGACATTTTTCATGATTACAATACTTACTTATACTGCGTATAAGAAAGTAAAAAATTTGTAATATAATGTTCTATTACAAAGTTTTAAAATACCATTACTACGCCAAATGGAAGAGTAAATTATTTAATTAAATACTTAAGTTACAGCAGGGTTTTCAATTATAATCTGTAGGTATCCCTTGTATTTATGTTATTATTATTCAAGGTATTATAAACAATATTAGTTCTGACAACGGTGGTCCAATATGGCAAGCAATATCATTATTATTTGCAATTATTCGCAATAATTCATTCTTATACTATTATTATAAAACCATAATGACAAGTTGTAGGTTGTGTGACCTAGAAGTAAACTCATACGTATATTGCAGACTGTACCGTACTTTGAACTGCATTGATAAATACTCATTTGCAATTCAGAAGTAATCATATTGTACAATTAAAAAGAATCTTAAATACCTATACAATCTAACAATGATAAAACAGTTGCTAAAATTGGTAATATTCTACGAGATAATTTAATGTGTAGATCAAGCTAAATTTATTATAAAATGTTATGAACATCGCGTAGATAAATCGTGTAAAATTAACAACGGTAAATTGAAACAACGTTAAACGTTTTTAATAACCTCGTAAACTACTAGGATCTTCTATAATAGCGCGACAGATATGGAATTTATAGGATGTAATACTGTTTTAGAATTATTTTGCCTCTAAAGGTATTAAAAAGAATTCGTAACCGATGCTAAAACATTCGCACTATTATCCCTATTACAGTGCATTGAACTTGATAATGCATAGAAAAATTATATTGAAAAAATTGAACAATGAACGACGGCTGTATATTACTTGCAGAAAATTTTGATTTGACGTGATACAATGTTCATGATTTATAGATGAATTGTTCAGAAATCATTCCATATTTATTGCACATTGATTATTAAAAGTTCTGTCACCGTTGAATAATCGAGAAATTATTCATTTAATAGCTATGCGAAGGACTATGACATGAAATACGCAAATCCTTTAAAAATATATAGGCCTGTCAACTCAAACGTGATTATCTGAAGAAGATCAGAGTACTTCAGCTTTCAAAAGCTTATATATATATAAATGTATTTTTATTTTGTATTAATAAAATAAAAGATCTCAACATTTTTTAAACGTATATTTTATAAAGAATATTTTTTTTAAGGCGATGTTCCAATTTTTTTTTTTAAATCTTTTTTTTTGTTTTATAATTGTATACAAAAACATTTCAAAAATATGTAAAAAAAATATTAAGGTAAATTTCCAAACCGTTTCCAAGATAATTACATTTCCATAAGTAGTAACCGAGTAATAAATACACTAAAATTAAACTTTAAACACGTTTTTCTCGAAACTACATTTTTACAAACGATGTGCACTCAAACATTAATTAAGCTATTGACTCAAGTCTTTTTAAATTTTATTAATTAACTTATAATGCAGAACGCAAACCGACATTTTGACATAAATATACATTTGTTCCATTTTTATTTAATTCCAAAGGTCCAATTTTGTGCACAAAACATAGTACTTTTCTTAAACTCACTCTATTTTCTAGGTTTTTTTTAATTTTTAACTTTTTATTGGTTTACGGAGAAGGTAATTTTGTTCTTAATAAAACCCCGTTAGATTTTTTTGATTTAGACATCTTGGACTGGCGTAATCGCGCACACCGCAAAACGCCTCTTCTTCGCGGCCTCTACTTTGTCACCTCCTATATAAGTAATTATGCATAAAAATAAAAAATAAAATTTTTTTTGTATATTGTATGAGTTACTTAATATTGTAAGCAAAAATTTAATTTTCTATTTAATAAAATAAGAGAGAAAATAATTATAAAAAATAGTCATTTATTTGACCAAAAAATTGGAACATCGCCTTAAATGCCTTTCCATACGTACTAAAATTAACACCAGTATTCATAGAATTTATAGGTGTCTGCAATAATTCATAGTAACAATGGACATGAGTCATGCTATTGTTATAGTGAAAATAATGACATACATCGCAATATTTCACTAACATCATTATTATCACTGATTTACTTTAAAGCTCATAATAGGTGTGTCTGCTCCATATACCGATTATGGAATCTAAAACTTCGTATAATAATTTAATTCTGCGTATTTTGGAATCGTTATCTATGCAGATAGTAGAATGGATGCCGTAAAATAGCGGAGAGCCTGGTTTGAAAGAAAAATGGTAAAATACAAGAGGTAAGGTCGTTCAGATCCATGATACGTTGGCTGGAAAGAACGTCTAATTATTCGCCTTTGTGATATATATTATAATGATGTCTTTACCATGTTTATCAATGGAGTTGTGTCAATGATTAACAAACATAAAATATACATGATTTTCGGCATCTCTTATACTTCATGTGCATAAATTAGTATAGATTAAAACAAGATTCATTAATCATTTATAATATTTTAAGCAACAATTATATACAATGAAGCACAAAAGGCAAATATTCGTATTGAATACTACGATGCAAATTAAATATTTGCCATTCATCAGATGCCGCTAGGAATCGAACCTATTTGAAGGTTCTGCGTTTGATTCCCAGCGGCATCCGTTGAATTTTGCTCAATGTCAAATATTTCATATAAAATAAATAAGTAATAAATATACAATTAAGATAAAGAACTGCTTTTACAGAATGTATTTTATTTGATGATAGTTATTTCAAATATAATTATTTCAAATATAATATCTGTTCGGTTGGTAGTTTTCGTTTGATTTTTCGTGGATTATATCCATTTTATAAGTTCTTTATATTGATTTTTTACCTTTTGGATAAATAACACGAATTAAAAAAACAATTTAGCTAGAATTTATAGCAATGCTTATTATCTGAGAGTTTTAAATAATTAACCCCCAGAATGAGTGCAGGATATAAAATAACCAGGTTTTACAAATTGAAAATTAATTTAATGGAAAGTTTTTTTATAATTTGCTTGTTAGTAATAATTCGTATTCATCTACATTCACCGATTTTAATCAAATCCTGTACATATTATGTATATATAATTAATAATCTGCATATTTATATTCTATAGGTTTATTAACTTTAGATAAATATCAGATACACAGAGAAATATATTAGGTTGTATAGCAATAGCAGTTAATTTTCTTTCATTTTACTAATTAAGTGCAATACAAATTATAAATTGATTAAATTACGCATATAATTACTAAATATCATAGTGGCGCTATTTTAAAATGCAAATTCACCAATAAAGAAATTTATTTAATTAAATCTATTTATTACAATTATATATGAATAATATAAAACAATACTTACTTATACTGCAGATAAGAAAGTAAAAATTATTATTACTGAAATTTGTTTATTTGGATGTTTAAAATCTTTGATCCACAACGTTGAAAATGTTTTTACCAACTTTTCACAAAATTATTATTCGTTGAAAATCATTTAAAACGAATTCGCTTACAAAACTGTATAGGAAAAATAATTTAATTACTAATTCATAATATCCAACACTGATTCCCTTTATAATATTTTGGGCAGTGATGGTATTAAATTGTACAAAAGAGAAATATATATATTTTTAAATTCAAACATTTTTATTCGACACAATTTACGTACATTTAATTCTTGTGGAAATTTCGTGTATGGTAAAATAACAGATTACTATTCTCAATTTGGTCTCCTATATAATTTATCGATTACCGCGCGTGTAATCTGTACAAGTCGGCGAGGCCTCCGGCGAACGAAACTAAATTACAGTTCGCTAAAATGAAAACTTAATTTACGGCCAGAATGGTCATTTAGATGCTGAAATCAAGAGTGCCACTTTGTAATTTGCATACGGCTATCTGCAATGACTATGTTTAAAGTAGATTCAGACATTAAAGGGGACTAAACATTCGGGTTTTGCATAATGGTCACTACACTAGGTGACGCTTTTATCTCAAATTTTAGATTAATAAGAATAATAATAACAGGTTTGCATTTGCATGCCCGATTATAGCACGGTCACGATTTTATGATTTCGAGTGAATTACTTTTTTCGTTCTTGATTTAAGCGAATGATCTAATATAAATGTTGTAATCAAATGTAACAACGATTTCTTTGTACTTTGTTATTGCAAATTTTCCATTTGGATATCCATTTCACATATCATATAAATTCAGAGATAAAAAGTACATATAATTGAGTGGTTTTAAATAAAATCAAAATACAAATACATTTATACCTAATTATATATTCAGAACAGATAAAAGTATTGATTTCGTTATCATTTTCGTCAAATTATTTTATTGGATCTTTTATTAAAAGACACATTTTTTTCCAAACATAATTTTACAAACAATTACCTTTCCGCGTATTCATAGAGAAAATAAACCCATACTAAAGTGATACTAAATGTCTTGGCCTAAAATTAAATGCTTGACTATGAATACGGTATTAAGTATTTAATTTTACACAGTGAGAGAAATGTTTTGGGAGAGAAAAATGCTCATGATAGTAACGCGTTTCATTAGTAATAAGCACCATGAGATGCATTTTTAATTCAGAATGCCAATTTAGGTCATGTCTGAGTCTAATCCGTATATTTATATGGAAATTGAATGAAAATATGAAGACAAAAGAAAAATTTCGATTGTATTAAATTTCGCGAGATGACCTTGATGTTTAGCGAATTTAATCGAAACAGCCCACACATTACATGCATATTGCATTAAAACGATGATACACTGGCGCCTGGCCTAGCCCGGTCCTGGGTGACTTGCCGATTTTATAATTCTTCTGTGAAAGATGCCGAAACCAATCGAAGCGACGTAAGTTATTAAGCGAGAAGATTAAAGTCAATTTATTTATGCTAACTATTACATAATTTGGTATCACACATTCTTTTGCCATGAGAAATAAACAGAAACCACATGCAAAATTTAGAAAAAGACGCTGAAATGAAAATTAATATACATGTTATGCCACTTCTTCTTTTAACAATGTATCCATAAAATAATATTACATAAATAGCTGCCGGAATTTAACTATGCATGAACAACATAAATATTTTGTAATCATCATAAAATTTCATATTTTATTTAACTTATCATAATATCAAGTTATGTAGCTATGTCACTCATTATCCTCTATTTTCAAGCTTAAAACGCTCCAGATATTAACACCGTTCATAGTCTTGTTCTTATCAAAAAGTTTATTTTAATATAATATGATGCATAAATATAGTTTATAACTTTTAAAAAATATATACTAGCTACTAAATATTTGAACAAACACTTGCATTTATTGTAAATACCATCAAATCATTTAGTAGGAAATAAATCTTAAGATACACTATATGTGGTATTATTTATTATTGAGTCATTATATCCGTATGTATTCTTCGTTCGAGAAAATATCGAAATATGAAACCCCCTAGAGACACTCTTAAACAGCTATCCAAAAATTGCAGGGTAACGTACGAATGGAACAAAAATGATGGTGAAAACGCAATGCTATTCGATACGGCTTTTATCGCGAAATTTTAAAATACAAAATGAAATGTTCTGTAAGTATATATTTAATTTCTTCACATAGGGCCGACTATTTAATCTCAGAATAAAGTACTGAATATTTACATGTAAAAAAATTGAATTACAATAAAACTCTAAGCCGTATATTTGACTTATGAAAAAAACAAACAATTTTTGCAAATTGTTAAAGCTACATAATTATTACGCTAAATAATTTAAATAAAATAGCTTATTATTACACTAGATATATTTGTTATTTAGTTAGATTTATTAGCAATATATAATTGTGTGGTGTGTGAGGCAGTGGTAACTGGGTCTAAAATTAATTTTAAATTCATTTTACTAGTCAGAGGGCGAGCACCAAGCATGCGCCGTTTGTTAAATCGATGTTTCTTTATATGTGTTACCATGGATATGGACAATACTCTTATGCGCTCGACCACGTTTCTGTCAATTACTACAGACAATGATAAAATTAATTAGTTCGTTTTTTTTAATCAGCAATACTTAACAGTTGCATTAAATACTTATAAATAATTAAATTATATTGCTTTTTGATAAATAAATGAATATAAATATATATAACTACAGTAGAGTCTCACTAATCCCACACTTCGCCAGTTTGATCCTCTAGTAGTCCGGCATTTTTCAGACGGGCAACAAAGTTCGTAAACAAAGAGAAAGTGTTAAAAAAGCCGTTTCAGGCCAAGAAACAGCCGAAACACCCTAATGGAATAGGCCTAGTAAAAATATTTGTTTTTAATATTTCGAAATATTTTTTGTATTACTATGTGTAATATCCAGTAATCCGACATTTTCACTAATCCTGCACTACCACGGTCTGATATCTGCCGGATTAGTGAGACTACTGTACATTTGAAATAAGTTTTTAATATATTTGAAAATGTATTTATTTAATTAATATTTATATAATTATAAAACTATTAACAAATTATTCTTTTTTTTTGACACGCGACATAACTATTAGAGAGTAATTTAATATTAAATAGAAAATTCGTTGTTGTTTTCGACGTATTTTAAAAATGTCAAGCATGATATTAGTTTGTTACAGTTGTAATCATTTTAAGAATGCGTTTCAAAGTTACATAATTTAATTTCACAAAAGAAATAGAGAAAAAAACAATTTGCAAGGCGTTTCTCTTATTACAATAATTGTTTACGGCTTTAAACGTATTTACAATATTGAATAACGTTTCAATCAATGGCAACACACTATTGGAATAATAAAATAGAGTATGTTAACAAATAGAAACATTTAACTGCTTTCGATAAGATTAAATTGAAATGGAAAAAAAAAGACACGAAAAAGAAGAAGTAGACCGCCGCTACATCTCTATATGTACACACTTGAATAGAAAAGATACGTACGGTCGCACAAATACATCTAAACAAACATTAATGTATTTTATGATCAGGTATTGCAACATAAGAATGACGTTCTCATCACTGGAGTTCTACTAAGCGTAATTTATACATCGAACGGGATCACATCGGACGGACGGACGGACAACTTTGATAATTGTCTGAGTTCACGTAATAGAACAACACATTCTTTGATCTGGTCGCACATTTATCAAAACGTGTGTAGTCATTTATTTTACAAGTTTGTTTGGCAAATACCGCTAAATGTCAAAATGATTTAAGACAATATGGACGATCATAAAATATCTTCACGTCATTTTCGTTGAAAAATTATCATTCACATATGTAATGAATTTTATTGGTAATAAATAAATATGCTAGATCTGTTTATTTGATAAATTCATATGAAGAAACCAAGCGAGGATTTCATCTATAATGTTATAGAAAAATATATAATTTTTACTTTCTTTTTACTTTCTAAGTATTGTAATCATGAAAAATTTCGATCTCGAGATTTCAACGGAAATATACGTTTTGACCTTCCCTGAATCGATTCCAACTGTATGTGTGTGTGTGTGTGTGTGTGTGTGTGTGTGTGTGTGTGTGTGTGTGTGTGTGTGTGTGTCTGTGTGTGTGTATGTTCTCTACAGCCTAAACGGTTAAAGCTAAAATTATGAAACTTAAGATTTGCATATGCCTGGGGTGTGCACCTTCTATTTTTGAAAAAAATATTCAAACCGGAAGTGCCTGTTTACTCTAGTCAATTTTCGCAGTTTCTGCAATTACTCAAAAATGGTTACAGTTACAGAAAATTTTTATGAACAAAAATTAAAGGTATTCATATTTAGCATAACTTTTGTTTGAATTTTTTTTCCAAAAAGAGTACTGGTTTCAAAAATAATGTTTGCTTATTATATATATGTTTACATAAATCGTATCATCTGCGCCTGTCAATTATTTACCAAAATAAACTTATATAATTTGAAGTTTGACATTTAATATTTATTCTAAGAAATATATTTAGTGTAAAAGCGATCTAAAGGTTAGAACAAATATTATAAATTAGAAAAATAATGAAACTACGATGTGGTTTAACCCATATGCGTATAAGAAAGTTCGGTGCATGACACTGCAGATGTTTTTTTAATAATATTAGATGCCATAATTATTACTTAGGTGGTTTGGAAACAAAGCAGAAAACTAACATTTACTTCTAGGATACAGATCGCAATTTCTCGTTTTCTATGAAAATGTTATGCTTTTAACGTCTTTAAAAGGACACAGGTGTGTTTCAAGAATTGGAATGCAGACCAGTGACCGTTGTAAAAAGTCTAAAGACCTGCTTCTTTACTTTCTTATACGAAGTAATGTAATGTACTTTTAGACCTTCCCTGAATCGAATGACGCCTGTCTCCGTGTGTGTATGTGAGAGAGAGTTTGTGTGTGTGTGCACTCTACAGCCTAAACTTATTTAAAAGTTATGGAACAAAAGATTTGAAGCCCAAAAGAAAATAATATGTTGATAAAGACAAGTTTTCGAAACATGGCAAATAACATATACAAAATAGCATAATGCAATTTGTCGAAAGCGATATTGCCTGTTATTGATTTGATCTACAAAGAGTAATGTAGGATAAACAGTGTATCAACAAAACGAATTTTTTCTGTCCATTAGCCTTCAAGAGTACTAATTTGCGGAAGCTGTTTAGCTGTGTCAGCAAATTAACTGCTCCATTTGAAGTTAGCGATTAGTCATGTGGCGTTGGATAACTTCAATAAGATGAGAGTTACTAATTATAAACTGGGAACCAGGTCAATTTGTTAGCCCTTCAAAATAATAGTAATATAATGGTTTAAACTACCAAAATGATTAATGCTCTACCTACAGTATGTAATATATCGGTGCAAAGATTAGTAAATGTCGTTTGAAGATGTATTTTTATTGGCTGTAAATTTCAAAACAAAATGATACCAACATTTATTTCTGTTCGACTGGCTTTTTATAACCGAGAAAATGATGACATGAAATGTGTTTCTACAGACATTTGAGTAACGTTACTAATTTTCACAGCGTGAAACGTTATATTCAATCGACAACAATAAATTCAATGCGTTCATTGTTTCCGAAATATGTTTAGAAATAATGCTACTATTGTTGTCCATGTGAATTTACTTACGATCAATTTGTTTTTGACCTACAGATATTAAATATTCTACGACCCCTCTGAGTATTTTCATATACAGGCTCCAATATAAAAAATCTCATTCGCAAAAAATTAATCATTATAAAATTTTTCTAAATCACTAGAAATGCTGTCAAGTGTATGATTTATCGGCTGAATTTATTAAATTTAATCTTGTAGGCGTGAAAATAGAAGACTAAACAAAAATGATGTACCTACATATTTTGTTCTCATTAAAAATTTAAATTATACGGATGAAAAATTAGATTAGAACGTTTTGTAGCTATTTTATTTCGTTGTGCTTTTTGATTATATTAGTATTATCAGATTATCATTGTTTCGAAATTTGAAATTCGCTTGTGCAGTTCACAAATGTATAACGATGTTTGTGCCGTAATAAGTTTAGTAGCAATAAATAAAATTATTTAGAATCTGTCTACAGGCGCTGTACGCACTATAACACAAAAACGAAAAAATAATGTCATGCTATTGAACTACTAAAAATATTACAGTACACGAAGCCAATTTCAATTTTTCGTCTAATTAAAAATAAAATGTCTTATACTGAACTTTCTTATACGTATTTTTAATACTTTACAATACATATTAAACATCTAATTCTAAATTATTCGAGTCTATTTTGCTTTTCTGTTAAACAATTGGCAGGCATAGTTGATATAATTTATTTATGGAAAATATGTATATCTACGTAACTATGGCAACATAAATAAAATACAAAAGCGATTTTATTGTACTGACAATTTTTGAAACAATATTTCAAACAGTTGTGCCAATTATTAATAAATTTTATTTTCATCCTAACTATTTTGCTGAAAGTGCAACGGTTTTTGAATTATTGTAGACATCGCAAATATACAATTTCGGTGCCAATATTCTTTTCAAAAATAAAAAGTGTTTATTTAGATCATATCTTAAGTTAAAGTTTAATAATTGTACTTACAACGGTTTTGGCTGTAGAGCGTTCAGACAGACAGACAGACAGACAGACAGACAGACAGATCGACAGACAGACAGACAAACAGACAAACAGACAAACAGAAAAACAGACAAACAAAAAAACAGACAAACACAAACAGACAAATAGCGAAAACACACAAATAAAGAAACATGTCATGCCGAAAATAAATAGACTCGACGCAGGGAAGGTCAATGATGTATTTCCGTTATCTCGAGATATATATTGTATTCTATATATGATTCGTATAAGAAAGCAACAATAGCGTTAAATCAAACATCTATTTATTTAGTAAATTAAATAAAATAGCATTTTTTTATAAATTTAGTACACTAAATTTAGAAATAATTTCCGATATACGTTTTACGGATGTTAATTTAAGTAGGCTTTGGAATAAGTTTCAGTTAATTGTCCCATATTAAATAGAGGCACATTAACTATATTCTGCACGGAATTCTTAGATTTACGTGATAATAAATAATAAAATCTTGTAAATGAACTAGAAAGAATTCACATAATGCCCGTATACAGATATACAATAATTACTTTAATTTTATGTTTACCAGGCTAATTAAATTGTTAGAAGTAATTTAGTTTGGTCTGATTCGTCTAACTAAGGAAAACAAATTACTTCGTAAATGAAATTTATATACTACCTATGCTGTATCAATCGTGTGTGAAGAATAAAAAACTTTGTGTAATATACCTGGCAGGCATCAGGCAGGTTCAGCTTAGGTTTTCATATTACAAACCGCGTGTGTTAAAACTGTTTTCAGGCCCACGCGACGACCACATCTAAACAAACATTTTTTTTAATTCGCAGCAGAAAGAATAAGGTCACTGTCCGATAAAGATTTATCTAAATCCGCAGAGCAATTCATTCATCAACTCGCATCATTTATATTGTATCAAAATATAACCATTTTCATTAAATAGCAATATTCTTGGCATTGTCTCAGGTCACCACAACAACAAACACTTGAACTTTGGTGTCGTAAAGAATAATTGTTAGTACGCTTGATATCTATTAATTTATGACTTTTAGTTGTTCGAATCGTGTGAAATGTTTATATCTATCTTTTTAACATTGGGTATAATTCTTGCTATCAGTGTAATAAAATTATTTAATTAAATATATAATTGTTTATTAAAAGATATGAATTTTATTGTACTTATTAGTATATATGCATTTTATATTAATCGATTAGAATTCTTTGTGCAAATTAAAAATGTTTCAAGCTTTATTGTAGAACGTTTTGAAAATCTATTTGTCCAAGTGTTTTTAGATGACGAAAAGTAGTCTATTTTTTCGACTTCTTTACAGATATCTAGTGCGTCATAAATTGTATAAAAACATCCAATAACAGTATAGAAGCCTAAAAAGGTTTAAGATATGAAATATAGCGCTTTCGAAATAATTTTCTCAAAAACGTCTCAAATAAATGAAAAATTACGAAACAAATAAAATTATCAAATGCGCGCTATATTATTTTATAAACAAATATGTATTTTCACCATCTTATACGAATTAATAAGTATTATAATCAATAAAAATAAATTTATCTTGTAATTTTAACGCAAGTATACATTTTGACGTTCTCTGAATCAAGTTTGGAATGAAGCGTGTGTTTGTGTAAATACTAAATTTATGAAGCTCGAAACTTAATATTTGTATATATCTGGCAAGAAAATCACCTATTTTTAAAAAGAATATTCAAACCGGAAGGTGACTGAAATAATTCTAACTTTAATGATTATTGAAAACTTAATAAAGCATATATTTGTTTCTAAATTAAGAATGTCTACAAAAATAGAAGAAAAAGAATGAATGCAAAAACGGCACGTACATAAATATTCTAACTTCATTTAAATTATGCAAATTTGTTATGAACGCAGTCGTTATAAAATAGTTTGTTCATTAAAGCAAATTTAAACATTTATGTCGAGAATAATATCGCAGTTTCATTTCATCAATTCATTAAAATCATTCTTTCAGCTTGACATTATCTCAATCGACTGAATTTAATAGCCTAAATTGAAATTGAAATATGATACATTATAAATCGAAACGCCGATTGATGTAACTTGAGTGTTTTAATTGAAACGTTTTTTTTTTCCTCTCGAAAATATATAGAGGTTGCAGCACTGTGCTTAAAATGAGAACCAACGCATGTGCGAGTAGGTATATTTGCACAAGTGAGCGAAAATCTATTTACTTTCCCGTATATTAGGGAAGCCACCCTTATGAAAGTGACTACTGCTGTAGGGCATTCGTATACGTCCACACTACCCTATCCAGTAACCAAACTCTGGGAATTATCAACATCAAACGGTTGGAGTAAGTGCTGATTAAACAAGTAATATTCTCTATACTGTGTGATGTACTACATAGGAGATAATAACCCTTATATAAGGTGTCAGTTTATTTTAATAACTAATTACATACAAATACAATAAAATACTCTGTATTCTGAAGAGTATCTTTACTAGTCCAAATTATACTATTTTCAATTTTTACTCTCTTATAAAAAGATTTTAACTGAAAATGTACTTTTGGGCCTTCCCCGTATCTGACTTTTTTTTTTGAATGATGTCTGTGTTATGTGTATATGTGTGTGTTTGTGTGTGTGTGTTTGTCTGTGTGTGTTTGATTAATGATGTTATGCTGAATTATAATTTGGGTTTAGCTAAAGATAGTTGAGTTAAAGATACACATATAGAATCAATTTCAGCCTATAATTTTCTTTGACTGAGCCGTATAGTAGTTTTTCTGACAGAAACGATTATAGCATGTCTTAAGTAAACCATAACAGCAAGCGTGAAGTATCACTTAAATGAAAGACAATTATGTAATTCAATTAGTGGGAAACTTTAAAAAGATATGAAGCAATACGGACATATAAATTTGGAAATGTACCAATACCACACCTGAGACTCGGCGATAAAAGCAATAATTATTCTGTATTTATCAAGTCAGTAAAAAGTTTAATTAGGTACCGTTAACGAAGCCAATACTATTATTAATTCTGCCTTATCGATACCAAAAAAGTATTAAAAAGAGATACTAATTATATGTTCTATGATTGTTAGGTTGAGAAAGCAATCTGGATAAAAACACTAATTGAAAAATTACTTCATTACAACGAGGCGTTGAAAATCAAGTCTACTGGGGACGAGCTCCAACAAATGTGTGAACGATTTATATAATCAGATGGTGCGTAATATTAATTGCTTCTAAGATCACATACACATGAAAAATGTATTTATGGAAGGTGTTGTAAGGTTTTTTTCTAATTTTTGATTGTTATCTTCTAATAGAAAATCTACTTATGCATGATTGTAAATTTAATCAATTTCTAAGTAGCTCTTAATATATGGATCGTTAATAATTATATATTTATTCAATTTTCCAAAGAATAAGGAGATTCAAAAAAATATCACACATTCAGCCACACAAAGACGTCATTCCAAAAATAGTATGAATCGATTCAGGTATATTTCTGTTAAAATCTCAAGATTGAACTTTATCATGATTACAATACTTCCTTCTTACTTCGTATAAGAAATTAAAATTCATACTGTAAACTTATTATTTCGATGTAACTAAGAACAAGTGGTATTTTAATATAATATATTAACAATTGTTAGTAATGTTCTTGAATGAAATAAATAAATAATTTAAAAATTTAATAATAAATAACTACGGAAAACGTTCGAGAAGAACCGTGAGAAGTAACCAAATTTTGAAGAAGTCAGAATTGATGATCATTATAGAAATTTAAATCGAAATCTCATTTCACGAAAATTCAGCGACACAAACAATTCGTCTCACGCGAAGCGTTACTCGAATTACACTGTACAGTGTTAAATAACAAATTACAAAATCGTTTCCAATAAAAATATAAAAACACAATCGTACCAGGTGTTCATCCATGTTCATTTTCGTTTTTATTTCTTTTATGTTGCTGTTATTTTATTCTTACGCTACAAATGTCTTGTTAAAATTCTATCTTAGGAAAATAACATAAAGACCATATAAAAAACTGTTAATTTTTATCTATTTTTAACAATGTTTTTCTATAACATAAAAACGTACTTTTGTACCACAAATATATATAAAAATATATATTTATTCAGCTATTAATAATTCTTGGTGCATCTCATGATATCTTATAGTCGATACATCAGCTACAAGGCATTATAATGAGGCAATCGTATTGTTAAAGTTAGAATTTGTTGTTGCTATTTATTTGTATTGATTTGCGAAGTAAATACATGTTGCATTGAAATCGGTGTACGTCTCATGTAAGAAGACGGTAAAAATAATAAACGATTCTCTCGTTTGCGAAGTAGATACATACTTATAAACATATAAATATAAATTCAAATAGAAATATATTTTCCATGATACAAATAGTTATTTTCGAACGCAAGTTTCTTCCGTAAGTGTCAAGTTAATATTTAAGTGTGCTACTTAAGGTTATAACTTTATAAGTAAATAGAAATAATAAACTGTTATCAGTTGATTTACACTATGTGTATTATATTGTATATTTGCAAAAGATTGGTTTCAAATCTACTGGTATTGACATAGTATATTATTTAGGTCAAACTACTATTAAAACTTCCCTTACACACCTTACTTGAATTTTTCAATCTTATTAATTATTTACTGCTACTACGTTAAAAATTATAATTATATAAAACGATTGAATCCGTTTTTTTTACTTTCTCATACGAAATTTTAACTTTAGACCTTCCCTGAATAAAGTCTGATTATTCTTGGCATGATGTGCGTCTGTGTGTGTGTGTCTATGTGTTTTTTTTTAATTAATCAAGTATTCGTTATGCGAAAATAAAAATTCATTTATTTAATGTGACGGTTCTGCAACCCACATACAACCAAAAATAAAGAATCTTTATTAGTAGCAAGTTTGTACAAATATGGTCCGCCGACTGATATGAGCCAATTTGCAATTATAATACGTTGGACTAAAACACACAAGTAACAGCAGCAGCTCAATTACGCGCGTCTGTTCGAACGTAAACATCAAAAAGTAATTTGGTATTTCAAGATCGTTTGTGCTCGTGTACAAATACCAGCTTTTATTTCTTAATTATCTATTTAATGTCTGCAAGTATGAATGTGGAAGATGTTCACTCGCGTTGGGCTTTACATTCATTACCTTACGCGAAACGTTATTACGCAGTGTTTACCACAAATTTAAAATGTATATTTAATTATTTTTATCGTTGTTTACTGTATGAAAAACAGTATAAAAATACAACGATATTAAATTATACACTTTACATGCTTCCTCGTATAATATTTATTATTCGAGCAGATGTTTCCGACATTTAAAATAAAAAAATAATACCGCATTTAGAAGAAAGATAATTTAATAATTAATTAGTAATAATAATAATTTTTTTATGTGTATGAAAGCTAATAATAATAATACCACAACTTTTCATTAGTGCAGGAGGCACTTTTATCTCCTGCACTAAAGAACATAATAATATGCTATTTATGATAGAATTAGAAACTAAAACGTCCAACATTAAAAACAACCATTTATTTATGAAATGTTACATTTTTAAACTTATGATAATTTCTTATCTTAAACAACGAAGTAAGAAGCCATTTTAATAAATAATAAGGGAAATATTTTACAGTATATGAAATACATTTTATATACCATTTACTGGCAGTAGGTATCAACCATATTTTGTAATTTGAAGTTTATTTGTGCTTTTAAAGTCATCAGTAGTGAAAAAATAGAAAAAAGGTGACAAATATATTGAATTGATTCAAATTTAAATGCTTCACTGCAACAGACAGTTACAAAATATACTATGCTATATATACACCACCATGAATGGAATATGGTGTTATTTATGAATACAACGCTCGTTTATCCCCCTCAAACTGAACGTTAACAGCATTATTTTATTAATGTTTTATAGTGCAAACTGTTCGCATTAACAGTTCATTACGTAACAGCAGGTTTGAATTTATGAGTTTCGAACACTAGCAAATGTAAATGAGATTCATGAAGCCAGGGAGGCTGGGGGGCGGGGGATATCTCTCGTTGAAACGGGCGAACAAGAACGCTTTTTATGTGTCAGCAACGAGATCCATCTCACAGCGCTGACAGAAATGAAACAAACCCGTCGGCATAATATAGACTATAAACAATTACATAATATAATTTTATACTAGAAACCACTCCGTCTGTCAGTTACGCCTATTCAGAAAACAGTTAACACCGTGGATAACACGTTTTCGTACAGAAGCATTTTCGGCTGTGAAATATGGGGCTGCAAAGAGACAATACACATTTATTTATGGATTATTTTTTTGTTGATTTTTTAATAAATTATTTTTGTATGTTATTTTTCTAAAATTATTTATTTTTTAATATTTTGTATATTTTGATTTATATACCTAATCCTAACTAATAGCTGAACGGAATAAATATAGAAATATTGTCATTTTATTGAATTTACGCTGAGATTTATAGTTTATTTTCTAAATAATATTTGCTTTCTTATACGAAGTAATAAATAAGTATTGTAATCATAAAAGAAATCGATGTCGAAATATTAACGGAAATATATCTTTTGACCTTCCCTGAACCGATTCTGCCAATGTGTGCGCACGTGCAATAATAGTAAAAAAAATAAATCATGGGTATTATTAATTTGTAAAACTTTCAATTTGTATATTTTTTTCAAAAATGGTACAGGTTACAAGGAAATTACTATTCAAATTTGTTCTCATTTTATTTGTTTTGGCAGATATTTATATATGTATGTATGTATATCTCAAAAAATTGACTTCCGTTGTAGTTATACTTGAGTGCATTTAGCGCATGTTGTCGTATAATAAAATCGTTTAAAAATCTTATGTTAAAGACAAGCAATAAGAAATAACGTACGCCATTTAATCTCAAATATATAATCCGCGGAAAACATAAATTTAATTTAAAATTCATAGTTATTGACGCAGTAAATTGACATCCTAGCTTTATTTAAACAAAATTCAGACGAGATGTAAAATTTTTATGAGTCATATATGCTACGTAGTTCAATGTTTACGATGGGACATGACATATAACAAAATAGTATTAAAATACACGTCGAATCAAGAATTTCAGTTAGGTATTTAACGTTTTAAGTTATAGCTATAACTTATATTCTTAAATTAATTCCAAAATACAATCATTGGTAAAGTGGATTTCTAGGTTGATATAGCGTATCTTTCTATCAGCTGTCAAATAAATCAGTGGTGAATCAACATTAAGAAATATCGCCGAATTACTTTTTTGATTGGTTATATTTAACCTTCAATTTATAAAATTAATCCGGCTATAAATCAGACTTAAACGATTACTCATTAATCATTTGATAGATCTTCTAATATAAGTTAAGACGATTCACCGCTAGGCAATCGTTATTTTCTTATATATTAGACGAAATTAGTGAAATATGTATGGCACGTGAAAATTTCCAAATTCGGCAATTCTATTGTATCGTATAAATACAAAATTTTTATTTTAGAACACTCTTTCGCTCTCATGCACGCACACACACACGCACACACAAACACATACACATACACATAAATACACACACAACATATGTCATTCCAAAAATAGTCGGACCATATCCAGGGAAGGCCGAAAGGTGTATTTCTGTATTCGCGAGATCGATTTTTTTCATGAATACAATACTTTCTTATTATTTCGTATAAGGAAGTAATAAAACCCAATTATGCGAAATTCACATCTTTAATTAAAAATAAACTAAAATAACCAACATTAAAAACCATAAACTTATCTATGAAATATTACGTTCTTCGGTTAAGTCGTTGGGTTATTTTAAACAACTTTTTACGTACTAAAAACGTGATCGAAAAAAGAAACTTGCATATTAAATCTGTATATTGGACTTTAAAAAAAATTGTCTTAGATAATAAATAACAAATTTGTGCAAGGAAAAATAATTGGGAGACGCACAACAAAAATGAAGAACGATTTATCTCCCGGATACATGAAACTGACTGAAATATGATACCCTGGGATTGCGCTAATGCCAACAACGGATATTAGTGAGTCTCCGATGAATATTCTAAGCCCTTTCACCAATGTGAACTGCCAACGACACTGGAAATAATTTAACATGAAAACGCTGTAGTACTACGGTATTAAATTAATAACATATACTTTCTGAACAATAACACTATTTATTTCATTCATAATCAAATCAACAGCATACAATGAAAAAGTACCATATTGTAACTGTGAAACTGTGTATTCAATGACAAAACTCGTAGGCGGAGTTGATGAGTTATCGCCACTCTTGCATTGTAAATGACCGAAGAAAGTCGTGGATTCACATAAAATATTTATCATGCTGCTTCTTTTGACATCGAACCAACGATTATTAAAATGCTTTTTATTGATCATGCATACAAATGTATTTTTTTGAAATAATGTTTCCTTAATTGCATTCTAATCAATTATTCACGCAATTCTAAACGTATTTTTTATTGGGAAATATTATTCAGAACCCTACTTGGTCTTACACCGAATTTGTCATGATTACAATACTTACTTATTACTTCGTATAAGAAAGTGACAATAATATACATTAAAATTGATATATTTTTAATGATTTCGTTGAAAGACAGCTATGCATATAAGAAAGTTAAATTAAAATATTGTAAAATATGATAAATAAAGCAACACTTGGCAATCTATTCAAATATAAATATTTACTTTATTACGCAATTTTCCTCCTACAGTTCTACAAAAAATAACACAGACCTAAGTTTCTCTGTATACATTTTCGGGTCTGGTATTTATAATATTAGCATTTTTATGTTACTTTTAGTAGGTAGCTAGATAAACAAAACAGACAAATATAAGTACTTGCTCATTTTATACGATTTCCTTGCATAATGTTTGAACAAGTTACTCGAATACAATCCGACTTATATAGGCTTGTTCGTTTGCTTTGCACTTAAAAATCATATATTATTCTCTTAAGTCTAAATACATATATTTTTGATATTTTATAAATATATATATCTCATTTTATACTCTCATGGATTTTCTTAAATTTTGATTAGGCTAATTTAAAGGCTTTACGTCGTTACTTATATTCAATATTTACATCTGCTGCTTTACTATCATTTTAATTCAGATAAATAAAGTTTTATATATTTCTACATATTTTTTATACGAAATATATATCAATTATTAAAAGTATAATAAATGTATAAATTAAAAAACATATAATTAAAATGAATAAATTATAGACTGAAAAACACAGGTTATTTGCTACTATTTTGTATTGTATTTTTTATAATCTATATTGCAATTTGTATGGACTGTTCAATAAATTAACAAACAACATTATTTTCACTGTTATTGCAAACATTGTTTGTTTTGCAGGCTCAAATGTTTCGCGTAACTAGTTAAATGTAATGATTTTTATTTTATACAATTCTATATATTAGTAATATTTTGAACAAAACTGATAAAATCAATTAATTTGCCTATCAATACTAATACTTCGTAATAATTAGTTTGCCTATATTTTAAAGTAGGTCGCGTAATATCTGAGGAATTTACAAAAAAGTAATAGAATACATCTCAATACATTATCATAGTTTTCCAATTAATCTTTTCATTAATTCTAATACCAGATTATAATTGCATTTTTTCCTAAGATGGAATTAGTAACATTTAGATGATATGAATCAAAATAATAAATAATATCTATGTATGTACATATATCATTTAAAATCGAAGCATTTCATGTTGTTGATATAAACAGGCTTTTATAACAGAGTATATGACCTGCCTATATGTATGAACCGTGCACATGAATGAGAAGGTGAGAGTGTGTATATTGTACAAGATAGCACTCCGGTCACTTCACACACAAACATAGAAATACATTCACACACACACACACACCGTATCCTTATAATAGTATTGTGTGCGTTATATACATATAACAAGTGAACGAGCTCGCGTAAAAAATATTAATATTTATTACCGGGCATGTCAACACTGTTGGGTTTTTAACTTTTCGCATCAGTAGCTCTCTCCCTGACCGGAATAAATTAAACAGCTCGGACCGCGCCGAGCGTATGATTTATACCTGTGTTAATATATATAACGTAAAACGCTAGCTTGCTTGCATATATCTACAAATTCATTAAAAAAAAAAGAAAAACATCGCAAATTATGATATATTTATATGCAAATTGATCAGAAAAGCAAACAATCTCCTGAATAACTAACCACTGTTATTTATCTCAAGTTTAATTATATAGAACTAGTGCTAAGATTGCTGCAAGGGGTGACCGCTTTATTTTTGCTCGGTTTATAATGGAAACATTACATTTATACTTTTTTTGTACCAATTACACTTAAATTGCACATTTAGAAACATTTTGAAATTGCAGCTCTGCACTAGAGCTACTAGAGTTTAATTGAAGTATAATAAGAACATAAAAAGATGTTTAACTCAAATAATGTTTTCATATCGAAAAATAACAATTATTTACTAAAATATGTTAAAGTATCACTCGATTAAAAATGTACTGTAATTCAGAAATACTATTTTAATGTTCTGGCACACAAACAAAAAAACACACACACATAGACATGCTGAAAATAGACTCGATTCAGGGAAGGTCAAAAAATATATTTCCGTTAAAATCTCGAGATTGAATTTTTTCATGATTACAATACTTATTACTGCGTATAAGAAAGTAAAGATGGACAGATACACAAAATAAATGTATTAAAATTTAATTTTTTTTAGTTATTTAATGTTGCAAGATGTAAAAAAATTTATAAATATATTAATATGAGTTTAGGTTTCGAAATATTTGTCTTGGTGAAAATTTTAGTGAATATAGTATGTATGTAGATTTAATTCTGATAAAGTTGTTAAATTATTTTCATTCTAGTCAATAAAATACAAATAATAAATGTAAATTACTAACTTGAACTAATAAGGAATAAATGAAATTTAGCTTGGCAATACCAGGTAATTTAATGATCTGCTATCCGGATTTATTACCTACTAAAGAAAAATTGAAAATTAAATCTATTTAATAGAACAACAAAAGTAATGGCAGTACTAGAGAAAATAATATTTATTGAGGAAGAATGATTTTTTTTCACAAACATAACTATAGCTTATGTGTTATAAAATATATGTACAAGTATATAAATAAATACGTTATCTTATTATAAACAAGCCTTTGCATAAAGTATAACCTATATAGCACTGTTACGCATTTACATATTTGCTAACAACTCTGTCGATTTTTTGCAACACAATCGAAGGCAGGAGCACGGTTCGCCCGAGGAGTAGGTGTGTATGTTCCTTGTACTTGTCCTACATGCCAGTGTCTTTGTTTCAACAATAACAAAAAAAAATTAAATCTATGCACACCTGTGTGTAATACCTGTGCACACAACACGGCAACAAACAATAATAATAAATGGATGTAGATGCAGCTTTGGTACTTGTAGAATGCGTTCATAAGAATGTAATGATCAATTTACAGTGTTGATCTTGTAATTGGATAACATAGAATTCCGTTTCGTTGGTTTTGATTCCAATTTAGCTCTTCACAACGAACGACCGATGTAACGTAATGCAAGACGTAAAGTCTGATGTGATATTGTTTGTCTCGAGTGAAGGTTGTATGTTGGACAAGATTTGAATAATTTCGTAATAAAATGCCGGACATTGTATAGTCATCATTCAGATGATGAATATTAATTTATGAAATTTCGTTTTGCATTCAACCTCTAACGAGACATGTGTTCCAGATTTATTTCGACAAATCCCACTCATTTTCCATCATGTAGTTTATGATGATGTATAATTGGTCATTGTAAATTAAATATGTTCTTCTAATTAGAATTTACGTCATCTAAATAGTTGCAGCTTTATTTATCAGTAATATTTAAATGTGCATTCAATTAAAGTGCGAATTATCATGAGAGAGATAAATTTACAGTATTTCACATTAGATAGAGATCAACAATTGTTTTCATAAAATATAAAATTATTTCCCAGATTCTATGAATGTTTGAAATATGTATGAAATATGTATGTAGAAATTTGGATTGAAATTTAATTATAAAATTATCTACATATTAATTTGTATTAGTAAATGTTATATACTTGCTATACTTTAATCACTATACTATACTTTATCAACTAACGATTGCATTATACGGATTGATAAATTGTGTTATCGCCGTGCGAACAAATCAACTTGTTCCGAACAATAAATAAGGTAGTTATATTAGCTTTGCCCAATATACGCTTCAGCGCAAAGTATTAATTAACTTACGGAGACTAGATTATAGGTACTTGTCACTGCTGATGCCGTGACGATATTCTGCAATTTATCATCTGACTCTTTACTGCTCGGTAAACGCAATTTTGCTTTTGTATTTACTGAGAAAATAGCAGTCACTCAGTATTAACGTTCAGAATGTATAATCAATATGATTTCACAGATATATCATCGAATATCATTTGATATTCATAGACTGTATTCTCTCAATGCACATTAAATCAAATTATATAAATATTCATCGAGCTATTAATATATCAACAAATCAGCAAATTTTGTATTTATGAAATTTTATTATTAATAAAAAAATAAAATCCTATATTATTTATTTATTATTACTGTTACAGAATGTAATACAACTTTCAAAATATTACTTAAATAATATGAATACTGTGAATAGTATTCTTATGTTTAAGAGATTTATTTAGATCTAAAAAGAAATTTTCAAAAATAAATCAGTAATTTAAAAAAGATGAGACCCCAAGAGAATTACCGATTTCGACGGCTATGAATCTTCAATTCAATACTAAGTCGTGTTCTTTAACAATTGCTGTAAGTACTATGTATCTCGAAAATCGATGGTGCGATCAAACAAGCAAGATTTCTCACCTTACGAACTGAACAAAGTGAAGATGATTTGTAACAAACGTAAGTGGAAGTAAGATGCAAGATTCACTAACTTAACGCTAAAGGGCGTGTATATTTTTGTTTTCTAACACGTTAGCAATGGCGGTATAGTTCAAATAAGATGATTGATTAGACTTATTGGATAACTACTTATACACAATAGATAGTATAGGTACTGGTTGAATGAAATTGGTGGTTAAACGAATTAACGGAACTGTATTGGAAAATATAGTGCCTACCTGTAGCGGAAGCAAATGTAAACTACAATAATATTAAAATGAGTTAATGGCATTTCTAGCAAGGAGAGAGAATGAAAAATGCATATGAGTTTGGCTAGTACGATATTGAGAAATATCGTATAGATTAGGAATGCTGAGAAAATAAAGAATGCTTATTTTAGTAAATGCGGCTAAACTATAAGGAGACGTTTAAAATAGGAACAACGTTTGAAATTGTTTAAATATATATTTGTAGTATTTTTATGTCAAATAAAAGCCGATTAATAGAATTTTGTATAAAATTTCATCAGGTTTATAAGTAGATAAATATCTCAAAATGTAGATTAGTTATGTTAATTGTTCACAAAATGATCAATATGAACCGTTTAAATAGCCGAAAAATAAGCAACTGTAAAATTTACCGAGTGCTGAAAGCTTAAGGCTCAGATGATACGATTTATGTAAAAATTAATAAAATAAGAACAAATTTCAAAAGCCATTTTTTTTGAAAAAATTCTTGTGCATAATAGAAATATCTTTCATTTTATTGAAACTATTTTACTGTAAGTGCAGCCGCTTCGGTAAACTGTAAAAAACGACTGAAGTAAACAAGCATTTTATTTCAAAAATAAAATTCTTGCCAGGCATATACAAATATTAAATTAAAAGTTTCATAATAATACTTTCAACCGTTTAGGACACACACATACGTCATATCAAAAATAGCCAGACTCAGGGAAGGTCAAAAGATATGTTCGTTAAAATCTCGAGATCAAAAATTAATTACAATACTTATTTATTACTACGTATAAGAAAGGAAATAACATTATGAAATAGAACTATAAGTTCTGGAACTCTCTAGACAATTATTTCCAAACACAATTGTTTTCAAACGACTTACTTCAACAAACATATTATTCTTCAGAAGGAAGTTTGTTTTTAAATAGGTAGAATTTTAAATAAATCTATTATGAGTTAGTTTAAGTTAGTTATTAAAAATGTCTTTATATTAAAATAAAAAGGAAAACTGTTGTCAAGAAACAGGCGTTATAAAATAAGATATATTACTTATCTGAAATAAATCTATGATGAAAAAAATTGTGATATAACAAATTTTAACAATAGACTAAGCAAAATTGTTGATTAATGTCGTGTTTAAATTTAATCTAATACGGCGTGATAGTATAAATAGTGTTAAATAAAAGGCTAATTTGAATAATAATAAATGCAATATTAATATATTTTGTTAAATTTAATATGAAAATCTATGTAGACCTGATGGTACATACAGAGCATCGTGTTTAACTAGTGTTAATTATTTTGAGTGTGCGGAAATTACGTTTTAGTAAGCCCTCTCCGACATTGAAAATACCTTAAATATTAAATAGAATACTAAGGAACTATCCTTCAATTAATAAACATTCAGGGGCTATTCATAATTAGGAGATATTTGAGATGTATTTAAGATAAGTATTAATATATTTTCCGAATTAAAGAGAGATATAAATGCACTATACATTAATTTAGACATTTTTGATGTATACAAGATCTTAAGTAGATTCATAAAAAATAAGTTATTAACGTATGTATAAGTAAGTACATATTTAAGAATGTAAATATTTACAATTAATAAATAATGTCGTAAATACAAAAGACTGGTTTCGGTCTTAAAGTTTTATAGAAAATGGCAATGTTATATACTTATATGAACTATTGGACCTATTTAAATTATTAAATCGTACATACCTGTGCAGTTTATAAATAAAATGAAATTTTTATCCGTCGGGAATGGTATTAATATGCACCTGCGAGTAAATATTTCAACATATTATTCCATGCCGTAAAACCACAGCATCTGTGATTATTTTAAACTAAGTTATTGCCCTTTCAGTTCACCTTCTCGTTAATTAGTAATGCCATCGTTTAAATTTAACTAGCTTAAAATACATTTGGCGTTAATTTTATAAATGTATGTTGTTTGCTGTATATGCGTATTAATTGCTTTAGTTTAGCTACAGCAATTAATACGCATATATATTATATGTATACGCTAAAAAAAATCTATTTAATATAAAATTTATTTGTATCTTTTGGGGGAGAATAACAATTCGCATAAACCAATATCAGGTTTCTATACTTGCAAAACATTCTAGCAAATAACTAAAAGATTATCTTTAATCGAACTATAATTCAGTCAATCAGTAAATGAA